>CM065471.1:7008331-7414667 GCA_032872505.1 Leptopilina syphax | reverse complement strand
TCGGACCAAAACTTTTTAAAATTTATAATTTTCAATTTTGACAGAAATGGATTTTTTGGAGAATGTATTTTTAGTTTTTAGCTTAAATTTATTATTAATTTTTATGGTTGATGCAAGAAAGCTCTAAATTGACATATTGGTTTTTTAGGCATTATAGTTTATAAATTAAAAAAATTTGTTTACTAAACAAATAATTTTTTAAGCTCTAATCCGGTAATTACAGTTTCATGTCCCCAAACTATATATCACGTATACGTCCTTCAAGTGTTAGGGTCTACCGCTGTCCTTGAATTTTTTTGATAACCCTTCTAAAATAAATTATTTAGTTTAAAATTTTGCAGTTCGGACCAAAACTTTTTAAAATTTATAATTTTCATTTTTGGTAGAAATGGGTTTTTTGGAGAATGTACTTTTAGTTTTTGGCTTTAATTTTATCATAAATTTTTGATGTTTGATGCAAAAAAGCTCTAAGTTGACATAATGGAGTTTTGGGCATTATAGTTTATAAATTAAAAAAATTATTTACTAAACAAAAATTTTTTAAGCTCTAATCAGGTAATTACAGTTTTATGTCCCCAAACTATATATCACGTATACGTTTTTCAAGTGTTAAGCTCTAACGCTGTCCATGAATTTTACGATAACACTTCTGAAAACAATTTATTTAGTTTAAAATTTTGCAGTTCGCACCAAAACTTTTTAAAATTTATAATTTTCATTTTGACAGAAATGGATTTTTTGGAGAATGTATTTTTAGTTTTTGGCTTAAATTTATTATTAATTTTTATGGTTGATGCAAGAAAGCTCTAAATTGACATATTGGTTTTTTAGGCATTATAGTTTATAAATTAAAAAAATTGTTTACTAAACAAATAATTTTTTAAGCTCTAATCCGGTAATTACAGTTTCATGTCCCCAAAGTATACATCACGTATACGTCCTTCAAGTGTAAGGCTCTAACGCTGTTCTTGAATTTTTCAAAACCCTTCTGAAAAAAATTAATTTAGTTTAAAATTTTGCAGTTCGGACCAAAACTTTTTAAAATTTATAATTTTTATTTTTAGCAGAAATGGATTTTTTGGAGAATGTATTTTTAGTTTTTGGCTTTAATTTTTTCATTAATTTTTATGTTTGACGCAAAAAGCTCTAAATTGACTTAATGGTGTTTTGGGCATTATAGTTTATAAATTAAAAAAATTATTTACAAAACAAATAATTTTTTAAGCTCTAATCTGGTAATTACAGTTTCATGTCCCCAAACTATATATCACGTATACGTTTTTTAAGTCTTAGGCTCTAATGCTGTTCTTGAATTTTTCGATAACCCTTCTGAAAACAATTTATTTAGTGTAAATTTTTGCAGTTCGCACAAAAACTTTTTAAAATTTATAATTTTCATTTTTGACAGAAATGGATTTTTTGGAGAATGTATTTTTAGTTTTTGGCTTTAATTTATCATTAATTTTTATGGTTGATGCAAGAAAGCTCTAAATTGACATAATGGTTTTTTAGGCATTATAGTTTATAAATTAAAAAAATTATTTACTAAACAAATAATTTTTTAAGCTCTAATCTGGTAATTACAGTTTCATGTTTCCAAACTATATATCACGTATACGTCCTTCAAGTCTTAGGCTCTAACGCTGTTCTTGAATTTTTCGATAACCCTTCTGAAAACAATTTATTTAGTGTAAATTTTTGCAGTTCGCACCAAAACTTTTTAAAATTTATAATTTTTATTTTTAGCAGAAATGGATTTTTTGGAGAATGTATTTTTAGTTTTTGGCTATAATTCTATCATTAATTTTTATGTTTAATGGAAGAAAGCTCTAAATTGACATAATGGTGTTTTGGGCATTATAGTTTATAAATTAAAAAAATTATTTACTAAACAAATAATTTTTTAAGCTCTAATCTGGTAATTACAGTTTCATGTCCCCAAACTATATATCACGTATACGTTTTTCAAGTCTTAGGCTCTAATGCTGTTCTTGAATTTTTCGATAACCCTTCTGAAAACAATTTATTTAGAAGTTTTTGCAGTTCGCACCAAAACTTTTTTAAAATTTATAATTTTTATTTTTAGCAGAAATGGATTTTTTGGAGAATGTATTTTTAGTTTTTGGCTATAATTTTATCATTAATTTTTATGTTTAATGGAAGAAAGCTCTAAATTGACATAATGGTGTTTTGGGCATTATAGTTTATAAATTAAAAAAATTATTTACAAAACAAATAATTTTTTAAGCTCTAATCTGGTAATTACAGTTTCATATCCCCAAACTATATATCACGTATACGTTTTTCAAGTCTTAGGCTCTAATGCTGTTCTTGAATTTTTCAATAACCCTTCTGAAAACAATTTTTTTAGTGTAAATTTTTGCAGTTCGCACCAAAACTTTTTAAAATTTATAATTTTCATTTTTGACAGAAATGGATTTTTTGGAGAATGTTTTTTTTAGTTTTTGGCTTTAATTTATCATTAATTTTTATGGTTGATGCAAGAAAGCTCTAAATTGACAAAATGGTTTTTTAGGCATTATAGTTTATAAATTAAAAAAATTATTTACTAAACAAATAATTTTTTAAGCTCTAATCCGGTAATAAAAGTTTCATGTCCCCAAACTATATATCACGTATACGTCCTTCAAGTGTTAGGGTCTACCGCTGTCCTTGAATTTTTTGATAACCCTTCTGAAAACAAATTATTTAGTTTAAAATTTTGCAGTTCGGACCAAAACTTTTTAAAATTTATAATTTTCATTTTTGGCAGAAATGGATTTTTTGGAGAATGTATTTTTAGTTTTTGGCTTTAATTTATCGTTTATTTTTATGGTTGATGCAAGAAAGCTCTAAATTGACATAATGGTGTTTTGGGCATTATAGTTTATAAATTAAAAAAATTATTTACAAAACAAATAATTTTTTAAGCTCTAATCCGGTAATTACAGTTTCATGTCCCCAAACTATATATCACGTATACGTCCTTCAAGTGTTAGGGTCTACCGCTGTCCTTGAATTTTTTAATAACCCTTCTAAAAACAAATTATTTAGTTTAACATTTTGCAGTTCGGACCAAAACTTTTTAAAATTTATAATTTTCATTTTTGGTAGAAATGGGTTTTTTGGAGAATGTATTTTTAGGTTTTGGCTTTAATTTTATCATAAATTTTGATGTTTGATGCAAAAAAGCTCTAAGTTGACATAATGGAGTTTTGGCCATTATAGTTTATAAATTAAAAAAATTATTTACTAAACAAATAATTTTTTAAGCTCTAATCCGGTAATTACAGTTTTATGTCCCCAAACTATATATCACGTATACGTTTTTCAAGTGTTAAGCTCTAACGCTGTCCATGAATTTTTCGATAACACTTCTGAAAACAATTTATTTAGTTTAAAATTTTGCAGTTCGCACCAAAACTTTTTAAAATTTATAATTTTCAATTTTGACAGAAATGGATTTTTTGGAGAATGTATTTTTAGTTTTTGGCTTAAATTTATTATTAATTTTTATGGTTGATGCAAGAAAGCTCTAAATTGACATATTGGTTTTTTAGGCATTATAGTTTATAAATTAAAAAAATTGTTTACTAAACAAATAATTTTTTAAGCTCTAATCCGGTAATTACAGTTTCATGTCCCCAAAGTATACATCACGTATACGTCCTTCAAGTGTAAGGCTCTAACGCTGTTCTTGAATTTTTCAAAAACCCTTCTGAAAAAAATTAATTTAGTTTAAAATTTTGCAGTTCGGACCAAAACTTTTTAAAATTTATAATTTTTATTTTTAGCAGAAATGGATTTTTTGGAGAATGTATTTTTAGTTTTTGGCTTTAATTTTTTCATTAATTTTTATGTTTGACGCAAAAAAGCTCTAAATTGACTTAATGGTGTTTTGGGCATTATAGTTTATAAATTAAAAAAATTATTTACAAAACAAATAATTTTTTAAGCTCTAATCTGGTAATTACAGTTTCATGTCCCCAAACTATATATCACGTATACGTTTTTTAAGTCTTAGGCTCTAATGCTGTTCTTGAATTTTTCGATAACCCTTCTGAAAACAATTTATTTAGTGTAAATTTTTGCAGTTCGCACAAAAACTTTTTAAAATTTATAATTTTCATTTTTGACAGAAATGGATTTTTTGGAGAATGTATTTTTAGTTTTTGGCTTTAATTTATCATTAATTTTTATGGTTGATGCAAGAAAGCTCTAAATTGACATAATGGTTTTTTAGGCATTATAGTTTATAAATTAAAAAAATTATTTACTAAACAAATAATTTTTTAAGCTCTAATCTGGTAATTACAGTTTCATGTTTCCAAACTATATATCACGTATACGTCCTTCAAGTCTTAGGCTCTAACGCTGTTCTTGAATTTTTCGATAACCCTTCTGAAAACAATTTATTTAGTGTAAATTTTTGCAGTTCGCACCAAAACTTTTTAAAATTTATAATTTTTATTTTTAGCAGAAATGGATTTTTTGGAGAATGTATTTTTAGTTTTTGGCTATAATTCTATCATTAATTTTTATGTTTAATGGAAGAAAGCTCTAAATTGACATAATGGTGTTTTGGGCATTATAGTTTATAAATTAAAAAAATTATTTACTAAACAAATAATTTTTTAAGCTCTAATCTGGTAATTACAGTTTCATGTCCCCAAACTATATATCACGTATACGTTTTTCAAGTCTTAGGCTCTAATGCTGTTCTTGAATTTTTCGATAACCCTTCTGAAAACAATTTATTTAGAAGTTTTTGCAGTTCGCACCAAAACTTTTTAAAATTTATAATTTTTATTTTTAGCAGAAATGGATTTTTTGGAGAATGTATTTTTAGTTTTTGGCTATAATTTTATCATTAATTTTTATGTTTAATGGAAGAAAGCTCTAAATTGACATAATGGTGTTTTGGGCATTATAGTTTATAAATTAAAAAAATTATTTACAAAACAAATAATTTTTTAAGCTCTAATCTGGTAATTACAGTTTCATATCCCCAAACTATATATCACGTATACGTTTTTCAAGTCTTAGGCTCTAATGCTGTTCTTGAATTTTTCAATAACCCTTCTGAAAACAATTTTTTTAGTGTAAATTTTTGCAGTTCGCACCAAAACTTTTTAAAATTTATAATTTTCATTTTTGACAGAAATGGATTTTTTGGAGAATGTATTTTTAGTTTTTGGCTTTAATTTATCATTAATTTTTATGGTTGATGCAAGAAAGCTCTAAATTGACAAAATGGTTTTTAGGCATTATAGTTTATAAATTAAAAAAATTATTTACTAAACAAATAATTTTTTAAGCTCTAATCCGGTAATAAAAGTTTCATGTCCCCAAACTATATATCACGTATACGTCCTTCAAGTGTTAGGGTCTACCGCTGTCCTTGAATTTTTTGATAACCCTTCTGAAAACAAATTATTTAGTTTAAAATTTTGCAGTTCGGACCAAAACTTTTTAAAATTTATAATTTTCATTTTTGGCAGAAATGGATTTTTTGGAGAATGTATTTTTAGTTTTTGGCTTTAATTTATCGTTTATTTTTATGGTTGATGCAAGAAAGCTCTAAATTGACATAATGGTGTTTTGGGCATTATAGTTTATAAATTAAAAAAATTATTTACAAAACAAATAATTTTTTAAGCTCTAATCCGGTAATTACAGTTTCATGTCCCCAAACTATATATCACGTATACGTCCTTCAAGTGTTAGGGTCTACCGCTGTCCTTGAATTTTTTAATAACCCTTCTAAAAACAAATTATTTAGTTTAACATTTTGCAGTTCGGACCAAAACTTTTTAAAATTTATAATTTTCATTTTTGGTAGAAATGGGTTTTTTGGAGAATGTATTTTTAGGTTTTGGCTTTAATTTTATCATAAATTTTGATGTTTGATGCAAAAAAGCTCTAAGTTGACATAATGGAGTTTTGGCCATTATAGTTTATAAATTAAAAAAATTATTTACTAAACAAATAATTTTTTAAGCTCTAATCCGGTAATTACAGTTTTATGTCCCCAAACTATATATCACGTATACGTTTTTCAAGTGTTAAGCTCTAACGCTGTCCATGAATTTTTCGATAACACTTCTGAAAACAATTTATTTAGTTTAAAATTTTGCAGTTCGCACCAAAACTTTTTAAAATTTATAATTTTCATTTTTGACAGAAATGGATTTTTTGGAGAATGTATTTTTAGTTTTTGGCTTTAATTTATTATTAATTTTTATGGTTGATGCAAGAAAGCTCTAAATTGACATATTGGTTTTTTAGGCATTATAGTTTATAAATTAAAAAAATTGTTTACTAAACAAATAATTTTTTAAGCTCTAATCCGGTAATTACAGTTTCATGTCCCCAAACTATACATCACGTATACGTCCTTCAAGTGTAAGGCTCTAACGCTGTTCTTAGATTTTTCGATAACCCTTCTGAAAACAAATTATTTAGTTTAAAATTTTGCAGTTCGGACCAAAACTTTTTAAATTTTATAATTTTCATTTTTGGCAGAAATAGATATTTTTGGAGAATGTAATTTTAGTTTTTGGCTATAATTTTATCATTAATTTTTACGTCTGATGCAAAAAAGCTCTAAATTGACTTAATGGTGTTTTGGGCATTATAGTTTATAAATTAAAAAAATTATTTACTAAACAAATAATTTTTTAAGCTCTAATTCAGTAATGACAGTTTCGTGTCCCCAAACTATATATTACGTATATGTCTTCAAGTGTTAGGCTCTAACGCTCTTCTTGATTTTTTGATAACCCTTCTGAAAACAAATTATTTAGTTTAAAATTTTGCAGTTCGGACCAAAACTTTTTAAATTTTATAATTTTCATTTTTGGCAGAAATGGATATTTTTGGAGAATGTAATCTTAGTTTTTGGCTATAATTTTATTATTAATTTTGATGTTTCATGCAAGAAAGCTCTAAATTGACATAATGGTGTTTTGGACATTATAGTTTATAAATTAAAAAAATTATTTACTAAACAAATAATTTTTTAAGCTCTAATCCGGTAATTACAGTTTCATGTCCCCAAACTATATATCACGTATACGTCCTTCAAGTGTTAGGGTCTAACGCTCTTCTTGGATTTTTCGATAACCCTTCTGAAAACAAATTATTTAGTTTAAAATTTTGCAGTTCGGACCAAAACTTTTTAAATTTTAGAATTTTCATTTTTGGCAGAAATAGATATTTTTGGAGAATGTAATCTTAGTTGTTGGCTATAATTTTATCATTAATTTTTATGTTTGATGCAAAAAAGCTCTAAATTGACATAATGGTGTTTTGGGCATTATAGTTTATAAATTAAAAAAATTATTTACAAAACAAATAATTTTTTAAGCTCTAATCTGGTAATTACAGTTTCATGTCCCCAAACTATATATCACGTATACGTTTTTCAAGTCTTAGGCTCTAATGCTGTTCTTGAATTTTTCGATAACCCTTCTGAAAACAATTTATTTAGTGTAAATTTTTGCAGTTCGCACAAAAACTTTTTAAAATTTATAATTTTCATTTTTGACAGAAATGGATTTTTTGGAGAATGTATTTTCAGTTTTTGGCTTTAATTTATCATTAATTTTTATGGTTGATGCAAGAAAGCTCTAAATTGACATAATAGTTTTTTAGGCATTATAGTTTATAAATAAAAAAAATTATTTACTAAACAAATAATTTTTTAAGCTCTAATCTGGTAATTACAGTTTCATGTTTCCAAACTATATATCACGTATACGTCCTTCAAGTCTTAGGCTCTAACGCTGTTCTTGAATTTTTCGATAACCCTTCTGAAAACAATTTATTTAGTGTAAATTTTTGCAGTTCGCACCAAAACTTTTTAAAATTTATAATTTTTATTTTTAGCAGAAATGGATTTTTTGGAGAATGTATTTTTAGTTTTTGGCTATAATTTTATCATTAATTTTTATGTTTAATGGAAGAAAGCTCTAAATTGACATAATGGTGTTTTGGGCATTATAGTTTATAAATTAAAAAAATTATTTACTAAACAAATAATTTTTTAAGCTCTAATCCAGTAATGACAGTTTCATGTCCCCAAACTATATATTACGTATATGTCCTTCAAGTGTTAGGCTCTAACGCTCTTCTTGGATTTTTCGATAACCCTTCTGAAAACAAATTATTTAGTTTAAAATTTTGCAGTTCGGACCAAAACTTTTTAAAATTTATAATTTTCATTTTTGGCAGAAATGGATTTTTTGGAGAATGTATTTTTAGTTTTTGGCTTTAATTTATCGTTTATTTTTATGGTTGATGCAAGAAAGCTCTAAATTGACATAATGGTGTTTTGGGCATTATAGTTTATAAATTAAAAAAATTATTTGCTAAACAAATAATTTTTTAGACTCTAATTCAGTAATGACAGTTTCGTGTCCCCAAACTATATATTACGTATATGTCTTCAAGTGTTAGGCTCTAACGCTCTTCTTGGATTTTTCGATAACCCTTCTGAAAACAAATTATTTAGTTTAAAATTTTGCAGTTTGGACCAAAACTTTTTAAATTTTATAATTTTCATTTTTGGCAGAAATGGATATTTTTGGAGAATGTAATCTTAGTTTTTGGCTATAATTTTATTATTAATTTTGATGTTTCATGCAAGAAAGCTCTAAATTGACATAATGGTGTTTTGGGCATTATAGTTTATAAATTAAAAAAATTATTTACTAAACAAATAATTTTTTAAGCTCTAATCCGGTAATTACAGTTTCATGTCCCCAAACTATATATCACGTATACGTCCTTCAAGTGTTAAAGTCTAACGCTCTTCTTGGATTTTTCGATAACCCTTCTGAAAACAAATTATTTAGTTTAAAAATTTGCAGTTCGGACCAAAACTTTTTAAAATTTATAATTTTTATTTTTAGCAGAAATGGATTTTTTGGAGAATGTATTTTTAGTTTTTGGCTATAATTTTATCATTAATTTTTATGTTTAATGGAAGAAAGCTCTAAATTGACATAATGGTGTTTTGGGCATTATAGTTTATAAATTAAAAAAATTATTTACAAAACAAATAATTTTTTAAGCTCTAATCTGGTAATTACAGTTTCATATCCCCAAACTATATATCACGTATACGTTTTTCAAGTCTTAGGCTCTAATGCTGTTCTTGAATTTTTCAATAACTCTTCTGAAAACAATTTATTTAGTGTAAATTTTTGCAGTTCGCACCAAAACTTTTTAAAATTTATAATTTTCATTTTTAACAGAAATGGATTTTTTGGAGAATGTATTTTTAGTTTTTGGCTTTAATTTATCATTAATTTTTATGGTTGATGCAAGAAAGCTCTAAATTGACAAAATGGTTTTTTAGGCATTATAGTTTATAAATTAAAAAAATTATTTACTAAACAAATAATTTTTTAAGCTCTAATCCGGTAATTACAGTTTCATGTCCCCAAACTATATATCACGTATACGTCCTTCAAGTGTTAGGGTCTACCGCTGTCCTTAAATGTTTTGATAACCCTTCTGAAAACAAATTGTTTAGATTAAAATTTTGCAGTTCGGACCAAAACTTTTTAAATTTTATAATTTTCATTTTTGGCAAAAATAGATATTTTTGGAGAATGTAATCTTAGTTTTTGGCTATAATTTTATCATTAATTTTTTTGTTTAATAGAAGAAAGCTCTTAATTGACATAATGGTGTTTTGGGCATTATAGTTTATAAATTTAAAAAATTGTTTACAAAACAAATAATTTTTTAAGCTCTAATCTGGTAATTACAGTTTCATGTTTCCAAACATGAAACGTATACGTCCTTCAAGTCTTAGGCTCTAACGCTGTTCTTGAATTTTTTGATAACCCTTTTGAAAACAATTTATTTAGTGTAAATTTTTGCAGTTCGCACCAAAAATTTTAAAATTTATAATTTTTATTTTTGGCAGAAATGGATTTTTTGGAGAATGTATTTTTAGTTTTTAACTTTAATTTATCATTAATTTTTATGGTTGATGCAAGAAAGCTCTAATTTGACATAATGGTGTTTTAAGCATTATAGTTTATAAATTAAAAAAATTATTTACAAAACAAATAATTTTTTAAGCTCTAATCTGGTAATTACAGTTTCATGTCCCCAAACTATATATCACGTATACGTCCTTCAAGTGTAAGGCTCTAACGCTGTTCTTGAATTTTTCAAAAACCCTTCTGAAAAAAAATTAATTTAGTTTAAAATTTTGCAGTTCGGACCAAAACTTTTTAAAATTTATAATTTTCATTTTTAGCAGAAATGGATTTTTTGGAGAATGTATTTTTAGTTTTTGGCTATAATTTTATCATTAATTTTTATGTTTAATGGAAGAAAGCTCTAAATTGACATAATGGTGTTTTGGGCATTATAGTTTATAAATTAAAAAAATTATTTACAAAACAAATAATTTTTTAAGCTCTAATCTGGTAATTACAGTTTCATATCCCCAAACTATATATCACGTATACGTTTTTCAAGTCTTAGGCTCTAATGCTGTTCTTGAATTTTTCAATAACCCTTCTGAAAACAATTTATTTAGTGTAAATTTTTGCAGTTCGCACCAAAACTTTTTAAAATTTATAATTTTCATTTTTGACAGAAATGGATTTTTTGGAGAATGTATTTTTAGTTTTTGGCTTTAATTTATCATTAATTTTTATGGTTGATGCAAGAAAGCTCTAAATTGACAAAATGGTTTTTTAGGCATTATAGTTTATAAATTAAAAAAATTATTTACTAAACAAATAATTTTTTAAGCTCTAATCCGGTAATTACAGTTTCATGTCCCCAAACTATATATCACGTATTCGTCCTTCAAGTGTTAGGGTCTACCACTGTCCTTGAATGTTTTGATAACCCTTCTGAAAACAAATTGTTTAGATTAAAATTTTGCAGTTCGGACCAAAACTTTTTAAATTTTATAATTTTCATTTTTGGCAAAAATAGATATTTTTAGAGAATGTAATCTTAGTTTTTGGCTATAATTTTATCATTAATTTTTATGTTTAATAGAAGAAAGCTCTTAATTGACATAATGGTGTTTTGGGCATTATAGTTTATAAATTTAAAAAATTATTTACAAAACAAATAATTTTTTAAGCTCTAATCTGGTAATTACAGTTTCATGTTTCCAAACATGAAACGTATACGTCCTTCAAGTCTTAGGCTCTAACGCTGTTCTTGAATTTTTCAAAAACCCTTCTGAAAAAAAATTAATTTAGTTTAAAATTTTGCAGTTCGGACCAAAACTTTTTAAAATTTATAATTTTCATTTTTAGCAGAAATGGATTTTTTGGAGAATGTATTTTTAGTTTTTGGCTATAATTTTATCATTAATTTTTATGTTTAATGGAAGAAAGCTCTAAATTGACATAATGGTGTTTTGGGCATTATAGTTTATAAATTAAAAAAATTATTTACAAAACAAATAATTTTTTAAGCTCTAATCTGGTAATTACAGTTTCATATCCCCAAACTATATATCACGTATACGTTTTTCAAGTCTTAGGCTCTAATGCTGTTCTTGAATTTTTCAATAACCCTTCTGAAAACAATTTATTTAGTGTAAATTTTTGCAGTTCGCACCAAAACTTTTTAAAATTTATAATTTTCATTTTTGACAGAAATGGATTTTTTGGAGAATGTATTTTTAGTTTTTGGCTTTAATTTATCATTAATTTTTATGGTTGATGCAAGAAAGCTCTAAATTGACAAAATGGTTTTTTAGGCATTATAGTTTATAAATTAAAAAAATTATTTACTAAACAAATAATTTTTTAAGCTCTAATCCGGTAATTACAGTTTCATGTCCCCAAACTATATATCACGTATTCGTCCTTCAAGTGTTAGGGTCTACCACTGTCCTTGAATGTTTTGATAACCCTTCTGAAAACAAATTGTTTAGATTAAAATTTTGCAGTTCGGACCAAAACTTTTTAAATTTTACAATTTTCATTTTTGGCAAAAATAGATATTTTTAGAGAATGTAATCTTAGTTTTTGGCTATAATTTTATCATTAATTTTTATGTTTAATAGAAGAAAGCTCTTAATTGACATAATGGTGTTTTGGGCATTATAGTTTATAAATTTAAAAAATTATTTACAAAACAAATAATTTTTTAAGCTCTAATCTGGTAATTACAGTTTCATGTTTCCAAACATGAAACGTATACGTCCTTCAAGTCTTAGGCTCTAACGCTGTTCTTGAATTTTTTGATAACCCTTTTGAAAACAATTTATTTAGTGTAAATTTTTGCAGTTTGCACCAAAAATTTTTAAAATTTATAATTTTTATTTTTGGCAGAAATGGATTTTTTGGAGAATGTATTTTTAGTTTTTAGCTTTAATTTATCATTAATTTTTATGGTTGATGCAAGAAAGCTCTAAATTGACATAATGGTGTTTTGGGCATTATAGTTTATAAATTAAAAAAATTATTTACAAAACAAATAATTTTTTAAGCTCTAATCTGGTAATTACAGTTTCATGTCCCCAAACTATATATCACGTATACGTCCTTCAAGTGTAAGGCTCTAACGCTGTTCTTGAATTTTTCAAAAACCATTCTGAAAAAAAATTAATTTAGTTTAAAATTTTGCAGTTCGGACCAAAACTTTTTAAAATTTATAATTTTCATTTTTAGCAGAAATGGATTTTTTGGAGAATGTATTTTTAGTTTTTGGCTTCAATTTTATCATCAATTTTTATGTTTGATGCAAAAAAGCTCTAAATTGACATAATGGTGTTTTGGGCATTATAGTTTATAAATTAAAAAAATTATTTACTAAACAAATAATTTTTTAAGCTCTAATCCGGTAATTACAGTTTCATGTCCCCAAACTATATATCACGTATACGTCCTTCAAGTGTTAGGCTCTAACGCTGTTCTTGAATTTTTCAAAAACCCTGCTGAAAACAATTTATTTAGTTTGAAATTTTGCGGTTCGGACCAAAACTTTTTAAAATTTATAATTTTTATTTGTAGCAGAAATGGATTTTTTGGAGAATGTATTTTTAGTTTTTGGCTTTAATTTTATCATTAATTTTTATGTTTGATGCAAAAAAGCTCTGAATTGACATAATGGTGTTTTGGGCATTATAGTTTATAAATTAAAAAAATTATTTACAAAACAAATAATTTTTTAAGCTCTAATCCGGTAATTACAGTTTCATGTCCCCAAACTAAATATAACGTATACGTCCTTCAAGTCTTAGGCTCTAACGCTGTTCTTGAATTTTTCGATAACCCTTTTGAAAACAATTTATTTAGTGTAAATTTTTGCAGTTCGCACCAAAACTTTTTAAAATTTATAATTTTTATTTTTGGCAGAAATGGATTTTTTGGAGAATGTATTTTTAGTTTTTAGCTTTAATTTATCATTAATTTTTATGGTTGATGCAAGAAAGCTCTAATTTGACATAATGGTGTTTTAAGCATTATAGTTTATAAATTAAAAAAATTATTTACAAAACAAATAATTTTTTAAGCTCTAATCTGGTAATTACAGTTTCATGTCCCCAAACTATATATCACGTATACGTCCTTCAAGTGTAAGGCTCTAACGCTGTTCTTGAATTTTTCAAAAACCCTTCTGAAAAAAAATTAATTTAGTTTAAAATTTTGCAGTTCGGACCAAAACTTTTTAAAATTTATAATTTTCATTTTTAGCAGAAATGGATTTTTTGGAGAATGTATTTTTAGTTTTTGGCTATAATTTTATCATTAATTTTTATGTTTAATGGAAGAAAGCTCTAAATTGACATAATGGTGTTTTGGGCATTATAGTTTATAAATTAAAAAAATTATTTACAAAACAAATAATTTTTTAAGCTCTAATCTGGTAATTACAGTTTCATATCCCCAAACTATATATCACGTATACGTTTTTCAAGTCTTAGGCTCTAATGCTGTTCTTGAATTTTTCAATAACCCTTCTGAAAACAATTTATTTAGTGTAAATTTTTGCAGTTCGCACCAAAACTTTTTAAAATTTATAATTTTCATTTTTGACAGAAATGGATTTTTTGGAGAATGTATTTTTAGTTTTTGGCTTTAATTTATCATTAATTTTTATGGTTGATGCAAGAAAGCTCTAAATTGACAAAATGGTTTTTTAGGCATTATAGTTTATAAATTAAAAAAATTATTTACTAAACAAATAATTTTTTAAGCTCTAATCCGGTAATTACAGTTTCATGTCCCCAAACTATATATCACGTATTCGTCCTTCAAGTGTTAGGGTCTACCACTGTCCTTGAATGTTTTGATAACCCTTCTGAAAACAAATTGTTTAGATTAAAATTTTGCAGTTCGGACCAAAACTTTTTAAATTTTATAATTTTCATTTTTGGCAAAAATAGATATTTTTAGAGAATGTAATCTTAGTTTTTGGCTATAATTTTATCATTAATTTTTATGTTTAATAGAAGAAAGCTCTTAATTGACATAATGGTGTTTTGGGCATTATAGTTTATAAATTAAAAAAATTATTTACAAAACAAATAATTTTTTAAGCTCTAATCTGGTAATTACAGTTTCATGTTTCCAAACATGAAACGTATACGTCCTTCAAGTCTTAGGCTCTAACGCTGTTCTTGAATTTTTTGATAACCCTTTTGAAAACAATTTATTTAGTGTAAATTTTTGCAGTTTGCACCAAAAATTTTAAAATTTATAATTTTTATTTTTGGCAGAAATGGATTTTTTGGAGAATGTATTTTTAGTTTTTAGCTTTATTTTTTAATAAATTTTTATGGTTGATGCAAGAAAGCTCTAAATTGACATAATGGTGTTTTGGGCATTATAGTTTATAAATTAAAAAAATTATTTACAAAACAAATAATTTTATAAGCTCTAATCTGGTAATTACAGTTTCATGTCCCCAAACTATATATCACGTATACGTCCTTCAAGTGTAAGGCTCTAACGCTGTTCTTGAATTTTTCAAAAACCATTCTGAAAAAAAATTAATTTAGTTTAAAATTTTGCAGTTCGGACCAAAACTTTTTAAAATTTATAATTTTCATTTTTAGCAGAAATGGATTTTTTGGAGAATGTATTTTTAGTTTTTGGCTTCAATTTTATCATCAATTTTTATGTTTGATGCAAAAAAGCTCTAAATTGACATAATGGTGTTTTGGGCATTATAGTTTATAAATTAAAAAAATTATTTACTAAACAAATAATTTTTTAAGCTCTAATCCGGTAATTACAGTTTCATGTCCCCAAACTATATATCACGTATACGTCCTTCAAGTGTTAGGCTCTAACGCTGTTCTTGAATTTTTCAAAAACCCTGCTGAAAACAATTTATTTAGTTTGAAATTTTGCGGTTCGGACCAAAACTTTTTAAAATTTATAATTTTTATTTGTAGCAGAAATGGATTTTTTGGAGAATGTATTTTTAGTTTTTGGCTTTAATTTTATCATTAATTTTTATGTTTGATGCAAAAAAGCTCTGAATTGACATAATGGTGTTTTGGGCATTATAGTTTATAAATTAAAAAAATTATTTACAAAACAAATAATTTTTTAAGCTCTAATCCGGTAATTACAGTTTCATGTCCCCAAACTAAATATAACGTATACGTCCTTCAAGTCTTAGGCTCTAACGCTGTTCTTGAATTTTTCGATAACCCTTTTGAAAACAATTTATTTAGTGTAAATTTTTGCAGTTCGCACCAAAACTTTTTAAAATTTATAATTTTTATTTTTGGCAGAAATGGATTTTTTTGGGAATTTAATTTTAGTTTTTGGCTTTAATTTATCATTAATTTTTATGGTTAATGCAAGAAAGCTCTTAATTAACTTAATGGTTTTTTGAAAATTATAGTTTATAAATTAAAAAAATTATTTACTAAACAAATAATTTATTAAGCTCTAATCCGGTAATTACAGTTTCATGTCCCCAAACTATATATCACGTATACGTCCTTCAAGTGTTAGGCTCTAACGCTGTTCTTGAATTTTTCAAAAACCCTTCTGAAAACAATTTATTTAGTTTAAAATTTTGCAGTTCGGACCAAAACTTTTTTAAATTTATAATTTTTATTTTTAGCAGAAATGGATTTTTTGAAGAATGTATTTTTAGTTTTTGGCTTTAATTTTATCATTAATTTTTATGTTTAATGCAAAAAAGCTCTAAATTGACATAATGGTGTTTTGGGCATTATAGTTTATAAATTGAAAAAATTATTTACAAAACAAATAATTTTTTAAGCTCTAATACGGTAATTACAGTTTCATGTCCCCAAACTATATATCACGTATACGTCCTTTAAGTGTTAGGCTCTAACGCTGTTCTTGAATTTTTCAAAAACCCTTCTGAACACAATTTATTTAGTTTAAAATTTTGCAGTTCAGACCAAAACTTTTTAAAATTTATAATTTTCATTTTTAGCAGAAATGGATTTCTTGGAGAATGTATTTTTAGTTTTTGGCTTCAATTTTATCATCAATTTTGATGTTTGATGCGAAAAAGCTCTAAATTGACAAAATGGTTTTTTAGGCATTATAGTTTATAAATTAAAAAAATTATTTACTAAACAAATAATTTTTTAAGCTCTAATCCGGTAATTACATTTTCATGTCCCCAAACTATATATCACGTATACGTCCTTCAAGTGTTAGGGTCTACCGCTGTCCTTGAATGTTTTGATAACCCTTCTGAAAACAAATTGTTTAGATTAAAATTTTGCAGTTCGGACCAAAACTTTTTAAATTTTATAATTTTCATTTTTGGCAAAAATAGATATTTTTGGAGAATGTAATCTTAGTTTTTGGCTATAATTTTATCATTAATTTTTATGTTTAATAGAAGAAAGCTCTAAATTGACATAATGGTGTTTTGGGCATTATAGTTTATAAATTTAAAAAATTATTTACAAAACAAATAAATTTTTAAGCTCTAATCTGGTAATTACAGTTTCATGTCCTCAAACTATATATCACGTATACGTCCTTCAAGTCTTAGGCTCTAACGCTGTTCTTGAATTTTTCGATAACCCTTTTGAAAACAATTTATTTAGTGTAAATTTATGCAGTTTGCACCAAAACTTTTTAAAATTTATAATTTTTATTTTTGGCAGAAATGGATTTTTTGGAGAATTTAATTTTAGTTTTTGGCTTTAATTTATCATTAATTTTTATGGTTAATGCAAGAAAGCTCTTAATTGACTTAATGGTTTTTTGAAAATTATAGTTTATAAATTAAAAAAATTGTTTACTAAACAAATAATTTTTTAAGCTCTAATCCGGTAATTACAGTTTCATGTCCCCAAACTATATATCACGTATACGTCCTTCAAGTGTTAGGCTCTAACGCTGTTCTTGAATTTTTCAAAAACCCTTCTGAAAACAATTTATTTAGTTTAAAATTTTGCAGTTCGGACCAAAACTTTTTAAAATTTATAATTTTTATTTTTAGCAGAAATGGATTTTTTGAAGAATGTATTTTTAGTTTTTGGCTTTAATTTTATCATTAATTTTTATGTTTGATGCAAAAAAGCTCTAAATTGACATAATGGTGTTTTGGGCATTATAGTTTATAAATTAAAAAAATTATTTACAAAACAAATAAATTTTTAAGCTCTAATCTGGTAATTACAGTTTCATGTCCTCAAACTATATATCACGTATACGTCTTTCAAGTCTTAGGCTCTAACGCTGTTCTTGAATTTTTCGATAACCCTTTTGAAAACAATTTATTTAGTGTAAATTTATGCAGTTTTCACCAAAACTTTTTAAAATTTATAATTTTTATTTTTGGCAGAAATGGATTTTTTGGAGAATTTAATTTTAGTTTTTGGCTTTAATTTATCATTAATTTTTATGGTTAATGCAAGAAAGCTCTTAATTGACTTAATGGTTTTTTGAAAATTATAGTTTATAAATTAAAAAAATTGTTTACTAAACAAATAATTTTTTAAGCTCTAATCCGGTAATTACAGTTTCATGTCCCCAAACTATATATCACGTATACGTCCTTCAAGTGTTAGGCTCTAACGCTGTTCTTGAATTTTTCAAAAACCCTTCTGAAAACAATTTATTTAGTTTAAAATTTTGCAGTTCGGACCAAAACTTTTTAAAATTTATAATTTTTATTTTTAGCAGAAATGGATTTTTTGAAGAATGTATTTTTAGTTTTTGGCTTTAATTTTATCATTAATTTTTATGTTTGATGCAAAAAAGCTCTAAATTGACATAATGGTGTTTTGGGCATTATAGTTTATAAATTAAAAAAATTATTTACTAAACACATAATTTTTTAAGCTCTAATCCGGTAATTACAGTTTCATGTCCCCAAACTATATATCACGTATACGTCCTTCAAGTGTTAGGCTCTAACGCTGTTCTTGAATTTTTCAAAAACCCTGCTGAAAACAATTTATTTAGTTTTAAATTTTGCAGTTCGGACCAAAACTTTTTAAAATTTATAATTTTTATTTGTAGCAGAAATGGATTTTTTGGAGAATGTATTTTTAGTTTTTGGCTATAATTTTATCATTAATTTTTATGTTTAATGGAAGAAAGCTCTAAATTGACATAATGGTGTTTTGGGCATTATAGTTTATAAATTAAAAAAATTATTTACTAAACAAATAATTTTTTAAGCTCTAATCTGGTAATTACAGTTTCATGTCCCCAAACTATATATCACGTATACGTTTTTCAAGTCTTAGGCTCTAATGCTGTTCTTGAATTTTTCGATAACCCTTCTGAAAACAATTTATTTAGTGTAAGTTTTTGCAGTTCGCACCAAAACTTTTTAAAATTTATAATTTTTATTTTTAGCAGAAATGGATTTTTTGGAGAATGTATTTTTAGTTTTTGGCTATAATTTTATCATTAATTTTTATGTTTAATGGAAGAAAGCTCTAAATTGACATAATGGTGTTTTGGGCATTATAGTTTATAAATTAAAAAAATTATTTACAAAACAAATAATTTTTTAAGCTCTAATCTGGTAATTACAGTTTCATATCCCCAAACTATATATCACGTATACGTTTTTCAAGTCTTAGGCTCTAATGCTGTTCTTGAATTTTTCAATAACCCTTCTGAAAACAATTTTTTTAGTGTAAATTTTTGCAGTTCGCACCAAAACTTTTTAAAATTTATAATTTTCATTTTTGACAGAAATGGATTTTTTGGAGAATGTATTTTTAGTTTTTGGCTTTAATTTATCATTAATTTTTATGGTTGATGCAAGAAAGCTCTAAATTGACAAAATGGTTTTTTAGGCATTATAGTTTATAAATTAAAAAAATTATTTACTAAACAAATAATTTTTTAAGCTCTAATCCGGTAATAAAAGATTCATGTCCCCAAACTATATATCACGTATACGTCCTTCAAGTGTTAGGGTCTACCGCTGTCCTTGAATTTTTTGATAACCCTTCTGAAAACAAATTATTTAGTTTAAAATTTTGCAGTTCGGACCAAAACTTTTTAAAATTTATAATTTTCATTTTTGGCAGAAATGGATTTTTTGGAGAATGTATTTTTAGTTTTTGGCTTTAATTTATCGTTTATTTTTATGGTTGATGCAAGAAAGCTCTAAATTGACATAATGGTGTTTTGGGCATTATAGTTTATAAATTAAAAAAATTGTTTACTAAACAAATAATTTTTTAAGCTCTAATCCGGTAATTACAGTTTCATGTCCCCAAACTATACATCACGTATACGTCCTTCAAGTGTAAGGCTCTAACGCTGTTCTTAGATTTTTCGATAACCCTTCTGAAAACAAATTATTTAGTTTAAAATTTTGCAGTTCGGACCAAAACTTTTTAAATTTTATAATTTTCATTTTTGGCAGAAATAGATATTTTTGGAGAATGTAATTTTAGTTTTTGGCTATAATTTTATCATTAATTTTTACGTTTGATGCAAAAAAGCTCTAAATTGACTTAATGGTGTTTTGGGCATTATAGTTTATAAATTAAAAAAATTATTTACTAAACAAATAATTTTTTAAGCTCTAATTCAGTAATGACAGTTTCGTGTCCCTAAACTATATATTACGTATATGTCTTCAAGTGTTAGGCTCTAACGCTCTTCTTGGATTTTTTGATAACCCTTCTGAAAACAAATTATTTAGTTTAAAATTTTGCAGTTCGGACCAAAACTTTTTAAATTTTATAATTTTCATTTTTGGCAGAAATGGATATTTTTGGAGAATGTAATCTTAGTTTTTGGCTATAATTTTATTATTAATTTTGATGTTTCATGCAAGAAAGCTCTAAATTGACATAATGGTGTTTTGGACATTATAGTTTATAAATTAAAAAAATTATTTACTAAACAAATAATTTTTTAAGCTCTAATCCGGTAATTACAGTTTCATGTCCCCAAACTATATATCACGTATACGTCCTTCAAGTGTTAGGGTCTAACGCTCTTCTTGGATTTTTCGATAACCCTTCTGAAAACAAATTATTTAGTTTAAAATTTTGCAGTTCGGACCAAAACTTTTTAAATTTTATAATTTTCATTTTTGGCAGAAATAGATATTTTTGGAGAATGTAATCTTAGTTGTTGGCTATAATTTTATCATTAATTTTTATGTTTGATGCAAAAAAGCTCTAAATTGACATAATGGTGTTTTGGGCATTATAGTTTATAAATTAAAAAAATTATTTACAAAACAAATAATTTTTTAAGCTCTAATCTGGTAATTACAGTTTCATGTCCCCAAACTATATATCACGTATACGTTTTTCAAGTCTTAGGCTCTAATGCTGTTCTTGAATTTTTCGATAACCCTTCTGAAAACAATTTATTTAGTGTAAATTTTTGCAGTTCGCACAAAAACTTTTTAAAATTTATAATTTTCATTTTTGACAGAAATGGATTTTTTGGAGAATGTATTTTCAGTTTTTGGCTTTAATTTATCATTAATTTTTATGGTTGATGCAAGAAAGCTCTAAATTGACATAATAGTTTTTTAGGCATTATAGTTTATAAATTAAAAAAATTATTTACTAAACAAATAATTTTTTAAGCTCTAATCTGGTAATTACAGTTTCATGTTTCCAAACTATATATCACGTATACGTCCTTCAAGTCTTAGGCTCTAACGCTGTTCTTGAATTTTTCGATAACCCTTCTGAAAACAATTTATTTAGTGTAAATTTTTGCAGTTCGCACCAAAACTTTTTAAAATTTATAATTTTTATTTTTAGCAGAAATGGATTTTTTGGAGAATGTATTTTTAGTTTTTGGCTATAATTTTATCATTAATTTTTATGTTTAATGGAAGAAAGCTCTAAATTGACATAATGGTGTTTTGGGCATTATAGTTTATAAATTAAAAAAATTATTTACTAAACAAATAATTTTTTAAGCTCTAATCCAGTAATGACAGTTTCATGTCCCCAAACTATATATTACGTATATGTCCTTCAAGTGTTAGGCTCTAACGCTCTTCTTGGATTTTTCGATAACCCTTCTGAAAACAAATTATTTAGTTTAAAATTTTGCAGTTCGGACCAAAACTTTTTAAATTTTATAATTTTCATTTTTGGCAGAAATAGATATTTTTGGAGAATGTAATCTTAGTTTTTGGCTATAATTTTATCATTAATTTTTATGTTTGAGGCAAAAAAGCTCTAAATTGACTTAATGGTGTTTTGGGCATTATAATTTATAAATTAAAAAAATTATTTACTAAACAAATAATTTTTTAAGCTCTAATCCAGTAATGACAGTTTCGTGTCCCCAAACTATATATTACGTATATGTCCTTCAAGTGTTAGGCTCTAACGCTCTTCTTGGATTTTTCGATAACCCTTCTGAAAACAAATTATTTAGTTTAAAATTTTGCAGTTCGGACCAAAACTTTTTAAATTTTATAATTTTCATTTTTGGCAGAAATGGATATTTTTGGAGAATGTAATCTTAGTTTTTGGCTATAATTTTATCATTAATTTTTATGTTTAATGGAAGAACGCTCTAAATTGACATAATGGTGTTTTGGGCATTATAGTTTATAAATTAAAAAAATTATTTACTAAACAAATAATTTTTTAAGCTCTAATCCGGTAATTACAGTTTCATGTCCCTAAACTATATATCACGTATACGTCCTTCAAGTGTTAGGGTCTACCGCTGTCCTTGAATTTTTTGATAACCCTTCTGAAAACAAATTATTTAGTTTAAAATTTTGCAGTTCGGACCAAAACTTTTTAAAATTTATAATTTTCATTTTTGGCAGAAATGGATTTTTTGGAGAATGTATTTTTAGTTTTTGGCTTTAATTTATCGTTTATTTTTATGGTTGATGCAAGAAAGCTCTAAATTGACATAATGGTGTTTTGGGCATTATAGTTTATAAATTAAAAAAATTATTTGCTAAACAAATAATTTTTTAGACTCTAATTCAGTAATGACAGTTTCGTGTCCCCAAACTATATATTACGTATATGTCTTCAAGTGTTAGGCTCTAACGCTCTTCTTGGATTTTTCGATAACCCTTCTGAAAACAAATTATTTAGTTTAAAATTTTGCAGTTTGGACCAAAACTTTTTAAATTTTATAATTTTTATTTTTGGCAGAAATGGATATTTTTGGAGAATGTAATCTTAGTTTTTGGCTATAATTTTATTATTAATTTTGATGTTTCATGCAAGAAAGCTCTAAATTGACATAATGGTGTTTTGGGCATTATAGTTTATAAATTAAAAAAATTATTTACTAAACAAATAATTTTTTAAGCTCTAATCCGGTAATTACAGTTTCATGTCCCCAAACTATATATCACGTATACGTCCTTCAAGTGTTAAAGTCTAACGCTCTTCTTAGATTTTTCGATAACCCTTCTGAAAACAAATTATTTAGTTTAAAATTTTGCAGTTCGGACCAAAACTTTTTAAAATTTATAATTTTTATTTTTAGCAGAAATGGATTTTTTGGAAAATGTATTTTTAGTTTTTAGCTATAATTTTATCATTAATTTTTATGTTTAATGGAAGAAAGCTCTAAATTGACATAATGGTGTTTTGGGCATTATAGTTTATAAATTAAAAAAATTATTTACAAAACAAATAATTTTTTAAGCTCTAATCTGGTAATTACAGTTTCATATCCCCAAACTATATATCACGTATACGTTTTTCAAGTCTTAGGCTCTAATGCTGTTCTTGAATTTTTCAATAACCCTTCTGAAAACAATTTATTTAGTGTAAATTTTTGCAGTTCGCACCAAAACTTTTTAAAATTTATAATTTTCATTTTTAACAGAAATGGATTTTTTGGAGAATGTATTTTTAGTTTTTGGCTTTAATTTATCATTAATTTTTATGGTTGATGCAAGAAAGCTCTAAATTGACAAAATGGTTTTTTAGGCATTATAGTTTATAAATTAAAAAAATTATTTACTAAACAAATAATTTTTTAAGCTCTAATCCGGTAATTACAGTTTCATGTCCCCAAACTATATATCACGTATACGTCCTTCAAGTGTTAGGGTCTACCGCTGTCCTTAAATGTTTTGATAACCCTTCTGAAAACAAATTGTTTAGATTAAAATTTTGCAGTTCGGACCAAAACTTTTTAAATTTTATAATTTTCATTTTTGGCAAAAATAGATATTTTTGGAGAATGTAATCTTAGTTTTTGGCTATAATTTTATCATTAATTTTTATGTTTAATAAAAGAAAGCTCTTAATTGATATAATGGTGTTTTGGGCATTATAGTTTATAAATTTAAAAAATTGTTTACAAAACAAATAATTTTTTAAGCTCTAATCTGGTAATTACAGTTTCATGTTTCCAAACATGAAACGTATACGTCCTTCAAGTCTTAGGCTCTAACGCTGTTCTTGAATTTTTTGATAACCCTTTTGAAAACAATTTATTTAGTGTAAATTTTTGCAGTTCGCACCAAAAATTTTAAAATTTATAATTTTTATTTTTGGCAGAAATGGATTTTTTGGAGAATGTATTTTTAGTTTTTAGCTTTAATTTATCATTAATTTTTATGGTTGATGCAAGAAAGCTCTAATTTGACATAATGGTGTTTTAAGCATTATAGTTTATAAATTAAAAAAATTATTTACAAAACAAATAATTTTTTAAGCTCTAATCTGGTAATTACAGTTTCATGTCCCCAAACTATATATCACGTATACGTCCTTCAAGTGTAAGGCTCTAACGCTGTTCTTGAATTTTTCAAAAACCCTTCTGAAAAAAAATTAATTTAGTTTAAAATTTTGCAGTTCGGACCAAAACTTTTTAAAATTTATAATTTTCATTTTTAGCAGAAATGGATTTTTTGGAGAATGTATTTTTAGTTTTTGGCTATAATTTTATCATTAATTTTTATGTTTAATGGAAGAAAGCTCTAAATTGACATAATGGTGTTTTGGGCATTATAGTTTATAAATTAAAAAAATTATTTACAAAACAAATAATTTTTTAAGCTCTAATCTGGTAATTACAGTTTCATATCCCCAAACTATATATCACGTATACGTTTTTCAAGTCTTAGGCTCTAATGCTGTTCTTGAATTTTTCAATAACCCTTCTGAAAACAATTTTTTTAGTGTAAATTTTTGCAGTTCGCACCAAAACTTTTTAAAATTTATAATTTTCATTTTTGGCAAAAATGGATTTTTTGGAAAATGTATTTTTAGTTTTTGGCTATAATTTTATCATTAATTTTGATGTTTAATGCAAGAAAGCTCTAAATTGACATAATGGTTTTTTGGACATTATAGTTTATAAATTAAAAGAATTATTTACAAAACAAATAATTTTTTAAGCTCTAAGCCGGTAATTACAGTTTCATGTCACCAAACTATATATCACGTATTCTTCCTTCAAGTGTTAGGCTCTAAAGCTGTTCTTGAATGTTTCGATAACCCTTCTGAAAACAAATTATTTTGTTTAAAATTTTTGCAGTTCGGACCAAAACTTTTTAAAATTTATAATTTTCATTTTTGGCAGAAATGGATTTTTTGGAGAATGTATTGTTAGTTTTTGGCTTTAATTTTATCAATAATTTTGATGTTTAGTGCAAGAAAGCTCTAAATTGACATAATGGTGTTTTGGGCATTATAGTTTAAAAATTAAAAAAATCATTTACAAAACAAATAATTTTTTCAGCCCTAATCCGGTAATTTAATTTTCTTGTCCTCAAACTATATATCACGTTTACGTCCTTCAAGTGTTAGGCTCTAACGCTGTTCTTGAATTCTTCTTTAACCCTTCTGAAAACAATTTATTTAGTTTAAAATTTTGCAGTTCGGACCAAAACTTTTTAAAATTTATAATTTTTATTTTTGTCAGAAATGGATTTTTTTGGAGAATGTAATTTTACTTTTTTTAGTTTGTTTTGGCTATAATTTTATCAATAATTTTGATGTTTGATGCAAGAAAACTCTAACTTGACATAATGGTATTTTGGGCATTATAGTTTAAAAATTAAAAAAATCATTTACAAAACAAATAATTTTTTCAGCCCTAATCCGGTAATTTAATTTTCTTGTCCTCTATCACGTTTACGTCCTTCAAGTGTTAGGCTCTAACGCTGTTCTTGAATTCTTCTTTAACCCTTCTGAAAACAATTTATTTAGTTTAAAATTTTTCAGTTCAGACCAAAACTTTTTAAAATTTATAATTTTTATTTTTGTCAGAAATGGATTTTTTTTGAAGAAAGTAATTTTACTTTTTTTAGTTTGTTTTGGCTATAATTTTATCAATAATTTTGATGTTTGATGCAAGAAAACTTTAAATTGACATAATGGTGTTTTGGGCATTATAGTTTAAAAATTAAAAAAATTATTTACTTAACAAATAATTTTTTCAGCCCTAATCTGGTAATTTAATTTTCATGTCCTCAAACTATATATTACGTATATGTCATTTAAGTGTTAGGCTCTATCGCTGTTCTTGAATTCTTCTTTAACCCTTCTGAAAACAATTTATTTAGTTTAAAATTTTACAGTTAGGACCAAAACTTTTTAAAATTTATAATTTTCATTTTTGTCAGAAATGGATTTTTAGTTTTTGGCTTTAATTTTATCATTAATTTTGATGTTTGATGCAAGAAAGCTCTAAATTGACATAATGGTGTTTTGAACATTATAGTTTATAAATTAAAAAAATTATTTACAAATTAAATAATTTTTTAAGCTCTAAGCCGGTAATTACAGTTTCATGTCCTCAAACAGTATATTATGTATACGTCCTTCAAGTTTTAGGCTCTAACGCTGTTCTTGAATTTTTCGATAACCTTTCTGAAAACAATTTATGTAGTTTAAAATTTTGCAGTTCGGACCAAAACTTTTTAAAATTTATAATTTTCATTTTTAGCAGAAATGGATTTTTTGGAGAATGTATTTTTAGTTTGTTTTGGCTATAATTTTATCATTAATTTTGATGTTTGATGCAAGAAAGCTCTAAATTGACATAATGGTGTTTTGGACATTATAGTTTATAAATTAAAAAAATTATTTACAAAACAAATAATTTTTTAAGCTCTAATCCGGTAATTAAAGTTTCATGTCCTTAAACTATGTATCACGTATACGTCCTTCAAGTGTTAGGCTCTAACGCTGTTCTTGAATTTTTCGATAACCCTTCTGAAAACAATTTATTCAGCTTTAAATTTTGCAGTTCGGACCAAAACTTTTTAAAATTTATAATTTACATTTTTGTCAGAAATGGATTTTTTGGAGAATGTTTTTTTAGTTTTTGGCTTTAATTTTATTATTAATTTTTATGTTTGATGCAAGAAAGCTCTAAATTGACATAATGGTGTTTTGGGCATTATAGTTTATAAATTAAAAAAATTATTTACAAAATAAATAATTTTTTCTGCCCTACTCCGGTAATTTAATTTTCATGTCCTCAAACTATATATCACGTTTACGTCCTTCAAGTGTTAGACTCTAACGCTGTTTTTGAATTCTTCTTTAACCCTTCTAAAAACAATTCATTTAGTTTAAAATTTTGCAGTTCGGACTAAAACTTTTTAAAATTTATAATTTTTATTTTTGTCAGAAATGGATTTTTTTGGAGAATGTAATTTTAATTTTTAGTTTGTTTTGGCTATAATTTTATCAATAATTTTGATGTTTGATGCAAGAAAACTCTAAATTGACATAATGGTGTTTTGGGCATTATAGTTTATAAATTGAAAAAATTGTTTACTAAACAAATAATTTTTTAAGCTCTAATCCAGTAATTTAAGTTTTATGTCCTCAAACTATATATCACGTTTACGTCCTTCAAGTGTTAGGCTCTAACGCTGTTCTTGAATTTTTCGATAACCCTTCTGAAAACAAATTATTTAGTTTAATATTTTGCAGTTCGGACCAAAACTTTTTAAATTTTATAATTTACATTTTTGGCAGAAATGGATTTTTTGGAGAATGTATTTTTAGTTTTTAGCTATAATTTTATCATTAATTTTAATTTTTGATGCAAGAAAGCTCTAAATTGACATAATGGTGTTTTGGGCATTATAGTTTATAAATTAAAAAAATTATTTACTAAACAAATAATTTTTTAAGCTCTAATCCGGTAATTAAAGTTTCATGTCCTTAAACTATGTATCACGTATACGTCCTTCAAGTGTTAGGCTCTAACGCTGTTCTTGAATTTTTCGATAACCCTTCTGAAAACAATTTATTTAGTTTAAAATTTTGCAGTTCGGACCAAAACTGTTTAAAATTTATAACTTTCATTTTTGTCAGAAATGGTTTTTTTGGAAAATGTATTTTTAGCTGTTGGCTATAATTTTATCATTAATTTTAATTTTTGATGCAAGAAAGCTCTAAATTGACATATAATGGTGTTTTGGGCATTATAGTTTATAAATTAAAAAAATTATTTACTAAACAAATAATTTTTTAAGCCCTAATCCGGTAATTTAATTTTCATGTCCCCAAACTATATATCACGTATACGTCTTTCAAGTGTTAGGGTCTAACGCTGTTCTTGAATTTTTTGATAACCCTTTTGAAAACAATTTATTTAATGTAAAATTTTGCAGTTCGGACCATAACTTTTTAAAATTTATAATTTTTGGCAGAAATGGATTTTTTTGGAAAAAGTAACTTTAGTTATTTCTTTTTGTCTATAATTTTATCAATAATTTTGATGTTTGATGGAAGAAAGCACTAAATTGATATAATGGTGTTTTAGACATTATAGTTTATAAATTGAAAAAATTATTTGCTAAACAAATAATTTTTAAACTCTAATCCGGTAATTTAAGTTTGATGTCCCCAAACAATATATCACGTATACGTCCTTTAAGTGTTAGGGTCTAACGCTGTTCTTGAATTTTTCGATAACCCTTCTAAAACCATTTATTTAGTTTAAAATTTTGCAGTTAGGAACAAAACTTTTTAAAATTTATAATTTTTATTTCTGGCAGAAATGGATTTTTTGGAGAATGTAATGTTAGTTTTTGGCTTTAATTTTATCATTAATTTTGATATTTGATGCAAGAAAGCACTAAATTGACATAATGGTGTTTTGGACATTATAGTTTATAAATTGAAAAAATTGTTTACTAAACAAATAATTTTTAAACTCTAATCCGGTATTTTAAGTTGCATGTCCCCAAACTATCTATTAAGTATACGTCTTTCAAGTGTTAAGCTCTAACGCTGTTCTTGAATTTTTTAAAACTCACCTGACAACAATGTAATAAGTTTTTATTGTTTATTGCACTCGTGCGCTTATTTTGAATTTAAGAGATACTATTGCGCATAGTTACATTGCGTATAACGTATTTGCGCATGTAATTTTTTTTAGAAAACTCTATTGAGCATTGTTATATTCTGTTATGCAGTAATTCATTTATTTTTTGTTTGGAGTGGTCTATTTAAAAGTCAGGACATCGCATATTTTTACTTTGAAATTATTTCATGCGCAATTTTTCTTTTTGAAATACATTACTGCGCATGTTTCAATTTAATATTTTTCTAGTGCCCATGTGTTGTGTTTAGAAAATACTACTGCGCATGTTTTTATTGCACTAGTGCACATATTTTGTATTTAAGTGATACTACTGCGCATAGTAACATTGCGTATTATATTATTGCGCATATAATTTTAAAAAGACTCTATTGCGCATTGTTGAATTGAGTTATGCACTAATTCATTAATTTATTGTTTGTAGTGATCTATTGCCTATCTTTTCTCTTTACCTTGTAAGAGTGCGCAAGTTATTGAATTCAAAAATTAGAACTACTCATATTTTCCCTTTGAAATGTTTACATGCACAATTTTTCTTTTAGAAATACTCTACTGCGCATGTTTTAATTTGATATTGCACTAGTGCGTATATCTTGTGTTCAGAAAAAACTACTGCGCATGTTTTTATTATTTATTGCACTTGTGCGCATATTTTGTGTTTAAGTGATACTACTGCGCATAGTTACATTGCGTTTTATATTATTGCGCATATAATTTTTTCAGAAAGCTCTACTGCGCATTGTTATATTCTGTTATGCAGTAATTCATTTATTTTCTGTTTGGAATGATCTATTGCCTATCTTATTTCTTTACCATGTAAGAGTGCGCCGGTTGTTGTTTTTAAAAATTACAACGCATTTTTTCACTTTGAAATGGATTCAAGCGCAATTTTTATTTTTGAAATACTCCACTGCGCATGTTTTAAGTTGATATTGCACTAGTGCGCATGTTTTGTGTTTTTGGAAAAAACTACTGCGCATGTTTTTATTATTTATTGTACTAGTGCGCATATTTTGTATTTAAGAGATACTACTGCGCATAATTACATTGCAATTATTATATTATTTACACTTATGCGCATATTTTTTAATCGTATTTTACTACTGCGCATCAATTATCCTTTTGTATTTATGTTGCGCAGGTTCTTAGATTATTTATATGCTATTTCTCTGAAAGAAGCAGTTAATCTGTTTGATTCAAAGGACATTATTCATACAAAGCATACTTTGGAGACGTCGGTTTTAACCAAAAAAGGTATTAGTATCGCCATCTGTTAGATCACAAGAAATCATACATGTCCTCAAAATATGCTTTTGAACTGTTTTTTGGCTTTGTCTCCAAACTATGCGTTAGATCCCTGTTTTATTTGAGGACGTCCCCAAAAAATCAAAAAGTCCTCAAAGTATGCGTTGGATCCAAGAAGTGTCCTCAAAAAATGCGTTGTACAAATATATATATATATATATATATATATATATATATATATATATATATATATATATATATATATATATTTCTTTTAAATAATTGAAATTTTGCCAAGAAACTTATTAAACTTTTTGAAAACAATTCAGTTTCAGAGAAGAACCTCACTACTTATAAAGATAATTGATAATTCTCGCAAGAATTACAAAACAAATTTTGAATGCAATAATTTTTCATTCTATAAAAAAATCCAATCTAGAATCCATCAAAATAATATTTGAATTCCAATGAATAGATTGTAGCAGAGGTTATTAAAATAATTAAATCTCTTTGACAAATTTTGACAAAATTTCCAAAAACAATTATATTTTTCGGGAATTCGATCAAAATTGCACTAAACAATTGAAATTCTACAATCAGCCCCACCACTTATGAAAATAATTGAATTCCCAATAAGAATCTCTATTATTTGCCATAAAAGCAAATGTCTGTGAAAATTTTATTGTTTATGAAAATAACTGAACACTGCGAAGAAATCTACAAAAATTTGTAAATAATGAATTTCCAGTCAAAATTTTATTTTTTTTTGTTTTTGAAAATAATTAAAAGTTTGTGTGAAATTCTATTAATTATATATATAACCTTCCTCTCAATAATTGAATTTCTTATGAACAATATCTTCACGTTTTTATAATAATCATCTTTCTTAATAATTAAAATTATTTCATTATTTGAAAATTAAGTTTAACAAAAATTCCAAGAATAATAACATCTTTCGAGACTCTTCATTAATACTACAATGCGCTACAATGCTTCTAATAATCAACTATTATGAAAAACTCTAACCGAAATTTATCTTGAAACACATCCTTATTGAATAATTTAATAATTCAAATGCAAAAATAAGTAATTTATTTAATATTTAAAGAAATAATTATAAGACGACCCCTGTAGGATCGATAGAAAACAACGTAATCACATAAAAATAAATGGTCAAGCTTTACCAACTTGACTTAATCAGCCTACCATTCCTCCGAAATAAAATAAATAATAATTAAAATTCAAAATAACCTCGCTTTCCGCTCGGGATGTAACAGCTGATTTGGTGGCAGCGGTGGGATTGTTTTTCTCTCTTATAAAATTATTTTAAATTGATTATTTTATCGTTCTTTCTTAACAAAAACAAACAAGCAAAAAATAAACATCCTATTATCATAGTTAAGAAGTGTGGATGGAATTGTTCTTATGCCGTCCGGCAAATTGCATTTCCACATTTGACATTTTATGCCGTCCGGCAAACTTGTCATGCTACATTCTTTGCATTGTTAATAAAAACAATTATCCGTTCTGTGTTAACAAATTTAAGACTGCATAGCTGGAAGTGTTTTTATGCCGTCCGGCAAACAACATTTCTATAAATAACATTTTATGCCGTTCGGCAAACTTGTCTATTAGGATTTTCAAAAAATTTCCTTACCAATTCTATCAAATTTATCAATAAATACGTAATTAAACATTTTACAAAAACAAAATAAAATAAAAAGAAAAATCAGTTTTCTATAGTGCATCATGTTTTTCCTTACAGTTAAGTCAAAACATGAATGACAGTCCTGATGTCAAAATTCTAAAAATTAAGAAACGTGGAGGCTTAAAGGCTCAACGAAGATTTACAAATAAGGTAGTTAAAATAAAAAATCAATTAAATCTACCTAATCAGCTAAATTTAAAAACTTTTAATTCAAATCAAGAATTTTCTAAATTTTTTGAAAATTTATTAGATAAAGCACAAGAAATTCTAGATAAGAAAAAGTAAATATTACGAATTATGTATGTCGTATTGGCTACTTAACCCTTTAACGCCCAGCGGTTTCGATCGAAACCACTTTTGATTTCTAAAATCTAAAACTTCTACAAAATTTAAGATATTTTTGATTTATAAACGCTCACGACCCACAAATTTATAAACCTTTATAAAAAAATTTACATTTTAAAAAATAATTAACAATTTTGGAATTACAACAATAATAAAAAAAAATTTGTTGCACAATTTGCAACAAACTTACAAATTCGAAAATAAAAGGATACAAAGCTACTGAAAATTGTTACTCGGAGGTTTTTGGGGTCGCTGATTACGAATTTGATGCCAGATTTTAAAAATTCAAAATGGCGGATCTAATATGGCAGACATCAATTTTAAAAACTGATTCAATTTGCCTAAAATTGTTACTCAGGAATTTTCGGGGTCGCTGATTACGAATTTGATGCCAGATTTTAAAAATTCAAAATAGCGGATTTAATATGGCGGACATCATTTTTAAAAACTGTTGCAATTTGCCTGAAAATTGTTACTCGGGGGTTTTCAGAGTCGCTGATTAACGAATTTGATATCAGATTTAAAAATTCAAAATGGCGGATCCAATATGGCGGACATATTTTCTAAAATTTGATTATTTGCCTGAAAATTGTTACTTGGGGGTTTTCGGGGTCGCTAATTGCGAATTTTATATCAGATTTAAAAAATTTAAAATGACTGACATCTTTACTAAAAATTGATTAAATTTGCCTAAAAATTGTTACTCGGGGGTTTTCGGGGTCGCTGATTACGATATTGATTTTAATTTTTTAAAATGTAAAATAGTGGTTTCAATTTAGTGTATAAAATGTATAAATAAAAACGAGATCAGAATAAAATGTTCGTCTACGCTCGTGCCAATGTGAAAAAAATGCCTAACGCGACACCGGCATCATAATGATTAATGAAATATTCATTACTATATTCGTAATAATTAGAAAAACAAATGCTTAACGCAACGACGAAATAAATCTAAAATGATTGACTATATTTGTGAAAATCGGAAAACAAAAGCTTAACATAAGAACGCGATCTAAATAAAATATGAATCTACATTTGTCACAATCCGATAAACAAATGCCTAATGAGAAAACGATGTCAAAATTAAATGTTCGTTTACATTCGTGACTATAGAAAAACAATTGCCTAACATAGACTCTAACATTAGATTAGTAAACAGCGACCCCGAAAACCCCCTACTAACAATTTTTAGGCAAATTGAATCAATTATTAGAAAAGATGTCCGCCACATTGGATCCGCCATTTTGAATTTTAAAAATCTGACAGCTAATTCGTAATCAACGACTCCGAAAACCCTTGAGTAACAATTTTCAAGCAAATTGAATCCGTTTTTAGAAAAGATGTCCGCCATATTGGATACGCCATTTTGAATTTTAAAAAAAGGACATCGAATTCGTAATTAGCGCTCTTAAAAACCCTTGAGTAACAATTTTTAGGCAAATTGAATTAATTTTTAGAAAAGATGTCCGCCATATTTGATCCGCCATTTTGAATTTTTAAAATTTGACCTCAAATTCGTATTCAGCGACCCCGAAAACTTTTATATTCGAGCAATGACGTGAATTGCACTGCTTCAAAAAAGTCGGGCGTTAAAGGGTTAAATTATAGCTTTATGATTTAAATTTTGTATAAATTTATTTTCCTGATAATAATCCAAAATCCTGAAGTTGTTAAAACAATTGCCTTTTCAAAACAAATCCAATTATTAAATTAGAGTAAATTTTCATAATTCTATTAAATGTCATCATATTTTGCATTTTTGGAACGTCGAAAATACGCTTATTCATTTATTAATATATTATCACAACAATTAAAATATTTAGAAGGAAGTTTTATTGTAGATATTAATTTACCAATTAATTTGATAAGGGAAAGTGAATTGGCTTCCTCCGTAAACATAGACAGATCTCAAGTTTACGTTCTTAGAAGTGCAACAATAGTAACTAGCGGTAAAGTTGAAATTCAAGTAGGAGATTCTTTAATAAAGTTCCAAGTAATTTCACATGATAGTAACTCTCGACTTTCTGGTGTACTGGGATCTATTTTTTATTTTAATTCAAATTTTGAATCAAACTCAATTTAAAAATTGAAGTAAATTATAGTATGCCTAAACATTTGTCACAATATATTTTAGAACGTCCTAACAAAATTATACTCTCTGTTTCATCAGATTATTTAATTAAAAAAGATGGAGACTTTATTTATAATCCAGGAGTAAACATAAATTTAATAAGTAAAGACAAAATAGCAAAATTTTCACCTATTGATTACTCAAAAATATATATATTAAAAAATTATATGATATCTACTATAGGAGTATTGGAAATTACTGTGCTAAACAAAATTGTTAAATTTAACATTGTAGATAATATTACTAATTCAAATATATCAGGTTTCATTAGAAGTTCTCAATTAAAAGAATTGTGCTTGCCTATCCCTAAATTAGTTTAAAATATATATCCAATAAGAAATTCTGTTATTTAAATTTATCACATTTAAACAAAATGACAGACACTGAAAGAGGAAATCATTCTGGGCAGGATCCTGGAAATACCCTCGGCCGTGAACCCACTATTGATCCTGGAAATAACACTGGGGATAATTCTACTATTAATCTTACAAATAATTTAACAGGGTCAATAAACCGCACACTTAATGATTCTATAGTAGCAACCATGGCTGAATGTTTCGTCCTGCAACAAGCAACTATAAATGTACCGATTTTTGACGGAAAAAATATGCCTATAACAGATTTTATAGAGGACATACAGAACGGAGAAGCTAGTGTACCCCCCAATTGTGAAAGGCAATATATAAAAATAATATTGTCACGTCTAAAGGGTGCAGCTAGAAATTGCACTCATGGTAAAGAATTTAATACTATAAATTCTTTAATTCAACACCTGAGACAGCGTTTTGCTCCAAGAAAAACATATGCTTGGTATTTACACGAAATTTCTATTATTAGAATGTATCGCATGAAAAATGTAAGTGAGTTCTATGATCGAATTGCTCCATTAGTATCGGGCGCACAGGCTGCATTACGAGATAAATATCCTATTGCTAAACAAATGATAGTAAAACCATTAATTGATTGCGCACTTAAAGCATTTATTCGTGGATGCGGCTGGCCTGCAGAACAGTAGGTTAGGAAGAACTGGAGTACCTGTGAAGTCGGTGAGGAGGAACTCTTCACTCTTACAGAATTGAAAAATGCAGGTAGAAGATTGAGAACAGGCAAGGCGCCTGGAATCGATGGGATAGGTAACGAGATCCTAAAATTGGTTATCGACACTTCACCCCAGATTCTGCTCCGATGTTTCAATTTTTGCCTTGAAAAAGGAGAGTTCTTCCGCGACTAGAAGCGACAGAGGTTAGTCCTCCTAAGGAAAGGTGAAAAACCTCTAGATAAAGTCTCATCATACAGGCCTATATGCCTGCTAGATACGATGGGTAAACTTCTAGAGGATATGGTTCTGCAGAGAATGCAAAGCCACTTGACCGAAGAGAATCGTCTATCCGATCACCAATTTGGTTTCCGTAAAGGCAAGTCCACAGTTGATGCCATTCAGGCAGTTGTGGACATAGCCAAAGCAGGAAAAAACAAATTGGGACCTGGGAAAAAGAAGAGCTTCTGCGCGTTGGTAGCAATTGACATACGCAACGCGTTTAATTCCGCAAGATGGAAAGATCTCATCGAGTCGATGGAAAAGAAAAACATGCCGCCCTACTTGTTGCGGATAACGGATAATTATCTTAGCGACAGGTGGGTTATATATGAGGGAGACACCTGCACTCTGAGGAAAGAGATGCAGCGAGGGGCTCCTCAAGGCTCGAGGGTGGGTCCATTTGTATGGAATGTATCGTATAATGATTTTCTGCGAATGGATCTGCCCGAAGGTGCGGTGATCATCGGCTTTGCGGACGACGCGTTGTTCGTGTGCACTGCCGAAAGTGAGAAGGCTCTTGGGACATTGGTGAACAAATGTCTGCGACTAGCAAAAAGCTGGCTGGATACCAGAGGTCTTGAAATGGCCCTGGAAAAGACCGAGGCACTGCTGGTCGCAGACAGACGTGGTTATGAGCTCCCACGAATCGTGATAGACGGATTCGAGGTCAAGTGGAGTAAACAAATTAAATATCTTGGTGTGGAGTTGGATGGAAGGTTAAACTTCCACCACCACATGGCTACGGCGTCAAATAAGGCGATCGAGTGTGCGGCTAATCTTTCACGGTTAATGCCAAACGTAGGCGGACCCCGTGAACAAAAAAGAAGACTGGTGGCGAGTGTCGCCCATGCTAAAATGCTTTACGCAGCACCAGCATGGGCCCCATCCCTGAGGAGTAAAAGATGTGTGACCATCTGTGAGAAGATACTGTCGGCGCAGAGATCGATAACAACGCGTTTCATCTCTGCATATAAGACGGTATCTACGAGTGCTGTGCAGGTCCTTGCAAGTGTCCCGCCAGCAGATCTCTTGGCGAGGGAAAGGGAAGAAATGTTTCTCTATTCTAAAGAAAGCAGTTCCTGGGATGAGGAATTAAGACCAAGCAAGGGCCTGATCCGCAAAGAAGCGAGGCACAGGCTCATAGAAAGATGGCAGGAAAGATGGGATGGTGAGGAAAAAGGTCGATGGACTTATCGCCTTATCCCGGCACTTGCCACCTGGATAAATAGGAAACACGGTCAGGTTTCCTATTATTTGACTCAGGCGCTCACAGGTCACGGGTGTTTTAACTCGTACCTGTGTCGCTTTAAATTACGCGAGAACGAGGTGTGTGCATATTGCCAGTTCCCTGAGGACAACGCGGAGCACACCCTCTTCTCATGCAAGAAATGGGACTTGGAGAGGCGGGCCATGTTCGAAGGTGTAAACAGTCAAGTTACACCGGAGAACATGGTATCGCTGATGACCCAGTCAGAGGAGAATTGGCGGCAAGTCGAGAACTTCATAATCTCGGTTATGTCGAGGAAAGATCTCGACGGCCGCCAAAAAGCGTAATTTAAACAGCTTTTAATTTGTTTGTTTGTTTTTTTTTTATTAATTTATTTTGTGATTTATTTGTCCTTATACATTTTTTAATTTGTTTGTGTTTTTTATTCATCTTTGTACAGTTTTATGTTTTCAATATTTTATACGCGTTTATTTTTTCTTTTTTTTATATATCCGTTTATAATTTTATCTTTTGACTTTTTACACTTAATTACACATTTGTTATTTTTAATTATTGTTGTGCTTTTAATTCCGCTTTTATATTGAAATAGTTTCAAAATTTTTAACTATTAACGCAGGATAACCGCAGAGAAAAGCAGAAAGTCGCAATAGCGACAGAGTTGGAGCGCCACCCTCGAAGGCTAAAGTCTTACGACAGTTCCGAGGGAGTGTAAAGGGCTCCAGAAGAAGGGTTACGGGTTTTAGTGGGTCAGGCTGGCAGTTGGTCGCCAGTTTATTAAATTTACATTTATTTTTCTTTTTTTTAATTGTCATACCAACCCCACATAACCTTGGAGTGCGGAATCCAAGGTATCTGTAAGCAGATTTCCCAAAAGTCCCTAAGAAAACAAAAAAAATAATAATAATAATAATAATAATAATAATAATTTCTGTTCTGCAGCGAGCAATACAGAAAAATGGACCTAGGTTCCTGGTATCAAGATAAGTCGGGTAGGGCAGCTGTCCAGGTGTGCAATCCCGAACTGAGGGTTGACAGATACCTTGAGACGAGCAGTGGATTTGTCTGGGTGGAAGTTGGAGACATACGAATGTATAGCTGCTACTTTTCGCCTAATGATCAACTGACGGACTTCGAAGCCGACATGGAAGAACTCGAATCGAGCCTTAGAGAATCCAGGTTGGATGTTCTTGTCACTGGCGATTTTAATGCTAAGTCGCCGGAGTGGGGCGAGTCAAGGTTCGATAAAAGAGGCAAAGTGATCGGAGAAATGGTCTCCAGAAACAGTTTAATAACTGTGAACCGGGGAGGAGCTTGGACATTCAGGAGGGGTGCAATCGGATCCATCATTGATCTTACGATAGCATCAACTTCCTTATTCAAACGCATAAGCGACTGGCGAGTCTCTGAGGAGTATACCGCAAGTGACCATCAGTATATCGAGTTTTCGTTCTCAGTGGGAGACACAGGAGGAGGCAAAAGACAGGAAGTTCCGTGTCGAAAGTGCCCCTCATGGAATGTGAAGAAAATCGATAAGGAGAAATTTGTCCGTTCCCTAGAAGAAGCCCGCCTTATTAAGAAATCGGGATGGGTGAAAAGGCCGAATACCCTGGATGCAGAGGTGCGAGCGGTAAGGAAAGTCATCACCACAGCTTGCGATGCATCTATGCCGCGTCGTAAGCAAACCCCTTCACGTAAAAACTCGGTGCACTGGTGGTCTGATGCGCTGGCCTCCTTGCGGAAAGCGTGCTTCAAAGCTAGAAGGAATTATACCCGTTATAAGGGAGATCCTTTGCTAAAGAAAGTATTTAAGGAGGCCAAGAAAAGCCTGAAAAAAGAGATTCGAGCGTCACAACGCCGTTGCTGGAAAGACCTAATTGATGAAGTCGAGAAGGACCCATGGGGTCTGGCTTTTAAAATCGTTACTAAGAAATTAGGAACGAGGCAAAAGACCCCCGGCCTGGACAATCCCGATTGTGTCAGAAGGATTATAAGAGCTCTATTTCCTCCTGCAGAACAGTAGGTTAGGAAGAACTGGAGTACCTGTGAAGTCGGTGAGGAGGAACTCTTCACTCTTACAGAATTGAAAAATGCAGGTAGAAGATTGAGAACAGGCAAGGCGCCTGGAATCGATGGGATAGGTAACGAGATCCTAAAATTGGTTATCGACACTTCACCCCAGATTCTGCTCCGATGTTTCAATTTTTGCCTTGAAAAAGGAGAGTTCTTCCGCGACTGGAAGCGGCAGAGGCTAGTCCTCCTAAGAAAAGGTAAAAAACCTCTGGATAAAGTCTCGTCGTACAGGCCTATTTGCCTGTTAGATACGATTGGTAAACTTCTAGAGGATATGGTTCTGCAGAGAATGCAAACCCATTTGACAGGAGAGAATAGTCTATCCGATTACCAATTTGGTTTCCGCAAAGGCAGGTCCACGGTTGATGCCATTCAGGCAGTTGTGGACATAGCCAAAGCGGGAAAAAACAAATTGGGACCAAAGAAGAAGAAGGGCTTCTGTGCATTGGTGGCTATTGACATACGTAACGCGTTTAACTCCGCACGATGGAAAGATCTCATCCAGTCGATGATGGAGAAGAGAATACCGCCCTACTTGTTGCGGATAATGAATGATTATCTTAGCGACAGGTGGGTAATATATGAGGGGGACAACTGGACTCTGAAGGAAGAGATGCAAAGTGGTGCCCCCCAAGGCTCGAGGGTGGGACCATTCGTGTGGAATGTATCCTATGATAACTTCCTGCGAATGGGTCTACCTGAAGGCGCGGTCATCATCGGCTTTGCGGACGATGCGTTGGTCGTGTGCTCAGCCGAAAGCGAGGAAGCCCTTGGGACATTGGTGAACGAATGTCTGCGGCGAGTTAAAAGCTGGTTGGATGCCAGAGGTCTTCAAATGGCCTTGGAAAAAACCGAAGCTCTGCTCGTCACAGACAGACGTGGTTATAGTTTCCCACGAATCGTGATAGACGAATTCGAGGTCAAGTGGAGTAAACATATTAAGTATTTAGGAGTGGAGCTCGATGGAAGGTTAAACTTCCATTACCATATAGCGACGGCCTTGAATAAGGCGATAAAGTGTGCGTCAGACTTGGCACGACTTATGCCAAACGTTCGCGGACCACGTGAAAGGAAAAGGAGACTGGTGGTTAGTGTTGCCCACGCTAAGCTGTTTTACGCAGCAGCAGCGTGGGCTCCCTCACTTAAAACAAGAAGCAAAACCATTTGCGATAATATGCTGTCTGCGCAGAGATGTGTTACTACCCGTATCGTCTCTGCGTATAAGACGGTCTCGACGAGTGCTGTGCAAGTCCTTGCAAGTGTCCCGCCGGCAGATCTTATGGCAAGGGAAAGGGAGGAAGTATTTCTTCTTTTTAAAAGAAGAAATAATCCCGAGTACCCAGAGGAAAAAAGACCTAGCAAGGACCGCATCCGCAAATACGCGAGAAACAGACTTATCGAGACATGGCAGGACAGATGGGATAGGGAGGAAAAGGGCAAATGGACCTATCGTCTGATTCCAACACTCACCACCTGGATAAACCGAAAGCATGGAGAAGTCTCCTATTATCTGACTCAGGCGCTCACAGGTCACGGGTGTTTTAACTCGTACCTGTGCCGCTTTAAATTACGCGAGGACGAGGTGTGTGCATATTGCCAGTTCCCGGAGGACAACGCGGAGCACACCCTCTTCTCATGCAAAAAATGGGACTTGGAGAGGCAGGCCATGTTCGAAGGTGTAAACAGTCAAGTTACACCGGAGAACATGGTATCGCTGATGACCCAGTCAGAGGAGAATTGGCGGCAAGTCGAGAACTTCATAATCTCGGTTATGTCGAGGAAGGTTCTCGACGGCCGCCAAAAAGCGTAATTTAAACAGCTTTTAATTTTGTTCGTTTGTTTTTTATTAATTTATTTTGTGATTTATTTGTCCTTATACATTTTTTAATTGTTTGTGTTTTTTGTTCATCTTTGTACAGTTTTATGTTTTCAATTTTTTATACGCATTTATTTTTTCTTTTTTTTTATATATCCGTTTATAATTTTATCTTCTTAATTACACATTTGTTATTTTTAATTATTGTTGTGCTGTTAATTCCGCTTTATATTGAAATAGTTTTAAATTTTTAACTATTAACGCAGGATGACCGCAGAGAAAAGCAGAAAGTCGCATTAGCGACAGAGTTGGAGCGCCACCCTCGAAGGCTAAAGTCTTACGACAGTTCCGAGGGAGGGTAAAGGGCTCCAGAAGAAGGGTTACGGGTTTTAGTGGGTCGGGCTGGCAGTAGGTCGCCAGTTTATTAAATTTACTATTTTATATAATTATTTTTCTTTTTTTATCTCCTTTTGTTTTATCACACCAACCCCACATAACCTTGGAGTGCGGAATCCAAGGTATCTGTAGGCAGATTTCCCAAAAGTCCCTAAGCAAAAAAAAAAAATAAAATAATAATAATAATAATAATAACTCCGCTATGGACCGGTCCCAAGCCCGGGACTCCATCCTCTTCACTCATCTTCGTTCATTTGTATATTATTTTATGTAAATGCGCGTGTGTGGGGAAGGGGTGTGGAGGAGGAGGAGGGTAGTTTGGAGAAACCTTGAGATGGGGACCAGTTGGAGATCTGAATGCTAGGATATGTTGGCGTAAGTGGAGGGTATTGCTATAAACGTAATATCCCTCTGAATGGGCAAGGAGAATCTGAACCAGGGGGTTCAGTATAAAATTATTGTTTTGTTTTATTTTCGTGAATGAGGAAGACATAGCCTATAAACGGCATCTTTTATAAATGGGCAGACCCTGCTATCCACGCTCGCCATCCCTGCCGGCACGTCGAAACATGTTAAGTCATGTTCTCGCGACGCAGATTGAGGGGATTTAGCCCGCGGGATATCAGGGAATGATGTATGAATCTGAAAGGTTTCAGTCTATCAACGACGCCTTTCATGCCTGTGAAACGTATGGGGAACCCTCTGGAGAGGCTTCTTCTTGAGTATGAGTGTGAGATGCGCTATAAACGCGTCATTCCCATGTTTGAGAAGTACGTAAGGGGATCTCTGGCTGATCCCGGTCTCCAGGGCTCTACAAACAACATTAACACTAATTAACTCTTTTTTTTTCCTACACTGATATGGGTACACTCATTACATAACACGACACATAAACATTTACACTATTAATTATCACACCCATATCGCCCTTCTAAAATTATTTTCAGATGAATATGTGTGATGATAACAACGTTATCCTCCAAACAGGTACCTCGAAAGAGGGTAATCCTGCCGCTGATTCCGATCGGGTGCAAGCCCCAGTATTCAGAAAAAGGCCCACGGATTTTGGAAGGGGCCAACATTACACAAGTTCTTTGTCAAACAAAGAACACAACAAAATGGAGGCAGAGGTAACAGTAATCTCTGACACCATTTTCATGGAGGAAACTGCGTTCCTACTCGTAGAAGGGTGGAGTTGTATGCTTCGACTCATGGAACGACAGTATAAAATCATCCAGGATATGGTAAAAGCCCAGAGGGTTGTAAAAGACGGGATTTTGAAAAATAATCCAAAACCCGTAAAAGACAGCGCCGTGGAAGCATTCCACTATGGGGAAAGCCTCCTCGGCATTGCAAAAGACTTAATAGAGGAGGGAGGAGAGTTTAAAAAAAAATAGAATCTCACCCCCCTCCTCTTCAGGCAAGAAGACTGGTGAAACCGAAAAACGGAACACCCCAGAATACCCCCTTTTCAAATAGAAAGAAAAGAGGAGCATCGACGACACCCCCTGATAGGATGTCGAAAAAAGGAAAGGGATCAGAGTCTCCTCAACAGACCGCCGAAGAAGCATCTGTTGACGAAACCAGGACATTCGCTGAGGTCGCTGAAGTCGTCAACGATACTTGGGTTACGGTAGAAAGGAAGGAAAAAAAAGGAAAAAAGGACAAAGTGGGGAAAAATTAGAGGGGGGAACCGGAAAACCCTCGCTAAAGAAAAAAAGGGAAACTGACGCAATTAAAATATGCGCAAGGGAAGGCCAAGACTATGGCAAGATCATAGACAACATGTTCTCAGAAGTCAGCCCTGTTGAAAGCAACGTTGAGGTCCTGTCAGTCCGTAGATCCAGAAAGAATGAAGTTCTTCTGGTTCTTAAGAAGGGGCAGGATCTTACGCGGTTCAGCAGTGAGCTGTCTACTGTCCTCGAAGGTCAGGCAGAAGTCACGACTGTAGTCTCGACAAGGTCGGTAGAAATCGTTGACCTGGACGAAACTTGGCACGGGGCTGCGGTGGCCCAGATCGAAGGAACGCTTGTTGGAAGTGTGGTGGCCTGGATTTCAAGAGCGGGTCCTTCAAGGGCCCAGCTCGTTGCATGACTTGCTCCGACAAGGGGTCCAAGGAGATAAGCCACCTTCCGGGAAGTAGGGCTTGCCCAGCTTATTGGGGAATCCTGTCTGGTTTAAAAGCCAAAGTTCGGGGTCCTCCAGGTTAACCTCGGAAGAGAAAGAGTCGCGCAGGACCTCCTGATGCAGACTGCCAGGCAGAAGAAGGCCGATATACTGATCTTCAGTGAGCAGTATAGAAAGCCACAATTCTCTGTCTGGTTTCAGGACGCATCGGGGAGGTCCGGGATACAAGTTTGCAATCCGGACATCGCTGTCAGCGATTTCCTCGAGACGGATAGGGGCTTCGTTTTGGGTGGAGGTGGCGGGTGTTCGTATTTACAGCTGCTACTTCTCCCCAAACGATCCCCTTAAGAAGTTCGACTGGCAAAGGAAGTCAATCAGGGGAAGAGGAAGGGTTTCTGTGCTCTTGTTTCCATCGACATCCGGAATGCGTTCAATTCCGCGAGATGGGACTTCTGCATTGAGTCGATGAGGCGCAAAGGAGTGCCGACTTATCTGTTGCGAATGATAGACAACTATCTTAGTGACAGATGGGTCGTGTACGAAGGCAATGTGTTCCATCTTAAGGAAGAGATGACCTGCGGGGCACCACAGGGGTCTAAGGTGGGTCCATTCATATGGAACGTCATGTACGACGATCTTCTGAGAATGGAGCTGCCCGAAGACACGATCCTGAAAGCCTTTGCAGATGACGTACTTCTGGTATGTAGAGCACAGGAAACCAAATTCCTCGAGATAAAACTCGATGAAGGTCTGCGACGAGTAGAGCGTTGGTTGTCTCGTCATGGCCTGCAAATGGCCTTAGAGAAGACCGAGGCGCTGCTTGTTACAGTCCGGCGAGTTTTTGAAGCCCCAAAGGTGGAAATAGGAGGAACTGAAGTCTCATGGGGAAATCAACTTAAGTACCTGGGAGTGACGTTGGACCGAAGGTCAAGCTTCGGTCCTCACGTGAACATCACAGCACTTAAGGCCGCCGAATGTATGGGTAACCTATCTAGGTTAATGCCCAACATTGGTGGTCCCAGGGAAAAGAAGCGGCGCTTGGTGGCGACCGTGGGTCTAGCAAAGCAGCTTTATGCTGCCCCTGTATGGGCTGATGCCCTTAAGACCCACGCCATCTTGGACAGGTTGCTCTCTGTGCAGACAGGGAGCGCACGGAGAGTAATCTCAGCCTACAGGACGGTGTCTGATTGCGCTGCTCTAGTTCTTGCGAGTACACCGCCAATAGATTTGTTGGCAAGAGAAAGACAGGAAGTCTTTCAGCTCAATAAAGAACGAGTTGTCTCGCAGGAACAATAGAGCGGCGGTAGCCTAAAGATGGCTATCCGCAAATCGGCAAGAATCAGACTAGTCGATAGTTGGCAGGCAAGATGGGATGGGGAATCCAAAGGAAGGTGGACATACCGCCTGATTCCCCACCTCGCCAGCTGGTTAGAAAGAAAGCACGGCGAGGTTGGCTATTACCTTACGCAAGCGATGACTGGTCACGGCTGCTTCGATCAGTACCTTCATAGATTTAAGATCAGAGAGGAGGCGAAATGTGTGTATTGCGGCGCTGAAATAGACGACGCGGAACACACTCTCTTCTCCTGCGGGCAATGGAGTGAGCTAAGACGGGCCATGGTTGACGCGGTGAAAACTCAATTCACCGCTGATGACATGTTCTCAACTATGCTCCAAAGCGCGGACTCTTGGCGTCACATTGAGTTTTTCATTACATCGGTAATGAAGACAAAAGATGTGGACGGAAGAAGAGGTTGACCTGGAGTAATCACTGGGGTCGATTCGTGGGAGGGGGAGGAGAAACTAATTCTCGTTCCTCCTTCCACTCCCGAGACTCCCCCCCGGTGGTTAATAAAAAGATTGTTTTTTAACAATGGACAGAGAGGAGTAAGAGAGAGGACTTCCACTTGCGAAGTAAAGCCATTAGGTAGTCCCGCAAGTGGAAATAGAGTCCTGATAAAGGGGAGTTGGTTTTAGTGGGTCGACAGAGCCTTAGGCTAACTTGTTTTAGCTGAAGCTACACTTTGTAGTGGCTCGGAGTTCATCCCCACATAACCTCATGGTACGGGCCATGAGGTATCTGATACTGTGGTAAATAAGCCTGAAAACAAAAAAGACTTAAAACCGTCTCCAATAGGAAACTGGAGGCCCGTAAGAGAAAGGCCTTGAAGAAAGCAGAAGAAAGGGAGAGACTTCAGAAGCGCCCCCCTAAAATTAGAACCACGAAGGCAATAAAAATTTCGGCCCGGAATCCAGAGACCTACTATGATCTTATAAAACTGGCAACAACTTCGGTAAAGCCAGAGGAAACCGGCACTGAGATTGTGAAAATTAGGAGAACTCTTAAAAAGGAGGTTCTTGTTGTGGTCAAAAGGGGGGATGAAACTTCAAAGTTCGCTGAGAAACTTACTTCCGTCTTTCAGGACAAGGCCGAAGTTACGGCTCTTGTCAGTAAAAAGACCCTCGAAATTCGGGAACTGGATAACACAACTTCAGAGGCGGACGTTTTAACCGTCTTAAAGGACAAGTTGCAAAAGCCCGAATTGAATGTGACTTGCAGAGATCTGACACGTTTTGGCGGTACTAAGGTGGCACTTGTACGCTTGAGTGAAACGGACAGCGAGAGTCTGCTTAAGCTAGGCAAAGTGCGTATTGGTTGGATAAACGCATCCATCCGAACGCACTTAGAAGTGACAAGATGTCAAAAGTGCCTGGCCTATGGACACGTGACCCGAATTTGCAAGGGCCCCGACAGAACAAAAAACTGTCGGAGATGCGGCGAAGCGGGACATTTCGCCAAGAGTTGTACTGGCGACAAGCCAAAGTGCATTACGTGTGCTGATTTGGGAAAAACGGAAGTCAACCATATCCCTGGAAGAATTTCCTGCCCGGTTTACAAGAAGGAACTGGAGAAACTTAAAAGGTTCTGCAGTGAGCAGTATCAAGGAAGCGGCCTCGCACCTTGGTATCAGGATAAGGCGAAGAGAGCCGCCATCAAGCTGTGCAACACAGAATTGCGGGTTGACAAGTTCTTGGAGACAAGCAGCGGGTTTGTGTGGATAGAGGTGGCTAATATACGTATGTATAGCTGCTACTTCTCACCCAACGACCCGCTGACCACCTTCGAAGCCAATATAGAAGACCTAGAATCGAGCCTCATAGAATCCAAGCTGGATGTCATCATCACTGGCGATTTTAATGCAAAGTCGCCAGAGTGGGGTGAGACGAGGCTCGACAAGAGAGGAATTCTGATTGGAGAAATGATCTCCAAGAACGATTTATTAGTTGTAAACCGGGGAAAAACATGGACGTTTAGACGAGGTGCGATCGGATCGATTATAGATCTAACAATCGCATCGTCTAAACTATTTAGCCGCATAAGCGACTGGCGGGTCTCTGAGGAATATACCGCAAGTGACCGCAAGTGAATATACGCAAGTACATTGAGTTCTCAGTCTCAATGGGAGACACACGAGGAGGAAAAAGACAGGAAGCTCCTAGTCGCAAAACCTCCTCGTGGAACATTAAGAAACTTAACAAGGAGAAGTTCAGACGGTCCCTAGAAGAATCTATCTTAATTAAGGATTCTGGTTGGGTGAGGAGGCCAAAAAGTCTAAATGGAGAGGTGCGAGCGGTGCGAAATATAATCTTCACCGCTTGCAATGCGTCGATGCCACGTCGCAAAGGAGCCTTTCCAAGGAAGAAATCCTAGCACTGGTGGTCAGAAAAGCTGGCCTCCTTGAGAAAGGAATGCCTCAAAGCAAGAAGGACATACACCCGATCTAAGGGAGATCCCTTGCTGAAAGAGGCTTTCAAGGAGGCGAAAAAGAACCTCAAGAAAGAGATCCGTAAGTCGCGACGCCGTAGCTGGAAGGACCTAATCGAGGAAGTCGATAAGGACCCATGGGGTCTGGCTTTTAAAATCGTGACTAAGAAATTAGTGACGAGGCAAAAGACCCCTGGCCTGGACAATCCCGATTGGGTCAGAAAGATAATAAGTTCTTTGTTTTCTCCTGCAGAACCATACCTTAGAAGGGACTGGAGTTCTTGCAAAGTCGGAGAAGAAGAACTCTTCACACTTAGCGAATTGCACAAAGCAGGCAAAAGATTGAAAACAGGCAAGGCGCCTGGAATCGATGGGATAAGTAACGAGATCCTAAAGTTAGTAATCGACACTTCACCCCAGATTCTGCTTCGATGCTTCAATCTTTGCCTTGAGAGAGGAGAGTTCTTTCGCGACTGGAAGCGACAGAGGTTAGTCCTCCTGAGGAAAGGTGAAAAACCTCTAGATAAAGTCTCATCATACAGGCCTATATGCCTGCTAGATACGATGGGTAAACTTCTAGAGGATATGGTCCTGCAGAGAATGCAAAGCCACTTGACCGGAGAGAATAGTCTATCGGATCACCAATTTGGTTTCCGTAAAGGCAAGTCCACAGTTGATGCCATCCAGGCAGTTGTGGACATAGCCAAAGCAGGAAAAAACAAGTTGGGACCAGGAAAAAAGAAGCGCTTCTGCGCGTTGGTAGCAATTGACATACGCAACGCGTTTAATTCCGCAAGATGGAAAGATCTCATCGAGTCGATGGAAAAGAAAAACATGCCGCCCTACTTGTTGCGGATAATGGATAATTATCTTAGCGACAGGTAGGTTATATATGAGGGAGACACCTTCACTCTCAGCGAAGAGATGCAGCGTGGGGCTCCTCAAGGCTCGAGGGTGGGTCCATTTGTATGGAATGTATCTTACGATGATTTTCTGCGAATGGATCTGCCCGAAGGTGCGGTGATCATCGGCTTTGCGGACGACGCGTTGTTCGCATTTATGCGTCAAATTTTTCCGTGCCCAGCGTGGCACTGACCCATTTATGCGTCAACCTTTATATCATGTTTAATTAGCTTCAAATTGCAATTAAATCATTTGGAAATCGTTACCTGGGGGTTTTTTGGGTCGCTAAACACGAATCTGGCATCAGATTTCCTAAATTCAAAATGGCGGATCCAATATGGCAGAAATAAAAATTAAAAAATTGACCAAATCGGCTGGAAATCACTACTTGGGGGTTATTGGGGTCGCGGATTTCGAATCTGATAATTGTTTTCAAAAATTCAAAATGGCGGATCAAATATGGCGGACATAAAAAATAAAAAATTGACCAAATCGGCTAAAATTCGTTACTCGGGGGTTTTTGGGGTCGCTGATTTTGAATCTGATAATTGTTTTCGAAAATTCAAAATGGCGGATCCAATATGGCGGACATAAAAAATTAAAAATTAACCTAATTGGCTAAAATTCGCTACTCGGGGGTTTTTGGGGTCGCTGATTACGAATCTGATGTCTGTTTTTGAAAATTCGAAATGGCGGATCCAATATGGCGGACATAAAAAATTAAAAATCGACTAGATCGGCTAAACCTTGTTACTCGGGATTTTTTTGGGTCGCTGATTACGACTCTTATTTTTGTTTTCAAAAATTAAAAATGGCTGATTCATATAGTGGACGTAAAAAGTAAAAATCGACCAAATCGGCTAAAATTCGTTACTCGGTAGTTCTTAAAGGTCGTTGATCGCAAATCTGATGTCTGTTTTTAAAAATTGAAAATGTCGGATCCAATATGGCGATTGAATTTTCTGAAAATTGATTGTTTTCTAGAGATTTTCTTGAAAACTGGTGTATTCTCATTAAACTTGATACTTGGAAGTATTTTCAGGTCGCTGATGTCAAATTTAAAGTCAAATTTAAAAAATTCAGAATGGCGGACCTAATATGGCGAACGGGAATTTAAAAAATCAGTTAGATTTCTGTTAAATTTGGCATATGACGGAATTTTCGGTAAAAAATTATTACTCGATCTTACTAGTTCTTACGATTGCAGTTCCGCTTATGGTTGCAATTACGAATCTATTCTGCTTTGCGACCTCGAAAACCAAGAGATACACATTTTCATATCTGCCTGCTGGTATGACCATTTCGAATTTACGAAAACAGACGTCAGATTCGTAATCATAGACCCTAAAAGTTCCCAAGTAGCGAGTTTCAATCAATTTGATTAATTATTAATTTTTACGTCTGCCATATTATCCGTCATTTTGAATTTTAAAAAACAGACCCCAGATTCGTAATCAGCGACCTCAAAAACCCCCAAGTAACGAATTTTAACCCATCAGGTCGATTTTTAATTTTTTATGTCCGCCATATTGAATCCGCCATTAAGAATTTTCGAAAACAAACATCAGATTCGTAATCAGCGACCCCGAGAATCCCAAAGTAACGAATTTGAACCGATTTAGTTGATTTTTAATTTTTACGTCCGCCATATTAGATCTGCTATATTGAATTTTTGAAAACAAACATCAGATTCGTAATCAGCGACCCCAAAAACCCTCGAGTAACAAATTTTAGCTGATTTGGTCGATTTTTGATTTTTTATGTCCGCCATATTGGATCCGCCATTTTTAATTTTTCAATTTTGACCTCAGATTCGTAATCAACGACCCCAATAACCCCTAGGTACAAATTTAAAAAAAATTATGTACATTATGGGCACTTTTGGTAGAATTGCCTCTACCAACGAAGGGGATAATTGGAAATTGTCTTTGTCCGAACTCAAATGGATACTTATCATCACTAAATAAAGTTATTCTATTGATGAATACTATTTGACCGCATTTATCTCTTGTTAAAATTTTACATTTTAATAAATGGTTTTTCAATTTTTAAATTTGTAGTCGTGTTCCATTACACAAACTTTCATTTATAGAGAAATTTCTAATCAGCATAACAACTGTGTTGATTCTTAATCGTAGTTCATGTGGTGGTAAATTTGAAGGATTTAGCGTTTCTAAGTATTAAGGCAAAAGAGCTTCGTTAATTTCATCGTTATCGCAGTTTTTGACAGTATAAATTTTTTTGTTGAAGCATCTAATAATTCAACCACTGACTTATTGATATCATCCACGTTAACATTTTGAGCTGATAATATTGCTGTTGTTGTTAATTTGTCAAATTTTTTTTACCTGATTATATCTTCATAGATATCTACGGAAATTTCTGTGCCAGGAGGAGCTATACAATAATCTGGTAATTTTAAATCATTTTTATTATGGTTAGCTGTTCCATTTCCGACTTGTAATAAAAAGGATGAAAATTCTATTTCATGTGATAATTCGCGCATATTTTCTGTTAAAGAAAATTGAAAAACAGCAGGCCATACATTGCTGTACTTAATACATAGATTCACTAATTCGCTGCGAATAGCATTTTGTTTGACTGGTAACAATTGGCGAAAATTACCTCCAAGTATCATCATTTTTCCTCCGAATGGTTTATCATTATTCATTATGTCTCTCAAAGTGCGATCTACTAATTGTAACGCATGTCTTGGCGCTATTGGCGCTTCATTTCAAAAAAATACATCAATACTTTTGAAATATTGTGCTTCTTTAGATTGTGTTTTAATAGTCGGAAATGAATCACTGTAAATTGCAATTGTCAATTTGAAAGTTTTATGAACAGTTTTACCATGAGGCAATAAAGTAGCTGCAATGCCAGTGAATGCCATAGTACAAACATTTTTGCCTTTACTTTGCAATAAGTGAATCAGAGTTGAGTAAACAAATGTTTTTTCTGATCCACTAACTCCATTAATAAAAAAACAACTATACTTATTATTATTAGTTATTTGTTCTTCATTTACTGTTTCGAAAACAATATCGACAATTTCTTTTTGATGAACATTAAGCTTTTCATATTGTTCAGTACCAATTGCGTAATGTTGTGCAACATTACGATGGAAAGCATGCAAGACTTGAATTTTCAACGGTGAGTAATGTGTTTATATGAATATATGCTTTTCTTTGCGCTATATTTTCAGGCATCGTTGTTGAATAGTCTTGAGAGAATGCATTTTTAAATTCTTCCCATAATTCTTCTGGATGTACAGGCTGGCAGTGGATCAAAATTCTTACAAACATTTTCCTTAATTGTCTTGGTACCATCCAAACTTCTGCTTCGTGCATGGCATTTTTCCATTCATCATCATCTTCAATAAGTCCCAATGCTAAACATGTGGAAACAAAAGTGTCATGCATTATGCCATCATCTGTTTTTAAATTTTCGAAACTGGTAGCTCCTTTCTGAGTTATTAATAATAATCTTAAGTGAAATAATTCAGTTTGTGATGGACTTATAAAATACATACGACCTAAAGTATTGAAATGCTGTTTGCACAATTTCCTAGAAAAGGCAGTACCTGAATTTTTTTGTCAAATGCATATTGCAATGGTATTTCAGAATAGGTGTAATTTCTAGCATTTGGATCACGTTCATTTAAAGCAAAATATTCAGTAAGTTCAGTAGCTCTTTTTAAAGCAGATCTGACTGAATTCTGATCATCCATATCATCTACTAATACTGTTTGTTGATTTGGCATGTGAATAGGAAGTCGATAAACTGAATGACTTTTACCATGCAAATTATGACTCAATAGACGGCTAAAAGCTTCGGGTGAGCTAACATAGCGACTGTCAACCTAATTTTTTATTTCATCGTGTTCAAGAATGCCTACTTTTTGATTTTCGTTGTTTTGTAGTTCTTAAATTATAATAGAAGCCTGATCGTATCCTTTGTAAATGTATTTGTGACGCGTTCCAAAGAAAGGTACCTAAGAAGAAAAAATTTGAGGTTATGTTTTAAATTTTTTTAATTAAAAATACAGAAAGAGAATCAATTATTAATTAAATATTGTTGGTTTTCAAGTTTTCATTATATTTAAAATATTCAATTAATATTGGTTTAAAATTCAAATAATTAAAAATGAACTTTTATTCAAGATAAATTTAACTCGAATTGAACCTATAATTTGTTTGCTTCTTAGGTACCTTTCTTCGGGTCGCGTCACATTTATACAGGTATTTTACCGCTTTAATTTTAGTAACAACTTCAACGTTAATATGACAATCTGGTCGTAACAAAAGCTCTTTATTATGTGGTACAACATGTCAATTATCATATTGAAAACCGTCACGACAAACGTTGTTTTCTGTTTGTCGACGTCTGTAATGCGGATAACCATCCTCATCCATATTTGTTTCTTTGTTGAAGTCTTTTGGATAATTTTCTGTACATTTGCCATCTTTATCCAAACACCATTCTCTACAAGGGCCGTGAATCATATTAGCATTAATTACACAGGCACACAAAAAAATAAAAAAGTCAAAACCCAGAGGTTACACCCCCCTATCCCCATGTTTTTAGGGTCGCTGAAACCGAATATGACCATGAAAAAATTTTTTTCATCGGCCATTTTCCCGCTACCACCCCCTTACACCTGCTCCCGCGGGTTGGAATTTCAGTTTAAAAAAAAGTGGAGTAGGGTGTCTATTCCTATGCTTTTTAGGTCGCTAAAACCAAAAAAGACTACCAAAAACAAATTCTTCCCTCCCTTAACCCCCTACAACCCCCTTAACACCCGAAAGGTTGGGGGTCGAAATTCGAATTTTCACGAAAAGTCGATTACGGTGTCTAAACCTACGTTTTTTGGGTCGCTGAAACCAAAAAAGACTAACAAAATCAAATCCTTTCCACCCTCGACCCCTTACAACCCCCTGCAATAATTTTTGATAATTAATATTTAATTTTCAATTTCCCAAAAATCGGTTCGTTTCATTTGAAAAAAATTATTGCAGGGGGGTTGTAGGGGGTCGGGGTGGGAAGGATTTGATTTTGGTAGTCTGTTTTGGTTTCAGCGACCCAAAAAACGTAGGTTTAGACACCGTAATCAACTTTTCGTGAAAATTGGAATTTCGACCTCTCACTCCGGGGTTGTTAAGGGGGTTGTAAGGGGTTAAGGGAGGGAAGAATTTGTTTTTGGTAGCCTTTTTTGGTTTTAGCGACCCAAAAAACATAGGAATAGACACCCTTCTGGTGTTGTTATTTTTGAATTTGGTTTTAAATTAAGTAGCAAATGAACATGCGGTAGCCCACGTTTTGGTATTCAGTACTACCACGTAAACGTTTGCTTGCACTTCATCAAATATTTTTTTCTTTTACTATTATATTAATAAGATCTTCTTTTTTCAATTTAAAAACACTAGCTACTAAATCTGGCCTATCAGAAGGCCAAATTTTACCAAATTTTCGTACTATGGTCATTGCATCCTGAGAATTTTGTTGCATGTTTCGTGGTGATCTAAAATGTGTAGAGGAATGAATAACTACTTTTCCAACGCGATTGTTATCATTATCTGCATTTTTTTCTAAATGTTGTAGCAAATTTTCATACGTATCAGCTCTTAATTGTTTTTGATTCTTTCTCACAAAGTTCAATTTATCTTTTTCTACTTTTACGTAGTTGTCTACAGTTCACTGTTGAAACAAACGACGTCCCTTCAAAATATAATTTGGCTCATCTCGAATTGCCATTCGATCTTTAATGTAAGCATTTCTAGTCACTCTACGTGTACTATCAACCATTTTCATACCATCATACCAACCTCTACTTCCGTAAGGGTAGAATAATGGATAAGTCCATGGTTCAACATTAGCAACCTTTAAGCAAACGTACTGTAAATGCTTTGTGTTTTTGTTACGTATTGTGACGTACGATTCTGGTATTTCTCCATCTATAGTAGTAGAAAAAATTGTTGCAGCTTCATTTACTCTTTGAAAATTGTAACTTCTTCCATCTTGTCCATTTTTCAATGTAAATAACAATTGTAATTCGGGTTCTACATCATTGTTTTCTCTTGTCATTAAATCTAATTCAGCTTTCATCTTTCATTTCATTTGATAAGATTTAGCGAAAATATTGTTAATTTTCATTGCATTGTGAATAGCTGATAAGATTTCTGCATTTAACGTAGAATTCATATTATTCATTCTATAATCTGTTGCTTCATTACTATCAATAATAAAAAGTTGGCCAAAAGTTAGCAATTCATCATTAGCGGGATACAAAGATGTATTAATTTGATAGTAAATTTGTCCTTGGATTTTAAAGCAAAAAGGTCCTGGTCGCCTGTTATTAAATTTTACAAAATTGGCATTGAAAGAAGCAAATGAAAATAAATTATTATATTTACGTATGTCATCGTAGAAATGATTCAATAATGCATGAGTACCGTCGAATAATTCCTTTAAAGTCTCAGGTCGATCTGGTAATGATGGAATAATTACCTAACCATGACTGCAGCAATCATTAAAACAATTCCCTTTGTTACTTACTCTTTCTCCTTTAAAGTGCTAAGCGTTACAGTGAGTACATAAAACATTCATACTTCCAAAATAATACTCAGAAATGTTATTCACGTTATTATCAATTAGTAACGTTATGTACATGACTCAAATTTGGACGAATCGCATTTGTCTGTAAACTGGTGTCCAATTCATGTACATATCTCCTTTTTGGATTTTCACTTGTTTCAATTACATGCTCAATATTTTTAGGCGCTTTTCTCTTTCGAGTTTATTTTTGTTTGTTTGCATCCATTTTGGTCTTACAAATTTCAAAACTGTTAAAAGCTGTTTGTATTCACTCTGAAATGAACTGTTTTTTGGTCTAGTTTCTTTTGGTCTGATTTATTTTTGTCTAGTTTTTAAATTATTAGAATCTTATTAACGAATACTGTAATTATAAAAACACTTTTTTTATTTTTAAATTAAATAGATTTAGTATAAATGAAATGTTACAGATAGGTTTACACATATGTTAAGTACTTCTTTATTAAACAAAATATTATAACTCTTTGTTACATTCTATATTATTATGTATAAAATATTACGTATGCATAAAGTAAAATAAAAATACTAAATTTATTTTCTAGATTAATAAATAGATTTAAAAAGTCACTTCTTCATATAAATATGTTAATAATTTTTAAATTTTAGTCCTCTAATCTTATTAATAATGAGATTGCGGTAGACTTCCTGAAACATAATTTTCGTTCAAGAATATCAAACATCCTATGGATTGAAGAACATGGTATTCAACGTCCATCTTCTTACTCATCTTATTAATTCTGTGCGAAAATAGGGTCCTTTGTAGATTTATTCAGCTCTACCTTATTAATCCATGAATAGAAAAATTGCAGACTTTGTAACAAGTTTATATAGAAGAACAGACTAAGTGATTAACAGATTTTTTATGCAAAAATTTATTTTTGTCGCTGCAAAAGCTGTGGAAGTACCCAACACAACAAGAATGGATATGCAACGCATTTTGAAACTACCAGTCGATTATGTGGAAGGAATGCCAGAAGGTCACTACTTCGGTAACTTAGGAAGGTTCTTTACACGCTTCCCTAATCAAGAACAAATGGATTTGCTGAGGACTGCAGGAAAAATTGTTAATCCTTATAGACATATCGTCGCTTGGGGGCAGTAACATGCCAACTCAGCTAAAAAGCCGATAATTTTTTTTATATAAAAACATTTCTTTTTATATAAGCCAACTTTTTCGTGTACGCCGAAGTGGATATATAAACTGTTTTTGTTAAATACCAACACTGTGTGTGATAATCGACTAAAAAGCGTTTTTTCAATAAATGCAAAATACTTTTTTTCCAAGTTAATTAATTGGAAAAGGTAAATGTAATGCATTTTCTTTCAGTGTTTTCCTTATATTTTGTGATGCAATATTGCATTGTTCCAATCTACTGTTGAAAATAATTAAATTTTTCTTTTTCAAAATAGCGCCAATTTCTGGGTGTGAAACCCAGCATATCACCAGTTGTGAGACGGTGTCAACACCCATCTGGGCAGCATAAAAATACGACTTTGCAGGCATACTATTTCAATGTTGTTTTGATTTTTTTTCTAGTATTTTTAGGCATGTCAAGTGGAAAAAAGTCAATTAATTTAGAAGAAATAAATTTTAATGCTCTTGTTGAAGCTATTAAATTGTGCTTATTTGATAGTCACATTTTGGCGAAATAATATTATTATTTAGCATATAATAATATATATTATTAATATATTTAATTATTTCTACTAAACATAACGTTTTATGTCAAACTTATTAAATTTTAGCAATTTTTAATGAGTGTCTCACAACTGGAGACATTTTTTTTTTTTGAAAAAAGCGATGTGCTCGGAAAATGTATCGTAAAATTTTTTGAAACACTACACTTTCTTTTAATAAAAGTTGCGTATTTCTGTTACCTTTCGAACGGTGTATTTTATTTACAATTTTGTTTACCCGTTTACAATTTACGGGTCAAAAATAAAACCCGTCTCACAACTGAAGACTCTCCCCTATATTATAAAAACCCTTTTTTTAAAAACTATTTTCAGGTAATGTTTTTATCATTATTTACTTTTAAAATCTAGTGTTTGAATGAAAGTAAAATACCCTTCGATAATCATGAGTACACTTCAGAAAGCCCTACCCAATACTGAAAAATCGGTACCGTGCTTTGTACATTGATTCTATAAAAATTTTTTACTGCATTTTTTTCTTTTTGCTTCCTCGTGAGGAAGCTTTTTAGTCGTTTAATTTACAAAATTTTTAAAAATCCTTTTAACAAATTTTCTTCTATATAGGATTATGTTATAAAAGACCCTGAACAATTGTCTGGATGTATGTATGGATGTGTGTGTGTGTGGATCCCGATTTTTGTGAACACGATAACTCGAAGAGGTTTTAACGAATTTGGCTAAAATTTACCAGGTATATTTATCATAAAAATATCTCGAAATGGATTGATAAACTTTAAAAAATTATCAGAAAAAATTTTTTTTACTTTTTTCTAAAAAATGTTTTTTTCAAAAAAATTTTTTTAAGTTGGTTATTGAAGTTAATATATAATAAAATCTTATTCTTTGCATTAAGACGAATGGATTGGTATATAAGAAGTATAAATTGTATGAGAATTTACAGAGTTAATCACAATTAAAGCTGCAAAATTCGCGTTTTTATCAAAAAATGAGTTCTTTCCGCAAAATTATGTTGCCACATAAGAAAATCTTACTCATTTGTTTCTAAAATCTTATTCTTTGCACTAAGACGGATTGATTGGTATATATAAAGTATATATTGTATTTAAATTTATAGAATTAAAACCAATTATAGACAAAAAATTTGCACTTTTAATAAAAATTCATTTTTCTTAAAAATCATGTTGCTGTACAATAAAATGTTATTATTTATTAAAAATTAAATCAAAAATCTTATTCTTTGCATCAAGACGAATCGATTGATGTATGTAAAGTATATATTCTATTGAAAATTATAGAATTAATTACAATCAAATTTGAAAAATTCACTTTTTTACTAAACATTTTTTGTTTATTTCGATTCATATTACTGTATAAGAAAATTTTCTTCTTTCTATTAAGAGGAATAAACTTTATTTTATAAATGTTAAATTGTATTAAAAATTATTTAAAAATGAAATATATTTATCGTTAATGCTTCCTTCACGAGGAAGCAAATTTTTTTGCTGATCGTAAAGAGGAAGCAAAATGTTCATGTAATGAACATCTGGATTTACAACTTGTTTTGTAAATTTCGAAAAAGATACCCAGGTGCGAATTTGGTTTGGCCGCCAGAGTTTGATAGTTAGACCAAGGTTGGCCTAACTCTGGCAAGCGAAGTTTTGGTTGCTAGAGTTTGCCCAATTTTGGCAAGTACTAGTGCCCACAGTTGGTCCGACTTTGCAAGCCGACCATTACATGCAAAGTTTAACCAACCGTCGGGACAACTTTGGCGACAAGGTTGGCACAACTCATCGAAACGTAGTTTAAAAGACTTTCAGTTTCGGTTGGCCAAACTCTGGGCCACGGTTGGCCCGACGGTTGTCAAAACTCAAGAAACGCAGTTTAATTGACTTACATTATTTTGGTCGTCCGAACTCTGGGCCACGGTTGGCCCGACGGTTGGCAAAACTCTAAAACGCATTTTAATTGGCTTATATTATTTTCGTCGGTCGAAGTCTGGGCCATGGTTGGCTCGACTGTTGCAGATTTTATATATATTTAACGTTTTATATTCCCATGTAAATTTAGCATAGTGGTCAGTGTATGGGTGATTAAATTTAAAATGTCATTTTGCTGTCCTGCCGAGAAAACTCGAGTCCGAACTTATATATCGAACATATTATGGTTCATTAATTTTATATATCATTTATTTTGTTCAAATTTTAATTTTTAGCCACCAAAAGCACTCAGAAAAAATTTGGCAGCAAAATTGCAGGCAAAATGTCACTGGTGTCCCGTGTCCGCGAACATGAAACCATATCTTGTCTACTAAGAAAAATGGTTATTTTTCATGTTTTTGATTACCGAAAAAATTATTTCGTAAAGTGGAACTTCTATATTTAAAGAAAAACTACTAGTCGAATATAAATAAATAAAATAGTGGTTGGAAAAAAATCAAAAGCGTATGTCCTTAAATTTCATATTTTTAAGAGAAAATGACAAAATCTGAATCTCGCGCTTAATATTTAATTGTGCAAGAGTATGAAACTGCTTTATCGACTGTTAATAGAAAGTACTATGTGTCTAGAAGCCTAGAGAAAAAAACTACAACGTTCTAACCTATCTACAAAATACACGATGCATGGCAGATTGGCAGAATGAATTTACCGAGCACAAATGTCACTGGTGTCCCTGCGACAAAATAGTACTTAATATTAGTATTTTTTTCAAATACCTCATTATAGTCTCACTTATTACTGAAACTTTCAGAATCGCACACCTCCAAAGTTAGAAATATAATCATTCTTTTTTAAAATGAAAATTGAGGCAGAATGTCACTGGTGTCCCCTGTCACTGGTGTCCCCTAAAATACACAGGCACTCAAAAAAAAGTGTTTTGTTCTAAACACTATGTATTTTTCGCTGCTGAATCCGAATCCGAAGGCAGAATTGACAAATTTGCTCAAAATTTTGAAATAAAAGTAAATAATAATAAATAATTTTAGAGTCGTTTTTTGAAATTATAAAATTTAACAACATATTTTTCTTTTTTTTTTGTCAATATTAAGCTTTCTACATTTTTTCTATGAATTATAAATCCACCTATATTTTCTATTTATTACGTTCAATTATTCTAGTTTTAAACTATATTTTTACTCATATGTTCATATCTTTTTTATTATTTAAAAATAATTTTCAATGACATCTTTAAGCGTGTCACTGGTGTCCCCTAACTTGCTTATGTCTTCTTGTGATTTACAGCTACATAATTCACGGTGAAAATTAATATAAATTATTTTATAATTCGTATTTGACTATTAGCTTTTAATACAATGATTTATTATAAAATCTGATTGTATTTTCAGTTTGTTCTAGTGAATACATACTGAAAAAGTGCCTCGTGAAAATATATGTTTTTTCTCCAAAAATCTGTCTGTTTATGAAAATATTTGTTATTATGTGCTTGACCACTATTGATTTCATGGATTATACATGCTAGTCAACCAAAAAAAAATAATTTAACCAGAAATTTCAACATCGCCAAGTCAACATTTGCAGATAGTGAAAATGACATTTTAAATTTAATCACCCGTATAAGTCTTCGGTGCGCTAGGTTAGGTGTCCGAACAAAAAATCGCACCTGGGTATAATTTAAAATAATAACATATTTAAATTTTAATAAAATACGTAAATTGTTATAGAAATATTAACATTTGAAAATGATTTAATTAAAAAATTTAATATTTTAATAATAAAATTTAATATTGACGTAACAACCACAATTTTGATAAATCCTATGGTACACATTTATTTATTTTTATTAAATATACGAATTAATCTGTATATTTAAAAATTATACAGAACATTTTGTATTATAATTATGACTACCCCCATGTAGAAATTAAGATTGGAGTTCGATGGGGTTCTAGTCAGAAGTCCCTATCTGTAGTGGAGAACTGATTAGGGAAAATAGTTGGAACCCAACAACTTGCATAACGGTCATCAGATCGAGTACTAGTCTAGAATTTCTAGTCGGGAACTAGAAAGTAAAACTAGCTGCTATCCCACAAGTGTAAAATAAACGGATCCTTTTAGAAATTTGTTATTAGTATTAATTAAAACTATATGTAAATTAAAATTATATTAGTTTTAATTATATCTCGTGTAAAAAATTTGTTCGCTCGCTTGTATACCTATCCTATTATTAACCTAACACGCACGCTCGACACATTTATAACTATTTTTAAAAAAATTAGAACGAAATAATAAAAATTTTTAAAGTTACTTTCGTATATCAAAAATAGTTTTTCTACTATATTTCTTACAATAGTGAATGAATATTAATGAAACTGCCTACAAACTTTTAATAAGTCTATAATAACTTGTCTATCGAGCGAAATTATTTCGATTTACGATTTTTAAATAAATTACAATTATTCATTACACCCCTTGGCCATTACGCCTCGGTCTTCCCTATATTAGTATATTATTTATTATTCATTAATTAGGGATTTCCAGGGTAAATGCATTACTTTAATAACAAATTTTCTTCTTTCAGAAACATCTTTGTAATAGAAGAACTTGGAAGACGAAGAAATTCTTACAACAATAATTACATTACTTTGAGCCACACTGCACGGCAATTTCAAAAATCCTGTTTTCAGAAAAGCGCATTTGAAAAAAAGTATCAAAAAATTGATATTTATACAAATATTTATACTAATCTACGGTAACCTGGAGCGCGCTCCGTTCATCACCAGTACAGCGAGGACGTCGAATTTTGCTCTACAAACTTTTTTAGACTATTTTTGAATACCTTAACTAACAATTTATGCAAAAAAGAAAAAATCGATTTTTTCAGACGTCTAATGTGGTTCCCCCCTTAATTTACACTAAGAGACCTTTGCGTCAGCAGCAGACTTTCGATAGGCTGCTACTTGCCATTTTGGTGGAACGCTACAGGACTATACTTTTGGGTTGCTGCGGTACAATTTTGGGCGCGTGACAGTCCAAAAGTTGTTCAGCTGCAAACCAAAGGCGGCATCCCCACTACTTCGGTGAGCTGCTTACCAATATTTTGAACTGTCACGCGCCCAAGATTGTACCGCAACGCACCAAAACCATAGTAGAGCTGCTGTCACATACATTGTTCCTCTACAGTCTACAGTCTTTTAACATTTTTAAACAAAAAACACGATTTTTTAAGAGTTTTAAATTGGTTTTTTTAATTTCTTACAGCTTAACCCTTTAGCATACCTTCTACTGTTATAAATATCGCGTCAAAAATAGTTGGGCTACAAGATAGGACTATTTTGGGAATTAAATTTTTAAATGGCTGCCACAAAATGGCGACCAAAGTTACTTTTTTTAAACAATATTATAAAAAAATGGAGGAAATTTCCAAATATAGTTAACTTTGCTAGAAACTTGTCACTCGGGGGTTTTTGGGGTCGCTGATTACGAATATAACCTTATATTTCGAAAATTCAAAATGTCGGATCTAATATGGCGGACTTATTTTTAAAAATCATACAAATTCTCATGAAACTTCTTACTCGGGGGTTTTTGAGGTCGCTGATGACGAATATGACCATATTTTTAAAAAAATTCAAAATGGCGGATCGAATATGGCGGACGACCAATTTAAAAAATGATTGTATTCTCTTGAAACTTGTCACTCTGTGCTTTTTGGGGTCGCTGATGACGAATTTAACCTCATTTTTTTAAAAATTAAAAATGGCGAATCCAAAGTGGCGTACGAAAAACTTTTAAAATGATTGTATTCTCACCGCGTGGAGTTAAACCGTTTTTAAAGAATCTTTTTTTTTCTTTTAAATTTTTAAATATTTTTTTGCCTTTTATATTTTTTAAACATTATTTAGAAACTTTTTAATCTATTCTTACTTTAATTATTATTTTTTTTCATGCGATTCTGAAAAACACTGTTTGCAAAAATATTGATTGCATTGCTGACATAATAAAATACGTTTAAAATTTTCGTCAAATTATTTATATTTTCATAATTATGAATTAATTAGGATTTTTATATAATAAATAATTTCGAAATTTAATTAAATTACTTTTAATAAATAATATATTATCATAATTAATGTATTTAATATAGTATGTATTTAAAACCTACTCTTTGAAAATTCCCGCAAATTATTTATATTCGAATATTAATAATTATGAATTAATTAAATAATCAAGAAATGAAATTAGATTAGTTCATAAAAAATAATGTATTAATGTAATAGATATAGATAGTATATTGTATTTTCAAAATTCGCTGATTTGAAATTTCCCGACAAATAACACTACCTATAAAAATTAAGAGACTACCCATTTTCAGGTGATTAAAAAACATTATAAAACATAAACTATATAGTATATAAAATTTTTTTCTCTTTATTTCTTAAAAGATGATATAATTTTGAAAAGTACAAGATCTTTTAGAAGTCATTTCGCCAATATTTTATTTAGATATTTTTAAAAAATCGCCATTTTCAATGTTTTACAAAAATTTGAATAACTTCTAAAATAATGAACGCTTGTTAATAATGTTAGATTTATTTTAAAGGTAATTTGCTACACTATAAGAATTACTTATAGACATTAACAAGTAATTTTTTCTTAGAAAGTAAAGAACTGTCAAACTTGGACAAAAAAATTAAAAAAATTTGGAATATTTTTTCTGTACTAAAAACTATTCTAGAAAATATATTTATTTAAAAAAGTTATTCAAATTTTTGTAAAACATTGAAAATGACGATTTTTTAAAAATATCTAAATGAATTATTGGCCAAACGACTTCTAAAATATCTTGTTCTTTCCAAAATTTTATCAACTTTCAAAAAATAAAAAAAATTTTAGTTTTAATAAATTTTATGTTTTAATACGTTTTTCATTCGTCTGAAAATGGGTGGTCTTTCAATTTTGACCGGTAGTGTAGTTCAAATTCTACCGATATTGGATCCGCCATTTTGAATTTTTTAAAAATAAGGTCATATTCGTCATCAGCTACCCCAAAAACCCCATAGTAAGAAATTTCATGAGAATTTGTATGATTTTGCTTCCTCGTGAGGAAGATTTGTAGTCGTTTAATTTAAAAAATTTTTAAAAATCCTTTTAACAAATTTTCTTCTATATGGGACTATGTTATATAAGACCCTGAACAATTGTCCGGATGTATGTATGTGTGTGTATGTGTGTGTGTGTGTGGATCCCGATTTTTGTGAACACTATAACTCGAAGAGGTTTTAACGAATTTGGCTAAAATTTACCAGGTACATTTATCATAAAAATATCTCGAAACGGATTGATAGACTTTAAAAAATTCTCAAAAAAAAATTTTTTTTTGACTTTTTTCTAAAAATTTTTTTTTTCAAAAAAATTTTTTTTAAGTTGTTTATTGAAGTTAATATGTAATAAAATCTTATTCTTTGCATCAAAACGAATCAATTGGTATATAAGAATTATAAATTGTATGAGAATTTATTGAGTTAATCACAATTAAAGCTGAAAAAATCGCATTTTTATCAAAAAAATGAGTTCTTTCCGCAAAATTATGTTGCTGTGTAAGAAAATCTTACTCATTTATTTCTAAAATCTTATTCATTACACCAAGACGGATCGATTGGTATATATAAAGTACATGTTTTACTTAAATTTATAGAATTAAAACCAATTATAGACAAAAAATTTGCACTTTTAATAAAAATTTATTTTTTCTTAAAAATCATGTTGCTGTAGGGGAGACTGGGGTAAACCCGCTCACAGGGTAAACCCGCTCACTAGCGATTTTACGCTATGAACTCAACTTAAGATGGAGATATTGGTACTGTGAATAGTACTTAACATTCAACTTATATTAACGAACTTTCGTTTAGTTTCATGAATACAACATAGAATCAGAGTCGATCAAATGTTTTTAGAGGTGTCAGAAAAAAAACGTATTTTGGATTTTTAAGTTTTTCGATCATTATTTTTGAGTCTTAATTTATCTGGCAAATTTTTTTTTGCTGCTATTGAATGTCCTTCTTCGAAGTACATATATAGTTTTGTCTTATTTTTAAAAGATTTAATTAAATTTATTCTAAAATGTGAGGAATACACTCGGGGTAAAGTCGCTCACGTGAAGTCGGGGTAAAGCCGCTCACTTAGTTTTAAATTTAAAATTTAGAATAAAATAATTTCACATATTATATTTCAACAATAACACAATTTATGACTTATTAAAACCAAAATTGTAACTACATTTTACTTTCTCTTTATAAAATATAACACTATTTAAATCCATAGTTGTAATTCATGAAATCTATGTTTATTATTTATTAAACCAATTTGTTGTTTACAGAATTGTTTATATAACACATAAATTATCAATAATAAATCATACTTAAGACGGGAATAAGACGAACTTTAATATTTAAAAAATAAAACTGTTCCGTCTTGAAAAGATAAAGTGAGCGGGTTTACCCTTGAAAATTGTGATTTTGAAATTTGGTATATGTTTATTAAAAAGTTTATCTAAATAAAACTAAAAAGATAAATCAAAAACTCTTTTTTATTTTTTTAGTAGAAATCATAAGCTTTCAAATGATATAAATTAACTTGGATTTAGAGAATAATTTCCTAGATTTTAGCCGATCTAAAAAAAAGTGAGCGGGTTTACCCCAGTCTCCCCTACAATAGAATGTTATTATTTATTAAAAATAAATCAAAAATCTTATTCTTTGCATCAAGACGAATCGATTGATGTATATAAAGTATATATTCTATTGAAAATTATAGAATTAATTACAATTAAAGTTGAAAAATTCACTTTTTAACTAAAATTTTTTTGTTTATTTAGATTCATATTACTGTATAAGAAAATTTTATTCTTTCTATTAAGACAAATGAACTTTATTTTATAAATGTTAAATTGTATTAAAAATGATTTAAAAATGAAATATATTTATCGTTAATGCTTCCTTCACGAGGAAGCAAAATTTTTTTTGCTGATCGTAAAGAGGAAGCAAAATGTTCATGTAATGAACATCTGGTTTAAAAATAAGTCCGCCATATTGGATCCGCCATTTTGAATTTTCGAAATATAAAGTTATATTCGTAATCAGCGACCCCAAAAACCCCGAGTGACAAGTTTTAAGAGAATACAATCATATTTTAAATTTGTCGTCGGCCATATTAGATTCGCCATTTTGAATTTTTAAAAAATAAGATCGTATTCGTCATCAGCGACACCAAAAACCCCCGAGTGACAAATTTCAAGCAAAGTTAACTATTTTTTGAAATTTCCTTCATTTGTTTATAATGTTGTTTAAAAAAAGTAACTTTCGTCGCCATTTTGTGGCAGTTATTTAAAAATTTAATTCCTAAAATAGTCCTATCTTGTAGCTCAACTATTTTTGACGCGATATTTATAACAGTAGAAGGTATGCTGAAGGGTTTAGCTGTAAAAAAATTAAAAAAACCAATTTAAAATTCTTAAAAAATCGTAAACTTTCGTTTAGTTTCATGAATCCAACAAAGAATCAGAGGCGATCAAATGTTTTTGGAGGTGTCAGAAAAAAACGTTTTTTGGATTTTTAGGTTTTTCCATAATTATTTTTGAGTCTTAATTTATTTCGCAAATTTTTGTCGTTGCTATTAAATGTCCTTCTTCGATGTACATATATATACAGTGCCGCTCAATAACTTTTGCCCACCCTACATCGCATGTAAATCACACTTATATCATTTTAAAGCTAGTTTAATCACCTTTAAAATGCATTTTTTAAAATTTATTTTCGATAATTTTCAAGAATAATATGATCATTTGTTTAACCCCTCGCAGTCAAGACCAACATCTCATAAGTGGGCTCTCAATGTCAACAACTTTTTAGAAAACTAAAATTTGCGCAAACGAGTATACTATTGTATTTGATGTCGCTGATTACAAATCCGATATCAGATTTTAAAAATTCAAAATGGAGGATTCAATATGGCGGACATGAAAATTAAAAATCGACTGAATTTATTTGAAACTTGTTACTCAGATGTTTTTGGGGTCGCTGATTACGAATCCGATATCAGATTTTAAAAATTCAAAATGATGGTTCCAATATGACTTACAAAATTTCCTAAAATTCATCGGATTCACTTGAAACTTTTTACTCGGGGGTTTTCAGGGTCGCTGATTATGAAACCCATTTTAGATTTTAAAAATTCAAAATGGCGGATCCAATATAGAGGACAAAATTTTCTAAAATTCATCGGATTTACTTAAAACTTTTTACTCGGGGGTTTTCGGGGTCGCTGATTACGAAGCCGATTTTAGATTTTGAAAATGCATAATAGCGGATCTAATATGGCGAATGAAAATTTTTTTAATTCATCTGATTTATTTGAAACTTGTTACAAATAAAAAATCAAAGTTATTAATAAATTCAATGGGCCTTTTTTGGGGGGCAATGGATTCTTTCCGGTAAATTCTAATTCTTTGTTTGACATTAGACGCGAACACGATTCGGATAGTGGTAAGTTTCTGACTTCAGAAGTATTAGTGACATTCCAATTTCTAGGTGATACCAGTAATTGTGAAGTAGGTGAAGACTCATGTAATAAATTCATAATTTCTGACTCAAAATCAGAATTACTAGGTACTTGTCGTTGTGATAAGTTTAAATTATGAATTGGTAATTCTTCTCTAAAAATTGGAGGCATGGTCAATGAAACAGTAGTAGGGTCTGGTGTAGATGACAGCATTAGTTGTCCCATATTATTTAATTCTTAATAGGAATTTCGACAAGATGAAATTAAAGAGCTCATAAATTGTGCAAGTTGATAAGAACAAGTAGGTAATTCACCGTGTCCTCGTCGTTTGTTAAAAAATTCACGAACTATTTGGTTAAAATTGTTATTCCATGCTGAAGAACCTAAAAGAGACGAAGATAAATTTGCCAAATATTGAGTGCCATGATGAAAATTTTCTTGAAATTTTAATTGTTGATTTGATATTAGTTGTGAATGTGATTCAGATAGTGACACAATTTTGGCTCCACAATTAATAGTATGTCAACTGCTAGGTGATAATGAAGAGTCAGAAGCAAATGGAGTTTCAGGAGTCAAACTTACAATTTCTGGCTCGGTATAAAAATTGATAGGTACTCGACGTATGTTGTTAGTTAAAAGTCTATTTCCAATATTTAATTTTCCATTCTGTAGTGATAAAGGCAAAGTATTTGCGAATCTAATGTTGCATATTATTTGAATGCTGTCCGCTATGAAGAGCAAATGTTCTAAAATTAAAAATATATTTTCTAAAGTAGAAATATTGTGTAACAAATAGAATTCTAATTTATATAAAAAAAATTAAATTAAATTAATTAATTTATTAAATTTACAAAACATTGAAAAGAAAAGGCAAAATTTTTTCACTTATAAGAATTGCATTGTGTCGTCTGCTTGATTTCCCTCCAGCTATTTAACGTCAAACTCGAACTCGAAATATCTCGATGTAGTGACACAGCCTAATTTAGTGATAGGACCATGAAAAATCATCGAGTCGAATTTCGTGACAAAAATACCGGAGGTATAGAAACACCTTAAGTTCCGACAACTTATATATCTCCATCTATCTCACACCTGTGGCTTAGTTTTTCTTACGCCTAAACATTACCGTGTGATTTCACCCTTATAGTCAAAGAGCCAAGTGCAACTTTGCCTATTTCAGACACTCCCTACGACATATTAAACGTTTAATGGGTTATATAAATTTAAACTTTCAACAATTATCTTTAAAATATTATTTATTCTAGTAAATTAGTAAATAAGAACGGTTTAATTTAATTGCTAGTTTATTCTTGTGGGAAACTACCAGTGTCGCCGGGGTTGGTTCGATTCCATCATTACATAAGTTTTCGTTGTGTTGTTAAAAAAATAATTTATTGTGCATTTCTTCATTGTAGATTTGATTTTTAATCGCATTGTGTTTTTTATAAAAAAGATCTTTCTAAAACTTTAAAATTAAGTATTAATTTATTTTTTGTTTAGTAGTGTATTTGACGCATTAAAATTAAAAGTTACTAAAGAACAACTCGTCAACGTATCCTGTAATTTTTGAGTAAAACGGTAAGGTTAAAATTAAAACACTTATATAAGACGGTATCTACGAGTGCTGTGCAGGTCCTTGCAAGTGTCTCGCCAACAGATCTTTTGGCGAGGAAAAGGGAAGAAATGTTTCTCTTTCCTAAAGAAATAAGTTCCTTGGATGAGGAAATAAGACCAAGCAAGGGCCTGATCCGCAAAGAAGCAAGGCACAGTCTCATAGGAAGATGGCAAGAAAGATGGGATGGTGAGGAAAGAGGTCGATGGACTTATCGCCTTATCCAAGCACTCGCCACCTGGATAAATAGGAAACACGGTCAGGTTTCCTATTATTTGACACAGGTGCTCACAGGTCACGGGTGTTCTCACTCGTACCTGTGTCGCTTTAAATTACGCGAGAACGAGGTGTGTGCTTATTGCCAGCTCCCTGAGGACAACGCGGAGCACACCCTCTTCTCATGCAAGAAATGGGACTTGGAGAGGCGGGCCATGTTTAAAGGTGTAAACAGTCAAGTCAGAAGAGAATTGAGGGCAAGTCGAGAACTTCGTAATCTCGGTTATGTCGAGGAAGGATCACGACGGCCGCAAAAAAGCGTAATTTAAACAGCTTTTAATTTGTTTGTTTTTTTTATTAATTTATTTTGTGATTTATTTGTCCTTCTACATTTTTTAATTTGTTTTGTTTTTTTATTCGTTTTTGTACAGTTTTGTCTTTTCAACGTTATATACGTGTTTACTTTTTTTCTTTTCTTTTTTATATCCGTTTGCGATTTTATCTTTTGACTTTTTACACTTCTTAAAAATTTTTGTTTTTTTATTATTGTTGTGCTGTAAATTCCGCTTAGACTATGTAATAGTTTTAATCATTTTTTTAACTACGGACGCAGGAAAACCGCAGAGAGAAGAATAAGGTCGCATTAGCGACGGAGTTGGAGCGCCACCTTCGATGGCTAAAGTCTTACGACAGTTCCGTGGTAGGGTAAAGGGCAGAAGAAGGGTTACGGGTTTTAGTGGGTCGGGCTGGTAGCAGGTCGCCAGTTTATTAAATTTATTATAACATTTATTTATCTTTTTTTAAATATTTCCTTTTGTTTTATTTTACCAACCCCACATAACTTTGGAGTGCGGAATCCAAAGTATCTGTAGGCAGATTTCCCAAAAGTCCTTAAGCAAAAAAAATTAAAACACCTCCAAACATTTATATTATACAAATATGTTAAATACCGACAGATTGGCTCAGTCGGATAGATGCCTCGCATTGGCGGTCGTTTAAGGACCAAGGGTATAAGTATCCTTGGTTCGCGCCCACTTGGCTTGGTATTTTTCCGGCACGTGATACAATCTGAGCGGGAGGTTTGACGTCAAGGTATAATGATGTGCACCGTCGATTATTGTCCAGTACACACCATTAGAACTCGACTGTCGATAAACCGGTTGTACTCAGGAGAGGTTTTCTACAGTTTCCCTCTTCTCTGGCAAGAAAATCCATTGACGGGTGGTCCAGGCGTAATGCGAGTACTCCTAATAAAGTCGGATGTAGACCCAAATTAGGTTAATATATAGAAAATTTCTAAGTAGAATGGTTATGCTTAATCCAAAAAGTATTTCTCGGGGACTCTTGTCGAAGTGCGTAAGGCCAATAGGGCAGGAGTATAATCAATAAACAAAACAAAAAAAATATGTTAAATTACATTTAAATTATAATCATTGTTTGTAAACTTTTACTTTGTGAAGTGATAATTTATAAAATATGACATTTTAATTGAGAATTAGTATAAAAATTTTGATAAATCTACTGTTTAAATTGTACCAGAATCTTCATTAATCACTCTCTGTACATTTACATATAAAATTTTATTATATTTATGAAAGTTTCAACAATCATTGCACACTAGAAGGTGCCACAGTACAATAACATTCATCATTTAATTTTACACTTTGGAAAACCATTATAGTAAATATACAACGTTCGAAAAGGATTATAATAATATTTTCAAAATATTTTCTTTTGTAGATAAACTAATTTTTCTACCATTTTTTAAATATTTATCTTTATTTTTAATAATATTAATTTTTTTTAGTCGGAAGTGGAAAATCTGTGAAATCAGATACCTGAGCAACGAATTCCAGGTTATGTGGGGATGACTGCTCTTGTTTTGGTCGACCCACTAAAAACCACTCCCGTCTTGTTTTGGGATATTTGTTCCACATGCGGTACTACCGTCAGGCCTTAAACTGCTCAAGTGGTTGTCCCCTTGCCCTACTCCTTAACGTGCCTTTAATCCGCTCATACAATGTGGGAGCGAGGGTGGAAGGAAAAACTAGATGTCTTCCTCCCTCCTCGCTTACACACCGATGAGCATTGGATTCCTCCGGTCAAGCTCGTCTTTCGTCTCTATCTTTTTCCTTCATTATTTTAATAATGAAGGATTCAACTGCCGTAAACATGGCCATTCTATCATTACTCCAGTGCCCGCAATAAAAGAGAGTATGCTCCGCGTCATCTATTGCAGCGTCACAGTAGGCGCATTTTGCTACTCTCTTAATCTTTATCGTATGAAGGTACTGTCGGAAACATCCGTGACCTGACAACACTTATGTCAGGTAATAGCCAACTTCACCGTGCTTTCTTCCTAGCCAAGTGGCGAGGTCGGGGATCAGGCGGTATGTCCACCTTCCTTTAAATACTCGTGAAAAATGTGAAAATCTAAACATTGTAATTTTTTACTTTATTCCTTTTAATAAAATTTTTTTTAAATTGCTAGTAAACAATAAAAAGCTACTGTAAAGCTCATTTAAATTCGTTTATTCTTCTTCATAAAACATTTTAAAAACATTTTAAATCCAAAAATTTTTAAAATCGCTTTCGTGCCTTTCTTTAGATACATTTTATAGTCAAACAAACTATACAAGATTTTTTCGAGTTTATAGCAGGAAAAACAGGTCTAATAATTCGACTTCGAATACTATAAAAACAAAATTTATTTAAAAAATACACTCATAACAAAATATTAACAATATTATAATTTACCTTGTAATTGATTTTGAATTACTTTTATTTAAAAATCAGTACAGCGCAATGTTTTAAAATGTTATACGTTAAAGCCGTTTAAATTTAATAAAATTTATAAATAAAAAATTAATTAATTATAAATTAATAAAATTAATTAATTAATTTATAAATTTATTAATATTTTAAAGCAAATGTAGAATATAATAATATTATTGACTGTTATAGAATTTAATTAATTAATAATTTTGAAATTGACTCACAACATTATAAATTTAGTCACCAAGTTGTAGCGTATTATTTTTTTAAGGTTAAAATTCCTTCCAGTTGGACCTGTAAAAAGTTTAAAAATTTGTAATTAAATATACATAAAAATATTTAAATCAACTTTTTTTTATCATTTGTTTCTCTATGGAAGCATCCTTTTTTGACATTTTTAAATTCAATTTCTTATTAAATTTTTGTAAATAAAAATTATAACTCGGCGCATTATGCTTGTATATATGGGGCAAAATTCCTCAACTGTCCAGGTCAAAAAATTAATTTTCTCTTAACTTTGCTAAAATGTTACTATTATTAGTAGAAGTGTAAATATAAATTTTTTTTTAATTTAATAAAATATTTTTTGAGTTATGGAGTTTCAAAATTTTTATTTTTTTGAAAATATCTTTTTTTCAATTTAATATATTAATTAGTAAAATTAATCAAATTTAAAGTATGAATAGTGATTTTTTAAGAGGTTTTTACGGGCTATAAGCTGGTGATGAGAAAAAGTTGTTTTCTTTTAATTTGACCTTGAAATTCAAAGTAATATCCTTAATTTCAATATATCTCAAAATCGATGTTTTTTATTTTTCTCTAACCTATCCCAATCGAAAGCGTACCTTTTTTTCTATTAGCCATGTAAAAATCAGAGTGAGAACATGGAAATTTTTGAGGAAAATAATAATTTATCATTATTTTACATAGAAAATGATGATTTATAATTAATTTCTTCAAAAATTTCTATGGTCCCACTCTGATTTTTACATGGCTCATAGGAAAAAAGGTAAGCTTTCGATTGGGATAGGTTAGAAAAAAATAAAAAACATCAATTTTGAGATATATTGAAATTAAGAATTTGACCTTGAATTTCAAGGTCAAATTAAAAGAAAACAACTTTTTTTCATCACCAGCCTATAGCCCGTAAAAACCTCTTAAAAAATCACTATTCATACTTTAAATTTGATTAATTTTACTTATTAATATATTAAATTGAAAAAAAGATATTTTTAAAAAAATCAAAATTTTGAAACTCCATAACTCAAAAAATATTTTATCAATTAAAAAAAATTTATATTTACACTTCTACTAATAATAGTAACATTTTAGCAAAGTTTAGAGAAAATTCATTTTTTGACCTGGACAGTTGAGGAATTTTGCCCCATATACAACATTAACTAAGTTATATATTCATATTTATTTATATCACTTGGTAAAAAGTATATAATTAAATTAATAACAATTGTTTATCCCATATGCACAAAAATGACGCTATTAGATAGCTGGCGACAGGGCGTATTTGTTCATTTGTTCGACAGCATAAAAATGGCGTCCAATTTTACTTTAAGGTAAAAATAACGCTGCTTCAATACGATATTTTAGCCCCAGGGTAAAAATGAACGCCATTTTCATACAAGTTGAACAAGTGAATAACTTTTATATACCGAGCATAATGCTTATATTTCAGTAGAGTATTATATTTTTATCTAGTCAAAGCGTTGTAAAGGGGTACTAATATATTGCTTTGAAGGTTTCATTGATTGAATGGTCGCTGCTCATCATAGTTTGGTAGATATTAAATAGACCTTATGTGAAATGTAATTAAAGTTCATCAATCAGCCAAACCCTGTCGTAAATATTGAGTTTAACTAATTTAATGAAACTCCTTACAGACCTTAGGAGACATTCTATAATTTTTCTGTCGTATACAAGGGTTATTGCCAGTATTAATTACGTAATCGACTATTCTGGCTAAGGGCAATTGATCTGGAATAGGGAGAATTAATCTTTTCAAAAGTGAATCATGGTGTTCCCTTTCTTGCTCAGTCAAGTCTATTATCACGGTGAGCTGGGACTAAGTTGAACCCAAAAAATCTTGCCCTTCCAAAGTTTTTTCAGGTATCGTTTCAGTAAAGCAATACGATAATTTTAAGACAAAAATCGGTCGATGAAATTTCGAATAAATTCAATTTTTTGATTTGTATTTAAGATTATTGTATACATTTTATTCAAATTAAAGTCTACAAATTTCAGTTTAAATTAGAATTTTTCTTTTTAACAGCGACAAAGATTTTCTATGACAAAAAGCACTGAAAATTACTTTAGAACTCCAAAAAATTACGAAATTGATATAGAAATTGTCGCTTATCATAATTAATCAAAAATTTCGGAACTAGGAGTTGTTTGTAACACAAGCCGACAAGATTTACTAACCAAGGTTCAGACAATACTTTTTCAAAGGTTTTCGATGTGCTGAATCCGAATCCGGCCTCAGAATTCTGAAACTGAGTAGAAACATATGGGTAAATCTAACGAGCTGTACACTTTTTAATAAAAAAAAAATTATTTTTCAAACTAGTGCACAGTGGGCTAGGAGTTTGGCAAAAACGGCGAAAACTCGACTGTTATTTAAAATTTTTATAAAGGTTATATGAATCTACATAAGTCAAAGTACCTTTTAGACCATTTCATAAAATTTTACACTTGATTCTGAAACAGGATAAACATTAAAGTAAGTTCACAATAATAAACATTAACAAAAATGTTCAATACACATTTTAATACGATTTTATTATTCGAAATTTATATTTATCTTTTATTATGCGCGCTGCCAATTGAAGATTCCCCTAGATTTCGCAACATATTAAAAAAACTAAAGTATAAAACGCTAAAGTATTTAATATACTTCAATTTTATTCAACTAACTTTTGCTTGTTTTCATTTATTGCATACAAATTTTGCATTAAAAAAATTCGTGTTTACTTATAGTTTCTAAACAGATTTGTTTGTATATAATTTCCCCGCTTTGTTAATTTCGACTATAGCGCTCCTGTACTTAATTGTTTTGTTGCTATTTTATGAATTTCAACTATTATATTTCTGTTTCTTTTCACTAAATGACATTACTAACCACTGCACAGTGGGCCCGGAAAACCTATTTCTTGGCCAAAAACCTTAATGTACTAAAAATTGCTTCAAACTCGTTACTTGAGGGATATCGTTGTCATCGATTACAAATCAGATGTCAGATTTTCAAAATTCAAAATGTCGGATCAAGTATGGCGTACAAATTTTTAAAAAATTCAACGAATATCCTTCACTGTCGTTTCTCGGGGGTTTTCGGGGATGCTGATTACGAATTTTAAGCCAGTTTCTTAAAATTCAAAATTTCTGATTTAAAAATGCACTAAGAATTTTAATCTTTCTGGTTATTCGCTCTTTGCCGAACCCAGAGTCATTGAACGTGGACGTGGCTAAATCATGACTCCATTTTTTTATTTAACTGTTTTTAAATTTCTTTTGCTTTTTTATGTTTTTTATTTTTTTAGTATTGTTAGGAATTATTTTAGGTTTAAGTCATTATCTTCAATTATTTTAAAAAGTTATTTTCACTTTTAGTCATTACAAAAAAATTCCTTAATCATTATTTTTCACTTCGTCAGATAGCTCTATATCATTAAAATGATTTTGTCCTTAAAAAGGATTAATTTCTCGGGTGTAGTTTCTAAATCTCGAGAATGATTGAGTAATTTCGAAATTTCAAGTAGCTTTTGAACTGCTTTCAGGAAATTTAAATATTTTTTACTGCTCATACGAAACACTCAAACAATGAGTTTAAAGGGAATCCGTTGAATTTTGTAAAATGTGTCAGCCATATTAGACAAATATTAGGGGGAAGCCCCCTAGTACAGGATAGCTAATCTAACAACCGAGATCGAGCTGGATTTTCTTAAAGAGAGGAAACTAATCAGCTAGATTAGAAAACCCATTGTACCAGACTCCAGCTCGCTGGTTTATAGCAACCCCTTTAGAGTCCTGTTTTTCTCCAGAAGTCCAGTATCTCTTCTATCGATAGGTTGCTCACCTGCTTAGGGTCAATAATTGCTTGACCCCAACTAGATAGCCTGATCCTAGCTAACGCTGGGAATTCAGATTCAGTTGAAGTTTCGTTACTCGTCTCACGCAATCTGTACATAGGTTTAAACTTGTCTACCTATTTTATGCTGATTGTAATTCAATAGTCCATGACCTGTAAGCAGACAAACTACGGTTCTAACTCTGATCTTGTCGAGTTTTAAGTTGAGTCTCCAATAAGACAAGGTGCGCATCGATGTTCACAGCTATAGGTATACTAAAGTATGATGTGGTATATCTATAGCTATGAACATCGATGCACACCTTCTCTCACATTGGAGACTCAACTTTAGAAGACCGCTCGCTCGCCTCTTGTTGAGTACTAGCCCCAACAGAGTTTTTGCTTGCCTTCCTACCCTAATGTCCGCCTACTACTTTTCATGTTTCTTCTGACCCCATCTTTCTATTGTTCCCTTAACCAAGCACGGCATTATTGCCACTGCTGGTTCAGGACCTATAAATGCCATCTCGGAACCGATTTTCGCCAAGACGTCTACTCTTTCATTACCCTTGATTCCCGAGTGACCCGGTACCCAAATCAATGAAAGTTTATTTGCTGAACCCAACTAATCTAGTACGCTACGGCATTCCCAGACGTTTTGAAAGGACATTTGAGCGCAAGTTAAAATCGCACAGACCTCGGCCCGCCAGACCGTGGCATATTGTCCTAGTAACTCAGCTACTTTAATGCAGACAGTTTTTCGATAGATTCTGAAGCATGCACCGCAGGCCTTAGTCCCCACGATGACCCTATCGCCCTTCTACACGCCCAAAAAGCAGTACAGAACCTTCTATACTAATATTCTAAATGTTTCTTCCAAGTCTGCTTTTTTTCTAGGATTACTCCCAGGTACTTAGCCGATTCGAAAAAAAAAATTTCTTTTCCATAAAATATTGGTTTCTTTAACCCTTTAACGCCAAAATGTACAAAATTTTGGCATGAAGTTTGAGGACTTATTTCGGTACTTAAAAATCAATAGAAAAATTCATCAATTATCATTTCTTATGTTTTCATATGCGCTCTATCGAATGGCGTTATAAAAAAATTAAAAATTTATAAACAAAAAAGTTATTAATGTTTCTTATAAAAAAAGTCTGGTTTTTTTAAATTTTTGTTTAATTTTCAATTTTTTCTACTACGAAATATTAGAAAAATAATTCTAAATGTTACAAAGAACCAGGGTTGCGTACGTAATTTACCTGACGTAAATTACATAGTTTTTTACAGTATATTACGTACGTAATTTACGTGCTTAGTTTTATACGTAATTTACTTTTTCAAAATGGCTGAAATGTTTACATGATTCTTGCGGTTATTGACTGTTTCTTTATTCTGTGTCACGTCACATCACAACGAATTGGCAAATGCATTTAAAAAATGTCTAGAGGTGGAAGGCCGCGACAAAATTTTTGGAATGAATTGTCATTCATTTCACAAAAAGAAAATGGTAAAAATGTGGCTTTCTGTCAGGGTTGCAAGCAAACTTTCTCCAATACCTCAGAAGAGAGGTTAAGAACCCACAGGTAAATTTGAATGAAGATTATATATTGTTATATGTATAAATAAAGGTATTTTAAATATACAAATTATGATTGACTCATTCCACTTAAATAAAAACCTTTTTTTAATTAGAAAAAAGTGCATTTTGCAGCCAATGGACATAAGCATGGAAACATCGGTTGCCAATATAAACAATAATAACAACGTGAGTATTTAGTTTTATAATTTAAAAAAATAAAAGAAAAAATTAAACCAAATAATAAGTCAAACTATTCTATTATAACATATAATAACTTGGTTATTTTGAAAATTTGAGAAAAATAAAATCGTTTAGAAAGTCGTAAAAGGCAAAATTAACCGAGAATTTTAAATTAAAAAAAATTAGTTAATAAAAATTCATAAATATTTTAACTATTTTATCAGCCTGAAAATAAACAACTAATACTTTTTTATTTTTAAACAACTCAAATTTGAACAGAAGAAAAAGAATAAAATGTTTCTGATTCAAACAATCGTTTACATAATAATTATCAAATAAATATTTACTTGAACTAATTAATACTTATTTGAATTAATAATTCCTGTATCCAAAACTAAAACCATTTAATTGACTTAAAACAATATCTATTTATTCCAAGTAAATATTTATGTAATTATTAATTATTTAAATCAAATAAATTTTTCTTAGTGTAGTTGATTTAAATCATTGCAGCCATAGTGTATATTTATATGTATATATATACACTATGTAATATGCAGCCTTTTTTAAAAAAGTAATTTACTATAATTATTTATTACTTCTTTCAGCTGGATTGTTCTTTAGACTTAAATCTGCATATAATTGACACAACTCGTCCTAAAAATAGAAAACAAAAATCAATGAAGTCATTTGTAGATAATATTTCAGAGAAGGAAAAGAATTCTCTTGATGAAGCTGTTACACGTTTTATTATTGAAAACAATGCTGATTTTGATATTGTCAATTCGACTACGTTTCAAGATCTCATGAAACAATTAAGACCGGCTTATTCCTTGCCAACCTCGCAGATGCTTTCATCGACATTGCTTGATGCAGTTTATGAAAAACAGTGTAAAGTTGAAGGCAAAAAAAAGTTGAAAGTTTCGGTTTTTTATTTATGATTAAAGAAAATAACGTTCTAATGATGTTTATTTCTAAGTCGAATGGAAAAAAATTCTTCTTGAATGATTTTACGCTGCTTCACGAAGAAAAAGATGAGTATAACAGAATCGTTACTGAAGCAATCGAATTGGCAGACACTAAGTATTGTATAGAGATTATTGCAATAATTTCAAAGGAGTTATTTTTGCTGGACAATACTACTTCAAAGGTATGGCTCATACCATGCAATATTAAAGTTCTGAATTTAGTAGCAGAATTTTCAACAAGTCCAGAAACTTACAATGAAGTTCAACTTGTTCTAAACAATTTTCAGAAATATGAAAATATTTTAATGGATTCGGTAAATGCTGCAGAAGAGAATTGTGTAACAAATGACGGTGAATTATGGAAGACCCATTTTCTTGCAATTAATACTTTTTTGAGAAGAATAAAAATGATAAGAAGAAGAATTGCAGAGGGGCAAATAGCTTGCGGTCGAGAAATTATGTCTCTTGTCTTTGATGATATTTGGATAACTGATGTTGAAAAACTTCAAAAAAATTTCCAACAAATTTATGATTTTATTCAAAAGTTCAATGACAGTGATTTTTTAATCGCTGATGCTGTTCAAACTTGGTTTGACTTTCTCCTGAATGCTGAAGATAAAGTCCTTCAAAGGAGTATATCGCTTTATATTAAGAAAGTCACAACACCGGTGTTTTTAACAGCCAACTTTTTGCATCCTATATATCGAGGTCGTAGTTTAGGCACAAATGAATTGGCAATAGTTAATGAATTTCTATTAGATAATCTTGACGAAGATGGTTTAAGGCAGTTAATTTCTTTCAAATCTAATAGAGGTATTTTTTCAAAACTAGTTGAAAAAAACATCAAGTCGCCAATATCATTCAGGAGTGTGGCAGAGCAAGAGGCTTCTGAATTATCTAAGTTTGCATCTCAAATTTTACAAATTTCACCTTCAGCAAGCGATATGAAGTATAACTTCAACGAGCAAAGAAAAGTATCTAAAGATCAGTTAGATAAAATTCGTCATTTATATTATAATCTAAAACTCTGTGATTCGAACTAAGTAAAAATATGTGAAACGGAGTATTTTAAAACATGATTTAAAAAATTAAGGATTACATTGAAAGAATTTCTATAAGTTTGTTTCTATTGTTGGTATCTGCATAATAATTTAAAAAAAATTTTGTTTGTATTTATTGAGATTTTATTAAAATTGAAAAAAGATAGGAATAAAACAATGTTTTATATTTTTAAGTCAAGATTTATATTGTAGCCATGAAACGATTATAAAAAACTTTTTATAAATAAAACAATTGTGCGACGTTAAAGACAAAAAACATGAATATTTTTATTAAAAAATCTTTTTTTTAAAGCTGTGAGACATAGTCAAAATTATTATTATATTATTTTGGTCTTAAATTGTCAGTCATAATTAAAATGCAGTAATAATTAACAAATTTCTTAATAACACTTCAAGCAAAGTAAAAAGATGTTGATTTAAGAAAATTAACAAAATTTCAGTTTATCAATAATCCTCGCATAAATTATTATCATTTATTTTTAATGTGTAGTAAATGTAAATTAATTTCTTCGAATTTTCAGTACTTAACCTATTTCTTAGCTTGTTGTGGACGAACGACCATTGAGAGAATAATCTCTCAATTGCAGCAGTAGAACTTGGAATTTCCAATAACTTTTTCGCTAATGCAGCCAAAGTAGGATGTTTTGTTTCCGCCAAATCCCAAAATGTTTCCGGATCTTTAACATTTTTTTCCTTAAGAGTTTTAAAAATACCTTCTTCGTCTACGTAGGCAACTAAATCATTTAATCCGTTTTCATTTAAATTTTCTTTAAAGAATGAAGCAGCCATGTTCTTGTACTTGCAATTGTCATGAAAAATTTGCCCTTTGTACACAGGGTGTAAAATATTCGCGGCAAAATAAATCGGCCTAATTAATTTCTCTATTCGTTGATTTAATAACAATTCGTATTCTTCATTATGAATAGGAAATTGTAGGCGCAACCATTGGTCAATAGCATCCGCAATTGAACATTTATCACTTTGACAAGTATTTATTAATTTGCATACTTCATCCAAAATTAAAATAAAATCGAGCACTTTTTGTTCAAACGTCTCATCAGAAATCAGAACGATTGCTTAATTGGAAATTTGATGGTCACCACTTCGAATGATTTCCCGCATTATATTTAAATTTCTAAGATATTATCTAAAGCTATCTCGATAGCTACACCATCTAGTTTCGCCGGGTAGAGAAATCCTGATGCCGCCACGCATAATCAATTCTCTTTCCAGTTTTGAATTTTTAAATTCTTTTAAAACTGAAACTAGTTTCGTGTTAAAAGAGTGATCAACTAAACTTTTTGCCAGCAAATTTCCACTATGGCTGTGGCAGGTTGTATAGAAACAGTCAATGGTCTTTCCCATTGAAACCATGGACGAGACGTTATCAGAAACCACAGCATAAATTTTAGTGTTGTAAACTGCTTCTGCTTGCATGATAGCTGAATCAATCACTTCTTTTAAAGCTATTGCAGTTTCACTCTTTTGAGTAAAATCCCAAGAATCAAGAAATACTTTAGTTCCATTAACTTGTTGAAGAATCCCTACAACGTATTTTTCGTTTTTATTTTTGTTTTTCCAACCGTCAACAAGAAGTACGTTGTTTTCGCCAACTCGGGATAAATTTTGTTTATAAATTTTATCATAAACACTATTCAACAAAGATCCACTTAAAGTATTCCTCGAAGGTGGTTTGTAATTCGGATTGAGAATTTTTAACAAATTTTTAAAATGATCCGAATCCACTATCGAAAATGGAATGTTGCAACCGAAAAAAAACATGGCTAAAGCTTCATCAATTTTAGATGTATCATTTTCTGTAAACTCTGGAGTAGAAGATTGAGTTTCACTTTTCTGCAAAAGTAATTAAAAAACGTTAATTTTTAACTAATGTTCTAAAATATTAATTATTTAAATTTATTATTACATAAACTTACTTTTCGCTTTTTCGAAGGAATACTAAAATTCGGCTGTGCATCCACATTTTCTGTTGATATATCCTCAGGAATTGTAGTTTTGCAGACATTTCTTAAATAAAATCATAATTTTTAGTTAAATTAAGCATAACTTTATACAAGAGTTTTAAATCATTAGATTATATAAAAATATATACCACATTTATAAATATAATCGTAAATAAGCCATAAAAATTGAAATAATCGGTGCGAAAATTGATAATTATATTATTATTATTATTGAATTATTATAATATATACTATTCCAAACTTTTTTTTTAAAATTAATCACATTTAAAACGACTCGTTTATTTATCTAAATATTCTAAATTTAATACAAATGGTTAGGTCTGCAAATGGTACAAATAGAATTCGTAAACATAACCTATACAATATACTGTCCCGTTATAAACATATCAAAATCATCTTCATTATGCGCTTTTAAACATTTAAAGAGTAATGAATTATAAAATAATAATTAATATTTTTAAAGCATTATTCATTTAATTATAAACTTTACATACCTGTGAGCAACAAGGCGATCATAAGCAGAGGTTTGAATTATTTTGTTGCACATCAAGCATTTCGAAGCCTTTCCTTTTTCCTTTTTTTCACGTTCAAACCCTAATTCTTCCCAGGGAATCGATTGTCCTTTTTTGTTTGATCGATTCATTGTATATAATTTATATTATTTAATAGTCTGACGAATTTATTGCATATGAGATTGACGACGCACGTTTAATTTTCAAATATTATGCTTTTAGCGCTTCTTCAATTGTCCGACATATTTTTTTACATTTATTACAGGTTTTTTACGTATATTACATTTTTTACGTAATATACGTAAAAAACTTCGAGGTGCGCGCAACCGTGCAACCCTGCAAAGAACGTGACATAAATATATATGCTACAAGATAGGACTATAGAGAAAATTAAAAATTAAAATGGCGGCTCAAAAATGGAGTTTAAAGTTCAATTTTTTTTGCAAAATTTACTCGAATGGAAGAAATTGTTAAAAGTGTTTAGATTAGCTTGAAACTTGTTACTCGGGGGTATTAGGGGTCGCTTATCACGAATCTGAAGTCCAATTAAAAATATTAAAAATGGCGGATCCAATATGGCGGACAATTTTTCTAAAAACTCATTAGATTCACTTGAAACTTGTTACTCGGGGGTTTTTGGGTCGCTAATTATAAATATGAAATTTAATTTTCAAAATTCAAAATGTCAGACAAATTTCCAAAAACTAATTAGATTCTATTGGAACTTGTTACTCGGGGATTTTTAGGTCGCTGATCACGAATCTGAAGTCCAATTTTCAAAATTCATAATGGCGGATCCAATATGTTGGACAAATTTTAAAAAACTTATTAGATTTGTTTGAAACTGGTTAGTCGGAGTTTTTCGATTCGTTATGACGAATTTAAGGCACTTTTCCTATGTGACGGTTTGAAAAAATCGATTTTTTTGCATGTTTCGAAAGTACAATATCGTAGAAATATCGTGTAGAAGTTTTAGACAGATATTTGAAAAACTAACAAAGTTACAGCGCGTAGAATTAACCCTTTAACGTCCAGCGGTACATATGCTGTACCATAAAAAAATAAAAATCCTATCTTCAAATAGGGTTAATATATTTAATTACAAAATGATATCTAGGGGTTTTCGGGGTCGCTGATTACGAATCTGATGTCAGATTTTAAAAATTCAAAATGGCGGATCCAATATGGCGGACCGAAAAGTTTAAAATTTGATGGATTTTCATGGAACGTGGTATCTAGGGGTTTTCGAGGTCGCTGATTACGAATCTGATGTCGGATTTTGAAAATTCACAATAGTGACCCCAATATGGCGGATCGAAAATTTAAAATTCGATGGATTTTCATTGAACTTGGAATCTAGGGTTTTCGTGGTCGCTGATTATGAATCTGATGTTTGATTTTAAAAATTCAAAATCGCGAATCCAATATGACAGACGAAAATTTAAAATTCAATAGATTTTCATGGAACTTGGTATCTAGGGGTTTTCGAGGTCGCTGATTACGAATCTGATGTCGGATTTTGAAAATTCAAAATGGTGAATCTAATGTCGGATTTTGAAAATTCAAAATGGAGAATGTGATGCCGGATTTTGAAAATTCAAAATGCTAAATCTGATGCCGGATTTTGAAAATTCAAAATGGTGAATCCAATATGGCTGATCGAAAATTCAAAATTTGATGGATTTTCATGGAACTTGGTATCTAGGGGTTTTCGTGGTCGCTGATTATGAATCTGATGTCTGATTTTGAAAATTCAAAATGGCGAATCCAATATGGCAGACGAAAATTTAAAATTCAATAGATTTTCATGGAACTTGGTATCTATGGGTTTTCGAGGTCGCTGATTACGAATCTGATGTCGGATTTTGAAAATTCAAAATGGTGAATCTAATTTCGGACCGAAAATTTAAAATTCATGAATTTTTATGGAGCTTTGAATCTAGGGGTTTTCGATGTCACTGATTACGAATTTAATGTTATATTTTCCATATTTAAAATGTCGCATTTAAAGATAATGGATAAATTTTAGAAACTGTGTTAGGTCTTTAAAAATTTTTAAATACGAAACCAACTTACACTTTGCGTGACACAGAACTAACGACATGGACGTGGTAAGCTACTTATTCCAAGCTACATCGGAGTCATAATCAGCTACCACGAAAACCCCAACATACCAAGTTTCATAAAAATCCAATGAATTTTAAATTTTAGGTTCGCCATATTGGATCCGCCATTTTGAATTTTTAAAATCTGACTTAAAATTCGTAATCAGCGACCCCGAAAACTCCTAGATACCAAGCTTCATAAAAATTCCCAAAATTTTAAAATTCTGATCCGCCATTTTGAATTTTTGAAATCTGACATCAGATTCGTAATCAGCGACCCCGAAAACCCCTGAGTAACAAGTTTCAAGTGAATCTAATGAGTTTTTAGAAAAAATTGTCCGCCATATTGGATCCGCCATTTTGAATTTTTAAAATTGGACTTCAGATTCATGATTAGCGTCCCTTAATACTCCAGAGTAACAAGTTTCAAGTTAATCTAAACACTTTTAACAATTTCGTCAATTCGGGTAAATTTTGCAAAAAAATTTTTACTTTAGACTCCATTTTAGAGCCTCTATTTTAATTTTTAATTTTTTCTATAGTCCTATCTTGTAGCATATACATTTATGATTGATGAATTTTTCTATTGATTTTTAAGTACCGAAATAAGTCTTCAAACTTCATGCCAAAATTTTGTCCATTTGGGCGTTAAAGGGTTAAACTCGGTACCTTATATTTTCTTGTGAAAACTACTATATTCGTTTTCTCTGGGTTTACAGAAAGTCCAGTTAGATTGCACTAATCCTTGACAATCTTAAGTGCACGTTCCGTTAGTTCTAAGAGGGTCTTAATTGAGTGTCCTCTTATAATTATAAGGAAATCATCCACATAATTTTGCGTATAATATCTCTGGCTATTGAAGTTTCTATTTAACTTATCTGACACTAAGCACCACAATTAAGGAGAGAGAACTTCTCCTTGTGGGCACCTTTTTGAGACAAGGCCTGTGACCCTAGTGTCACCATACTCCGCTTTAAGGGCCCTTTCGCGAAGCATGCTGTCGATCCACTTAATTAGCGGCTCAGGCACACCTCGCTTCCTGGCTGCCCTACAGATAAATTTGCTAGAAGTGTTAGAGAAGGCACCTTTAATATCAAGAAAGGTACCAACCGCATAGCCATCACTGCTAGTTTGTCCCTCTATTCTACCCACTGCAGAATAGAGGGCTGTTTCTACAGAGAAACCTGCTCTATAAGCATGTTGTCCCTGGTGTTGAGGATAGTCCCTAAGACATTCCTGTCTGATAAAATTATCCACCAGTTTCTCTAACGCCTTTAATATAAAAGAAATTAGACTGATTGGTCTGAAGTCCTTTGCAGCAGTATACCCTGACCGACCGGTCTTCGGAATAAACACAACCCTAGTATTTTTTCAAGTCTCCGGTGTGTAACCAAGAGCTATACACGCTCTCATAATTTTACACAGGGGTAGTCTAATACATTCCAATCCCTTTTGCAAAAGAACTGGATATATACCGTCCCCCCTGAGGCTTTAAATGGTTTGAAAGTGCCTATTGCCCAATCAATTCCTTCCGGAGTTACAACTTTGGCTGCTAGTTTCCAGTCTTCCCGGTTTTTTCGGGCCCTTCTGGGTCCCACGCCATAGTTATTCTCCAACTTTTCTCTAAAGTCCAGGAAGTTTACTTCCATCAGATACTTTAGACACTCCCTTTTATCCTGGGCATAATGCCTATTAGGTAACTTAATGGTAGTTAGTTTGGTCATTGGGTCTCTAGATAGTACCTTATAGAGTCTTGATGCTTCTGGTACTCTTTCGATTCCCTCGCAAAAGCTCTTCCAGCTGATACCCCGTGCCTTTTCTACCTCTTTCTTGTAAGAATTACGAGCGGCATGATATTCATCCCATGCTTGCTGATTCTTACGTTTCTTGGCTTTATTGAAAAACTTTCTTACTGTTTGCCTATGTCCCTCCAAACCACAGTGGGCCAGGATCGTCGATTTTTAGCCAAAAATCATTATTTAAAAGAGAAAAAAATATTTACGAATAACAAGTATGCTACCTACAGTTTTTGGGGTCGCTGATTACGAATCTGAAGTCAGATTTCAAAAATTCAAAATGGCGGATCCAATATGGCAGACATACATTTTTTTTATATGAATCAATTTTAATGAAGCATAAGTATCTAAAGGTTTTTTGGGTCGCTGATTACGAATCTGAAGTCAGATTTCAAAAATTCAAAATGGCGGATCCAATATGGCGGACATAAAAATTTCAAAATGAATGAATTTGAATTAAACATAGGGATCTATGGGTTTTTTGGGTCGCTGATTACAAATCTGATGTCAGATTTCAAAAATTTAAAATGGCGGTTCCAAAATGGCAGACATACAATTTTTAAAGTTAATCGATTTTTATGAAACTTTGTATCTAGGGGTTTTTTAGGTCGCTGATTACGAATCTGATGTAAGAATTCAAGTGGATTTTAGATTGGGTGAGATTCGCCTACAATTTTTTGCTTAGGAGTTTTTAAAATTGGTGATTACAAAACTAGTGTCTATACAATTCAGAAAATAAAAATTTTTTTCCTGTTATTAGCCTACAAAAATAAAAAGTACTGTAGTTTCCAGGATCTACCACGAGGAGGTTACAGGTAAAGATCCCATTTTGCATTTTTTTAGATTTTTAAAATTTTTTTGGTTTTTTTAGACCTGATGTTTACTTCTAAGTATATAGTTTATCGCGTGGGTATATCAGGTGCCCAGTGTTGTCCTATTGGAGAATCTGCTTTTATTTCCATGGATCAGATAAACACTCCATTTCATATCTAAATCTGATTTCAGAAACAAAGTGCTCATTTTTACATTTTTAAAATCTGACAACAGATTCGTAATCAGCAACCCGAAAAACCTCTACATACCTATGTCTCATTAAAATTGATTAATTTAAAATTTGTTATGACCACCATTTTGATTTCTTAAAATCTGACATCAGATTCGTAATCAGCGACCCAAAAAACCATAGAGTTATTAGCATAGAGTGCGCAATCAACCAAAATGTTAGACAGCCATACGAAAAGTAGACCCCTTTTCTTTCTTTCTCTAATAACGCATTACGTGACAAATAAATAATTTAAAAACATTTTTAGCAGGAAAAATGGTATTTTATGTTAAATTTACCTGCTTTTAATTTATACTCATTGAAATAAGCAGCCCCTGCCGGAAGAATGGACTGAAAAAGTACTGAAATTGTACTGGCCTCCAGTACAATTTCAGTCCGTTTTCTTAATGTTTCGGTAGACATTTTTAAAGTTCTTTAACAATAGTTTCAAATGTAGGTTATGTCAACAAACCATTGTTAACAGTTTGGAAGTGAAAATAAAAAAGGTTAACAAAATTTTCAACGAAATTCCCGTTAAATTTTAAACTTATATTGCAACCCCTGCTTGAACAATAGACCCGAAAGCCTATTGTTGTATGGGATTATAATTTTATGGCTTAAAAAGTTTACAATTTAAATAATTAAATTTTCAAAACAAAAAAATTTAAATCTGTAATGTTTTTTGATTACAAATATCTAAAATTCATTATAAAAAATGTTTTTTAAAAAAGTTATAAACCATCTCGCAAACTCTAATTGTTACGTAAAAACGGATATTATTTTTGAATTTAGATTAACATGAACATTTAGCATACATAATATAAATCATATGTTTGTAAATATGAATAAGAGTTCAGTAATATCTTTTTCCAGGAAGAATACATTCATGTATTGCTACAATATTGGTCAGGAAGAACTTGTAAGAGTGACAAAATTGAGTGATTTGGGAGTACTTTTGTGTAATAATCTCAGTTTTAATGAGCACATATCTGAAATCATTTCTAGGGCTTTAAAATGTTTGGGGTTTGTTATGAGAAATGCATCAATCTTTCATACTGAAAATGTGCTTAAAGTTCTTTATTTCTCTCTTGTGAGACCAATATTGGAGTATGCTTCTATAATTTGGGTACCATTTTATACAATCTACAGAGTAAGAATTGAACGTGTTCAGAGTAGATTTTTTCGATTTATAGCACGTCAACTTCGTATACCTTTTGACAGATACAACCATGATTATGGTAACTTACGTGTTCTTTTGCAGATACCTTTGATAACATCCAGATTTCTATTTAATGATATGACCTTTTTATACAAGATTTTAAATGGTAAAATTGATTGCACTTTATTATTGTCATTGATTAAATTGTCAGTTCCTATTTGAGGAACCAGAAATTTTACGTTATTTTTTGAATCTTTTCACAGAACTAATTATGGATATCATTCGATGTTTAATAGACTTAGTAGAGAGGCTAATGAACTTCCTAATTGCATCGACTTTTTTGATGGTAATTGTACTAGATTCACCGCATTATTACGTAAAAATATACTAAAACCATTGTAGTAGGGTCGACTTAGTTAATATAAATTAGATAAGTTACTTGTATGTTACAAGATTATGTAACTTTTAGTTTTATGAATACTTATGTATGAAAGGGCATGACCCGTTTATAATAAATGAAATGAAATGAAATGAAATGAAATAATAATTACTTGTAAAGAATCTGAGTTCATGAAAAACAAATATAATTTTGAAATATAAATAAAAATTATTTTTAACATTAACAAAGAAATATTCCTCCTTCAACTTAATGACGGTCAAGCTATAAACATCACCGATAGCGACCCTTTTGCAGGAAATTTTTCCCTGTACAATTTCAGTGCTGAAACGCAGCAAATTTTCACTGAAATAGCACTGAGCTCTCAGTACTAATTCCACAGTACAATTTCAGTCCATTCTTCCGGCAGGGGCTAAAAATTAAAAATTCCAATTACTATAATATTATCGATACGACATCCAAACTAGAATCAAAAGTTGCGTCTTAACTTCAAATAACAGCCAAATAGCTTTTTTTCAACATAACTTTTTAATCCCACTCTACCCTATTTATTGTAAAATATTTATTTTACATTTAATTTTATTATATTTAAAACGATTTTTTATGCGATCTTTTTAGACAAAAACCTAACCAAAAACTTTTATTCTTGCACATGCGCCATTAAATAAGGTAAGATAAGGGGTCTACATTCATGCTTTTGTCTCTTTCTATGCGCCTAAGAATGCCTCTTACGGTAAAAGGTATAACTCGCGCACTCTCTTCTAATAACTCTATGCAAAAAACCCATAGATACCTATGTTTAATTCAAATTTATTGATTTTAAAATTTTTATGTCCGCCATATTGGATCCGCCATTTTGAATTTTTTAAATCTGACATCAGATTCGTAATCAGCGACACAAAAAACCATTAAATATCACTGTTCATCATAATTGATTAATTTTGAAAATTGTCTTTATATATTTATTGCATATATGGGGGATTTCACGGGAAGTGATCCGGCCTCATGCGTTTACACATCATACTTTGATGACTTGTAGTTTGCTTTAAAAAAAAGATGTAAATTAGATAAAATATGTTTTGGAAAGGGGTTTTCGTGTACTTTTAAATAAAGATGTTAGTTTAAAAAAAAAAAATTTTTTGACCTTGAAAATTAAAAATTAAAATTTAATTTTTATTTTTTTGTACAATCGGTATTTTTTTAAAATTTTTTTTTATTTAGAATAAAAGCTGAGCTCTTTTCCTATCAAAAACATATCTGCCCAAAATGGGACTAGAATTATGAATTCTAGTTAATTAATTTTACAAAAAAATGAAAATTAAATTTTAATTTTTAATTTTCAAGGTTAAAAAATTTTTTTTCTTTAAACTAAAATCTTTATTTAAAAGTACACGAAAACCCCTTTCCAAAACACATTTTATCTAATTTACATCTTTTTTTTAAGCAAACTACAAGTTATCAAAGTATGACGTGTAAACGCATGAGGCTTGTATCACATGTTGCACAGGACTCATGCGTTTGCACGTTATACTTTGATAACTTGTAGTTTGCTTTAAAAAAAAGATGTAAATTAGATAAAATATGTTTAAGAAAGGGGTTTTCGTGTACTTTTAAATAAAGATTTCAGTTTAAAAAAAAATTTTTTTTGTCCTTGAAAATTAAAAATTAAAATTTAATTTTCATTTTTTTGTAAAATTAATTAACTAGAATTCATAATTCTAGTCCCATTTTGGGCAGATATGTTTTTGATAGGAAAAGAGCTCAGCTTTCATTCTAAATAAAAAAAAATTTTTTAAAAATACCGATTGTACAAAAAAAATGAAAATTAAATTTTAATTTTTAATTTTCAAGGTCAAAAAAAATTTTTTTTTAAAACTAACATCTTTATTTAAAAGTACACGAAAACTCCTTTCCAAAACATATTTTATCTAATTTACATCTTTTTTTTAAAGCAAACTACAAGTCATCAAAGTATGACGTGTAAACGCATGAGGCCGGATCACTTCCCGTGAAATCCCCCATATTTATATGTTTATTGCAATATTCTTGTTATGTTAAAAAAATATGAAAAGGCGCAAAATGGCACATATTGGCGTCAAAGTAGACATGCTAAGTAATCGTTCTATAACTTGTTTTTCCAATTATTATGCGGCTCGGAGGAGCTTGACTAACTGAAAGTAGGCACTCAATTGAAAAATCCACTATTTGTTAACTTCAATGAAGCTACATTTTAATAAATTTTATTTTTTTAAAGTAACTATTGGTTTTTTTACTTCAGTATATCTATTCATGTGAAAAAATAAGTACTTATACAAAAATAATTAATTTATTTCTAGATATATTAAGTATTTCAATCAAAAACATTTTATTATTTTATCTCAAATGTTAAACATTAGATAGTTTTAGAAGACACAATTTTATTTAAAAAATTTTTTTTTTTTAATCAGATGATTTGTCATTTGTCCAAGAATTAGAAGTGTTCAGCGCTAGGTACCGTCCGGCGTTAGGGGACTTTCCCCTATGTCAAATATTTTTCCACAATTTTAACCGCCGAAAAATTTTGAAGTTTGATTTGTAATCAACGACCGCAAAAACCCCGTAGTTACGCTTTTCAAGCGAATTAGATTAATTCTTTAACTTTGACGTCCGTCATATTAGATCCACCATTTTACATTTTGAAAAACTGACATTGTATTTGTAATCAGCTACATCAAAAACCCCTGAGTAACGATTTTCAAATGAATTAGATGAATCTTTAACTTTCCTTCCGACATATAGGATCCGACATTTTGAATTTTTAGAAACTGACATCGGATTTGTAATCAGCGACCCCAAAAACCCCCGAGTAAAAAGTTTTAAGCAAATTTGATTAAATTTTGAGATTTGGCCGTTTTTTACTACATTCTGGCCCACTGTGTAGTGGCAAATTTTTATGAACCATAAATTATCATTTTTCGACCACATAGGAATACATTTTAACCCGCGTAACTCATATTTTTTAATAGCTACTTGATATAAACCATATAATATACCATGTAAACCATATCATTGATTAAAAAGGTCTACCAAATAAGAATTTTCTTTTTTCCAGATATCGGAGTAGTTTTTGATGTATTTTTATGGGCTGAATACGATCCCGTGTTCTGAAATTTCGTATCATATAAGGATTCTGAGAAAATTGGGAAAAGATCCAAAGGACGTGTTTTTGAGAGTTTTTAATATTTTTTCTCTTTAACCTGACGTGTTAGAGACTTCTACATAGTTTTAAATTAAAGCATAAACCATACACTATAATATTACTACCCTCTGATATCAATCATTTAATACTCGCAATAGCTACCTTAAGAAAGAATACACGTTTATCGCAAAAGAAGGAAAACATATTATAAAAATGTCAATTTCACGTAAATTGTAAAATTTTATTGAAAAAATTATGACTCCTGACGACAAAGTCGAATAGGACGTTTGGATATTAGAGAAGATTGATTTGGACTTTTAGTCACTTTTTTACTTTGAATTTCTTTTTGGTTGATTCAAAGTACTTTCTTACACTTTTTGGCTTCTTTCATTGATACTGAGTACTTTTCTGTTTCTTTTTATTCGACATTTATTGCGATTTCAATCACTATTTTTCTATCAGGATACCAAACATTTGGTGTCAGTGAAAAATGTGCACATGGAAAGTTTCCTAATTTATTTACTACCTACAGAATACAAGCACGATAGATCATTCAATAGCAAGATTGTATTTCGCTTGTTTGAATAGGTCAGTTGTAATATTTTATTGAAGTGAGGTGCAGCTTTGAGATCCTTTTTGTTCTTAACTATAGTTTCCAGTCTTTCGTTTTGATCCATAGAATACATTCTTATTTTACTTGACAGAGAGGAAGTAACAGCATTAATGACATCTTTGGCCGACAAAACATCTTTCCCATGAACAACAGCCCGATCACAAAGTTCCTTTAGATTCCCTCTGATACCATCCGCCACACTTTTTCCATGACCAGACGTTGTGAAATTCCAAGAAACATTTTGTAATTTCATTACCTGATAATGGTAATGAAACAAATAAAAGTTCGTCTTGTTTTTGTATTGAGTACTTGGGTCATCGCTTTTGAAGTGGATTGTTGTAACGTTTGGTACCAACTTTTTAATCAATGTAAATATAGGCTGTAAATGAGACCATATTGCAGCTGAACCATGATTCAGCCATTCAGAAACGGTACAGAAGGTCACACAAGTGATGGATCCAGAAGTTTGCTCCGTAAAATAAATTACACCAGTGTGGAAAGACAATTGTTTCTTAGATGCACCGAAATGGGCAGCCTGTATTTATTCTGCATATTTGCAATTTTCAATAGCTTTATGCTGATGTCCAGTATTGTACGCATGCCTAAAGAATTCCTGAATATCTAAATTTGCTGCAATAATGATTAGTTCTTTTACAGTGCAGAAAATTTTGTCTTTGCAAACAAGTTTCACGTTACACATTATATCATGAAGACCTGTCCTTTTTTCACTTTTCGGACCCATTTAAAATAAGATGTTTGATCATCATGATCAATAACCTCTATTGCTTTGTTGATGCACTCCGAACAATTCTCATATGTATAATCTTTATAGTTGATAATATAGACACGAGAAGTCATAAAGGATTCTATACTTGTATCAAGCAGAAATCTTTTTTTTGTGATTTTATATTTGGTGATTATATATTTTACTCCAGGCGCAATCCCTGTATTTTTGTTATTTTCCAAAAAGTTTTGCACATTTTTCATCATCTGCATAATGAATTTATTCCTTTTTTTATATCAATTTTCGTTACCAGTTGTTTTCAGTCTTCATATTTCGAAAGCACTTTCTTGCAAATCAATGGATTAAACTGTTCCATTTGATTGTATTTTTTTTACTATTTTTCTGCTATTATTTGAGAAAATATTAACTTGTCCTTTTGTGTCTTCGTTTCTTGCTTTTTATCCAGTAAACTCTTGTGTAAAACTTCACAATACAATATTCGTTTTCTCACTGCAGTGGTTTTGTAGATAATTCATTTTTAAAAAGTATTTTCTTAAGACTGAACATATACAGGGATGACAAGAACAAATTTTACATTTTTTGATATTTTAGAGCAGTTTATCTATTCCTTTCGTTTAAAAAAATTTACAATGTCCAACAACCCTTTAAAAACATCCCCTTTTATTTTCCTGAACTTACATTCAAAAAATGTACTCGGCATTGTTCTAAAATATTTTTTCCTTCAATGGCACTTTCAAACAGGCTAATTAGCACATTTTCTCGTAATAATCATTAAATATCAACTCTTAACATTATTTTAAGGAGTGAGCATTTTTCACACATATTTATTTATATTAAAACAGAAGATTATACGAGGGTAGGTATGTACTTTTCTTTTAATGTGAAAGCGAGTGGTCACATTTTTCAATTTTCGAAGGCTTATTTTAAAGGTGAAATTCTAACGAAGATTTTTGTGTTTTTAAAAAAATTTTATCTAAATTCTTCTAGATTTTTGAAAAAGTTGAAGTCAAGTGATCAAAATGAGAAAATTTTATTATTTTTTTCTCACTCTACAACTCAAAAAATAGTTAACAAAATGGCTTCAAAGACGGCTTATTTTTCGCAGAATTTAATAAGCTTTCTAATCGTATTTAAGTTTTTTTTGTATCTCCTTTTATTTCCGAGATATGATTAAAAAAGTGATGGCATCTTTTTTTATAGATTCGCGTGTAATGGTCCTGATACTCGTGGACGGTAGTGTAACTAAATACGTATTCGATGTAAGATGTACAAAATCAAAGGGAAAAAAATTTTACGGTGAGGAACAGCGTATTTCGAAAATAAATAATATAAAGAATCTATGAAAATAATTCAGTGAACGATTTCCATTGCAGTAGTCATACTGTTTCTCCGATCCAGAAAAAATAAATATAACTTGTCAACCGCATTGGGAATGTTTAACAGTTTACTATTCTCATAGAAATTTCTCTAAAATCACAAATGTCAAATTCACTTTTCTTAGCTCTAAATGCGCATTAATTTACTAATTTTACATTTTATTAGTCATTACATGAAAGTTATAATTAACAGAATGTGAATATATGCTTTGAACTTCAATTTAAAAATATTTTCATTTCTCTAGTGTTATTTTGTCCAACTTTTGGTTAGTAAATCTTGCCGGCCTGTGTCACAAACAACTCGTAGTTCCAAAATTTTTGAAAAATTGATGATAACGACAATTTTTGAATTTTTTGTGGTTCTAAAATAATTTCCAGTGCTTTTGTCATAGAAAATATTTGTCGATGTTAAAAAGAAAATTCTAATTTAAACTGAAATTTGTTGACCGATTTTTTCATTTTTGTCTAAAAATTATCGAATGGCTTTACTGAAACGATACCAGAAAAAAATTGGATGGGCAAGAACTTTTGGGTTGAACTTAGTCCAAGCTAACCGTGTTATTCCGGCACACGAATCCTTCACTTCAGATTCGGTTTGATTAAAATCAATAATAATAATAGGTTTTTCTGAGGCTCACAGTTTTTGACTCTTATTATTAATAATTATACTGAATGCTCCTAAGAAGTCAATGCCTACTATGCCCGACTCTTTTAAATTAGGGTCTTTTTAAATATTTAGTTCATTAGTTATACCCACAAAAGTAACTAGCACTGAAATTTCGCCAATTATGAGTTCAATAATACCGTTAGCTAACTGATTCAAATTAACTTGTAGTAGGAGGTTCCGAAATTATATTTAATTAATGATCCAAACTGATCGTTTCACAAGTTAGTTTAATTTTATTCTAATATTTATTATTTGGAGTTTTAATAATCGAATATTCGGCGGCTATTATCGATAACTCCTTTAAAGTGCGAAATTCGCGCCTATTAATCGAACGTTTTATTTCCGGGCGCAAATTAAAATAAATTCTATCTAGTATTTCCGTTACTGATACCGGTCTAGTAAATACAGAAAACAGACCCTGCATATAAATTATGAAACTTGTAGTGGGCTCTTCAGGACCTTGGATTCTATTCACAACTAGTTTCCGGGTGAAAATAGTTTTCCCTGTCTGAAACTGGTTTAAAAGAAAAGTTAATTTTATTTGAAAACTGATCCAGTACTGTCCTAGGCTTGGGTCAACTCTCAGCCGATGCTGCGGCAGCTTCAAAGTCAATTAGATTTTGATTAAACGTTGGCCCAACGATGTGTTTCTTCAATTTATTATTATCAATTTTAAATTTTATTATTACATTTTCAATTATTCTATAAATTTATCACATATAATAGCATCAATCTCTGCAATCAAAATTCGACTGCTTAGTCGAATCCTCTGGATTTTATTAATTAAAAGCAAAAGTGAACTGAAGTTCTAAATTCAATTTTACTTTATTGTAAAAATTTTGATTTTCAATTGATTCTCAAATGACTTTGTTGTTTCTATGATAAAAGAATTCGCTGAATAGATAGAAGTTTAGTCAATGTACTTGCCGACTCTTCACAGTTTCGAACATAGTTCAAAATTTGTCTTATTTTTATTTTAGTTATATTTTGCTTATAATTAGCCAATTCTCACAGCTATAAGAAAGACAATTCACTGAACATTTTTATAAAATTCAAATTATGACTGAAAAATCCCGAGGTTTGTTATAATTAATGGTTTTTTATTACTTTATTTTAATAGTATTTTATTGAACCCCAAGTTGGATGCAATTTATAATGTTTCTCTAATTATTTTCATTTATTTATTTTTATTATTTTTATTTGAAATTATTTTAATAGATTTAACAAATTTATTCTAGGGAAGCAAAATGTTATCTACATTTTTAGTTTAGAGTATTTTGTTGAGATGTTATATATCTTAATATTTCTTTTGTGTTTATGGAAAAACAATTTTAAAAAAATCCACAAAAATTATTAAATTGAATTTAAATTTCCCATTGGCTCAGAAATTCTATTAGGAATTACTCCTAATGATCCGCGGACAGGGGAAGTGTAAAGAAAATACACTGAATATAATCAAAAGATCAAGAAACACCATTTTACTGTGTCCTAATTATGATTATTGAAAATACTCGAATACTGAAGGAATCCGAGAATGTGAATGAATACTCGGCGTAAAGCCGAGGAAACTTTTTATGTCCGCCATATGGATTTATGGATTCACTATTTTGAATTTTTAAAAACTGATTTTAGATTCGTAATCAGCGACCCCAAAAACTCTCGAGAGACAATTTTAAAGCAAAATTATTTAAGTTTTGTTCGCCATATTGGATCCGCTATTTTGAATTTTTAACCTGCATAGAGTTTTATGTCTCAACATGCTTTAATAGTTTTTTGGATCGTTGATTACGAATCTGATATCCATTTTTGAAAATTCAAAATGGCTGATCCAATATGGCAGACATTTAAAAAAATTATTTTTAATCAAAATTTTTTAAAAATCTTTTTTATATTAGATCCGCCATTTTGAATTTAGAAAATCTGATGCCAGAATCGTAATTAGCGATCCCAAAAACCTCCCGAGAAACGAAATTGATGGATATTCGTTAGATTTTTTTAAAATTTGTACGCTATATTTGATCCGCTATTTCGAATTTTGAAAATCTAACGTCTTATTTGTAATCGATAACCCCGATATTCCTCTTGTATCGAGTTTAAAGCAATTTTCAGTACATTTAAAATTTGGGTTTAGAAATAGGTTTTCCAGGCCCACTGTGCAGTGGTTAGTAATGTCAATTAGTAAATAGAAACAGAAATATAATAATTGAAATCCATAAAATCTGTTAAGAAACTATAAGTAAACACGAATTTTTTAAATGCAATATTTGTATGCAATAAATGAAAACGAGCAAAAGTAAGCTGAATAAAATTGGAGTATATTAAATACTTCAGCGTTTTATACTTTAGTTTTTTTAAAATGTTGTGAAATCTAGGGGAATCTTCAATCGGCAGTGCGCACAATGAAAGATGAATATAAATTTTGAATAATAAGATCGTATTAAAATGTGTGTTGAACATTTTTGTTAATCTTTCTTATTGTGAACTTACTTTAATGTTTATCCTATTTTAGAATCAAGTGTAAAATTTTATAAAATCTTTCATAGTTTTGAACTAGCTTTATTATTTCGATTTATCCTGTTTTTTATATTTATTCCTGTTGCGCTATAGTCGTAAATTAGCAAAGCAGGGAAATTATATGCAAACAAATCTGTTTAAAAAATTTTTATTTTTAATCTAAAATTTTTTTTTAATATCCACCTTATTGGATCCGACATTTTGAATTTTGAAAATCTGATGCCAGACTCGTAATCAGCGACCCCGCAAACCCCCCGAGTAATGATTTGATAAGCTGATTTCATAAACTTTTTTATTAAATGCACATTATCCACTTATCAACAAACTTGCTTGTTTAACTAACATTTAAAGTTATGTAACTTTAATAAAAAAATTTTTTATCATTGCTAACAAATATTTCTAAAAAGCTAATAGCATTAGCTTCAATTTTCACTTTAGATCATGTTATTTCGATGTGTTGTTGACGAGTTATAAAATATTTAGTTACTCCGAGTATACTCGGGGTTAACCGTTTTGGTACAGTCAACTTAGCCCGAGTTACCTCAGAACAAACCGTAGGGAGATTAAAGCCTTTCGTATTCGCTTATCTTAACGATCTAATTATCGCCACAGAGACGTACGAAGAACATCTTGTATAACTGCAGCGAGTGATCAATAAGATAACTGAAGCTGGTCTCACGTTGAATCCAGATAAATGTCATTTTTGCGTGTCAGAGGCAAAATATTTTGGATTTGTAGTGAACCATAAAGGGCTTTTGGTCGATGATGATAAAGTTCGTTCTATATTGGATTTCCCTCGGTCTAAAACCCTACGTCAACTCCGTCGGTTTATTGGAGCTACTTCTTTGTATAGGAGATTTATTAAAAATTATGCTCAAATTTGTGAGCCATTTACTCGACTGATCAAAAAGAAACAGCCATTCAAATGTACCGATGAACAGGACTACGGTATAGGAGCTGCAGTGACTCAAGTACAAAATGACCATGAACACGGTTGGAAAATTATGAACAATAAATTATATCGGTATCCGAATCATCCGTTATTTGAGGATCTTATTGATGATCTTAATGTCTGGAAAATTGTGATCCCTAAAGAGGATCAAACATTGATAATGAAAGAAGTACATGAGTAGTACGGCAGTACTCAAGCCGGACACTTAGGCGGTAAAAAAACATATGACCGAATATATAATAGGCTAATCCTTCTCCCTCTATCTATCAAGGTAGAATAACATAAGAACTTTTTCGTTTAACATTGTTTATGATTCTCTTCACAATTACAACTGCCATAAAAATATCTTCGTCTCTCTTCAAATTTAGCTATGAAGGATTTTGTCGATATCTTTTTTATTTAATTGTTAATAACAATAATAAAATCAAATGTAAAAAAAATTTCAATAATTTTTTTTTGGCGCAAAAAGTTTTTATCGACAAAATCCTTCGTCAGACGAGAGTGAATACTATGTAATATTATGTAAATGATAACTATATTTTGTTTTTTTGTTTTAGATCACCCAGACGTGAGATTTCATGTACACCGTTTGTGCAACTAAAAAACGACGGGCTTGCGCTTGAAGGAGTGCCACGACGGCAATTTTAAATATTTCGATTTAAATTTTTTTTTACAAATACTTGAATATATAATAAAGATGAAAGTTTAATTTAATGTACCAGTCATATTTTGTTAGAAAAAAAATTCTCAAAAATCGTCCTGTTTTTTCCCTTGTCACAGTAGACTTCCCTTTTAATAAATATAAACCCGTGCCGACGAAGGGTTAAGGAAATAGCAAAGTCAATGCATTTTTACCATTGAAGGTCAATGTAAAAATCCAATCGACTGTCGGACTTCCTTAACGTTTTAATGGGATTCAATATGTGTTTGGCGCACTTCGGCAAACTTTGTATTATAACTTTTCCATTTCACAAAAATTTGACTTGCGACTACGTATTGTTACGGATTTTAGTACGTTGAACAAAAAAACTATCAAAATAATGTCAAATTCTTAAAAATCAGAAATGTCATGACCTTGACATTAACTTCCACAAGTATAGTAACAAGTCACATTTCTAAGAAATAGAAAAGTTGTATTACAAAGTTTGCCGATGTTTGCCAAAGCATATCACAGAACCACAAAGAGAAATTGAGGTAAACATGTTCTAATCATAGATGACTTTTATGTTTTTGGGGTCGCTGATTACGATGCCGGATGTCTGTATGACACTTTCACGTCAGCATCAAGGTCAACTCTAGGTCAAACACCTCATTTTGCAATATTTAATTATTTTGAACCCAGGTTCGTAAAGAACGGAAAATTTTACGTCCAAATACGTTTTGACCATTTTTATGAACTAACCTTTCAAGGTCAATTAGATTTTAAAACAACTTGCGTTTTATGTTTTTGGGGGCGCTGATTACGATTCATGTGTCTATATGACTCCATTATGTCAGCGTCAAGGTCAAAAACCCTGATTTAAAATATTTAATTTTTTCAACAACGGACTAAGAAAACCTTCAATTGACATTTAAAGGTTGGTTTATAAAAACGGTCGTAAACAGCGACCCCAAAAACATAAAGGTCACCTTTGCTTAGAATATGTTCACCTCAATTTCCCTTTGTGGTCCAGTGTATTACTTTTCAGCTACCTTTTAAAAGCTTAGAAGCCATAAAACACGAAGATTATTTCGGTAAAAAGTAAAAAATACATTACCTATATCCACCCGTGCGGTTAAATGTATGACGAAGTAGTTTTTTCAATTATAATTACTTTGGTGAATTTAAATTATGCGCGCCAGTTTTGACGTAAGGCGTCGAGTGTATTTGAAAACAACCCTTTTTGATTTCGGCATGTCGCATATCTAGCAGACGACGAAACCACATGTTGAAAATATAGTTGTTGATCAGAGATCGAAAAGAGTGACTTGGTTGTGAGCAGCATAAGAGAGTATTATATTTTTGTAATAATTAGAATACGACATAATAAATAATAAGTGGAAATATTAAATGGTAGTATTATCTGACTATTACCTCTAACAAAAAGAAAATGATACTAGAGAGGGCCTATTGACAGGGAAAATAGTAAGTAGAATTTGTATTTAATGTGGTGTCTCGAAAGTCAACCATTCCCTTTTTGACTTAATATTTCTTAGCGGGATCTCCTTTGAGATAATTCCTTAGTATTTAGTGTTATTAATTATTGATGATTTGACTATTTATTTTTGTTAACTTTTGTCTAATAAAATTAACTGGCGTCTAACTATCGCGTTGGTATAAAGTCTGATTTGTGACTAAAAAGGGAAATGATATTTAATTATCAAATAGTACCGTCATAAATTATGGCGTCCAACGTAAGGCACATTTGTTGGGAAATTTTTGAGCTACGACGAGAATTAATATTTGTGATTTTTACTTGTTAATTATCCTTTTGACAAAATATTATTGATTATTTCTGAAATAATTAATGGTATTTGATCCAAAAATTATTTATTTGTGACATGTATTTTGTATTTGGACAATTCCACGTGAGATTTCAGTCGACCTCTTAAAATCGGCCAAAAATATTTTTTTTCTATTCTGTATTGAAAAAAAAACAAATACGTATTTTTTTATTATTTTTTTGGAGGCCAAATTTTTTAATTATGAATTTTCAAAATTTTCGCTTTTTAAATGTAGATATATTTTTAATGTCAGATAACTCAAAAAATATTGCTTCTTTTCATTTTTTGACAAGAAAAAAAAAGTTTTGTTTTTCTCTCTACTTTTGAATAATCACAACAACAAAATTTTTTTTCATTTTTTATTAAAAAAATAAAAAAATTTTATAAACAAATTAATTTTTTTTAACTTTAGGTATGATAAATTTTTAATTTTCTTTTTTTAAAACATACCTGCAAATGATAAGAAGGTTTTGCAAAAAGTTTCAGAGTGGGCCTGACAAGTTTGATGGGTCCAAAAAAATAATTAAGCTGTCCGTGCAGGTCGCACGCACGTGGTACAATGGGATTTTTTTACAATTTATTATTAAAAATTGTCTAGAGCCTACAAATTTTATCGGATTTTGATTATTATTGAATTTTTAGGCTCTAAACAATTTTTAATAATAAATTGTAAAAAAATCCCATTGTGCCACGTGCGTGCGACCTGCACGGAGAGCTTAATTATTTTTTTGGACCCATCAAACTTGTCAGGCCCACTTTGAAACTTTTTGCAAAACCTTTTTATCATTTCCAGGTATGATTTAAAAAAAGAAAATTAAAAATTTATCATACCCAAAGTTAAAAAAAATTAATTTGTTTATAAAATTTTTTTATTTTTTTAATAAAAAATGAAAAAAAAATTTTTTGTTATGATTATTCAAAAGTAGAGAGAAAAACAAAACTTTTTTTTTCTTGTCGAAAAATGAAAAGAAGCAATATTTTTTTAAGTTATCTGACATTAAAAATATACCTACATTTAAAAAGCGAAAATTTTGAAAATTCATAACTCAAAAATTTGGCCTCTAAAAAAATAATAAAAAAATACGTATCTGTTTTTTTTCAATACAGAATAGAAAAAAATTATTTTTGGACAATTTTAAGAGGTCGACTGAAATCTCACGTGGAATTGCCCATTTGCTTTTGGGATATAGTTGTGTAAAAATATTAGAGACATTTTACTTTAATCAAATTCTTTTTAACGGCATGGTAAATTGCGTCTATAGAAAGACGCCATAACTGTAAATGCCTAGAGTGACCGACAACTTTGAAAGTTGAAAAGAAAACTGAAGCGGTATGAAGCTATCTACCACCTACGAATGTCAAACAAGTAAGAAGATTCCTAGGAATGGTTGGATGGTACTCAAGGTTCATTAAAAATGATAGTGAGATCAGACTGCCACTTTTCAAGATGCTTTAGAAAGGACGACCATGGGAATAGGGTGACGAACAACAGGAAGTTTTCAATATTTTGAAGATGAAATTGACAACAGCCCCAGTACTCGCCCGCCCTGACTGTAGTTTGTCCTTCACAATACAGTGTGATGCAAGCAGTTATGCCCTTGGCGCCGTTCTGACTCAGGAGTTTGACGATCGAGAACATCCAGTGATGTACATCAGCCAATTGACTGGGGCTGAAAGAAACTATTCTGTGACTAAAAAAGAATGCTTAGCACTTCTTTGGTGTTTAAAAAAGTTTCGACCATATATTGAAGGATATAAATTCAAGGCCATTACTGACCATTCGGCTTAGAAGTGGTTGAAGAATTTAAAAGATCCGACTGGACGACTCGCAAGGTGTGCACTGGAAATGCAGAACTGGTACTTTGAGATTATTCACAGGAAGGGTGAATTAAACCAGGTTCTAGATGCATCATCTAGGATGACTGAAGATCAGAAGACGGGAAATGATCAGACAATTTCCAAACCGATTTCCTGGTTGGAAAATTAAGAATGATTTTCTATACCGTCATCGTAGTGACCCTTTTCTCCTCCCAATTATTGGTGACGAAGATGGATGGAAACTGGTTGTACCAGATGAGCATAAACTAAGGGTGTTAAATGATGCTCATTCTATTCCATCTATGGGACATTTGGGAGTAGAGAAGACTTATAATAGGGTTGCGAGAGAATACTATTGGCCAGGAATTTGGAATGACGTACACAAATTTGTGACTCTTTGTGTACAATGTCAACTTCATAAAGTATCTCAAGCTGGACCTGTAGGTATGATGGGACAAAGGATTGTAGAAAGACCATGGGCAGTAGTTGCAGCAGATACAATGGAATTCCCACTAAGCAAGAGTAAATGTAAATATCTTGTTGTATTTCAAGACCTATTCTCAAGATGGATTGAACTGAAACCGTTAAGATTCGCAGATGGAAATCTGTGACTAAGGCCCTTGAAAAATTAATTCTATTTAGATGGGAAACACCAGACTTTCTCTTGACTGACAATGGGAACGAATTTGACAACAAAACACTCAAAGAAACGCTAAAGGAGTATGGAGTGAAACATATTACAACACCACCCTCAATCTAATCCGGTAGAAAGGAGTGATCGGACTTTGAAGACTATGATATAAATATTTATTGGAAATGACCATCGTGAATGGGACTTGCATGTCCATGAATTCCGACATGCTGTCAATACTGCAACTCAAGCAACTAACAAAATTTCTCCCGCATTTCTAAATTTTGGTCGACATCCACGACCAGTTAAGAGTTTACGACGAGAAGTCGAGAAAACAGACAAAGTGCAAAAAATTCGACCGGAAGAATTAATTGACAGGGTTAAACAACTAGACGCTTTACGTGATTTGGTAGTAAAATTTATTGACAAGTAGAAAGTAAGGCAAACTAAATACTATAATAAAAATTGACGAGAAAGTCAATTTCAAGTTGGTGATTCATGTCACTGACCTTAAACGTTATATATTGTCACAAAATGATTAATTAACTATTAATTAATTTTATTTTTGATTCGACTAGAATAACATCTGACGAGGGAATAGTAAGCGACAAGAAGGAGGAATTTTGAGGATCAGCCAGACTTAGTATAACTAAAAATCATGTCAAGACCAGTGATAAGACGAGTTGGAAATAATTCTAATCACCTTCCTACATTAGATTTTGAATTACCAAAGGACATATCTGCACCGCAATCTCTTTTGAATTTCCCAGTTATGGATTCGACATTGGGTAACAACTTCCCTATTTTCCCAAGAACAGCTGGAGACAAAATCAATAGCCTAACTGAGCACAAAGGATCAGTAGGGAAAAAACGTCCCAAGTGATGACCATAAGCGCAAAAAGGTAGAAAGTTGGAAACAATATGAGGACCGTTTGGCAGTAACTGAAGTTACTACAAGAACCAAAGACTTCTGTTAATATAGAAAGAATGAGGGAAGAGCAGGAAAAGGAGACTGAAATTCGAAAGAAAATATTAGCCAAAGGGGATCTTGTAAACCCTAGGAATGACGATGAGATGGAACAAGCAAGATCTATATTACCTCTTGAAGCTGGAGCTTTGACCAAAAATAACCTTCTTTCTAACCACCAAGCCACCAAAGAAAACTGGTGTACTCTTCGACGATTTGGCTTCTATACTGACGAAACCTACTATAGATCCCCCTCCAAGAGATTGTATGAATTGCTGGCGGAAGGATCATAACAAGTCTCTCTGCCCAAAACCAATAACTGAGGCACATTGTGAAAATTGTGGTAGAAAATACCAAACAATAGCAACGTGTCCAAGATGTGCGCCAGGATACCGAAGATATTTGATGAAGAAAAATAAAAGGAATAACTATTCTGGATCGAGGACGAGTTTGGTTACTACCGACGATTTTGACATTTCATGGGAACGACAGAGTGACTCGGGACATCAAGAAGACTAACTAATATAAGAAGAGAAGACAATCAAATGTTACCGTCTATGTGAAGACAAGATATCAAACATGAGAGCTATACTAATGCTGGTGATAGTTCTGACAAACCCTGAAATTTCTCGGAATCATCGAATAAGACAATATTCCCGAAACCAACGACATCAGAAGTTAAGAAATTGACTAAAGCTAAGGAGATTGAGAAGGAAGACCAATTATGGAAACAACAAAAACTAGTTCCAATAGAAGTGGAAGATTCCGTCCCTCCACCATCTTGGTTGTAAGGAGTATAAGAGAGTATTATATTTTTGTAATAATTAGAATACGACATAATAAATAATAAGTGGAAAAGTTAAATGGTAGTATTATCTGACTATTACCTCTAACAAAATGGAAATCATACTAGAGAGGGACTATTGACAGAAAAAATAGTAAGTAGAATTTTTTATTTAATGTAGTGTCTCGAAAGTCAAGCATTCCCTTTTTGACTTAATATTTCTTAGCGGGATCTCCTTTGAGATAATTCCTTAGTATTTAATGTTATTAATTATTGATGATTTGACTATTTAATTTTGTTAATTTTTGTCTAATAAAATTAACTGGCGTCTAACTATCGCGTTGGTAAAAAGTCTGATTTGTGACGAAAAGGGAAGGAAATTATATTTAATTATCAAAAAGTACCGTCATAAATGTATTTTAGCATAAAATGATTTATTTATCCCTACCCTCTTCTATACACATAATATATAAAATTATCTTCTATTTATTAAATTTATTTCAAATATAAAAGCAAAATACCTTCAGTTGTTGATTAGTTTTTTTTAAAAACAAAATTTCTTCTACGTATTTTTTTTCTTCAGCTTCTCGTAATATTGCATTTCTTTTTTCAGTTTGTTCAAGTTTTTGTTGTAATTCTGCTACACTTTTTTCCAAATCAATTTTTTCACTTAATAATACATTAAGATTAGATACTAAATCTTCTTTCCCTTGTTCCGCCTAGGAAAATAATTTTAAGTAAAATATTATTTTTCTAATGCAATAACTTAAGAGGGAGTGACACCCCTGACAGAAAGCAATTACATTGTTTTGCTTCAATCGATACTTATGATGTGTAGAATAGAAATTATATTATAAGGAGTAGTTTCTAAGTCATTTTATGTGAAAAAAAATGAATCTGTGAAAGGTATTCAAGAGCGCTATAAGTGCTTTTTAGCGCTATCGGCTATTTTCTCTATTATCGTAGGAGCTAAAAAATATCGTACGTATATTAACAGTGAGTTCATTTTTTCATGTTCTCTCATTTCAAAAGTTAAAATGCGGTTTTCTTAAAATGACATTTTTCAATACCGTAGGCAGTAGAGTGCACAAAAAAACACGCATTTTAATTTTTTTTAATGCTACCTTAAAATATTGTTCCTAATAGAAAAAATTAGATACTTATTTTTCTGATCATTTTTAAAGGTCGCGCTATTTCATTTTTCATTAAAACACTGATTATTCCATCTTACTATTATTCAATTGTTAAAAATATTGTAAAAAAATCTGTCGATGCAGAAATATCTTTATGTTACTGATATAAGTTTTCAGTATTTAAGACAAAGAAATAAATAGTTTTCAGACCATACTAGTCCATTAAAAAGCTGAAATTTTATTTTCCTCGTGAAAATATTTCCAAAATGTCAATTGATAATTTTTTTTAATGGCAAAAATTGATGAAATTTAATTTTACGATACAAAATCTTTTACTATGTGACGTATGAATTTTAAAAAATAAATCAAAATTTTCTGCTTAACGTCAAACAAAATCTGACGCTTTTAACAATAATAATAATAATATGAAATGTAAGTGAATAAATTGCGCCGTCAGGCGCTTATTAATTTTCAAGCTCAATTAATAAACTAATTTTTCGACCAACAACAACAAGCTTACAACAACGAAAACAACACCTCTGAGACACTCACAATTTCTCTTATTAAAACGTTATATCTAAGTTCTACACAATACACACTTTTTGACGATGTTCCTTGCTTTTCTCCACACGTGCTCGTCTTCTTCATCTCTTCTTCTCTCTCGTTACAATGGCTCTCCTCTCACTCCCTCTCTCTAACGATCAGCTGCTCTGCCCTCTAGCACTTTCTCTCCTACTAACTAGCCGCGCGACACACATTCACCACTAATAGTGGGTCACTCGGCAGTTCCGACTTTCTAATTTATCATACCAATTAACGATCACGGTTCAGGGATTAAAATTTCTCATTTTAAATGATTTTTTAAAAAATGATTAGCAATATAATTTTTCAAAATTTTCATTCATTTCTATTTTTAAGTATTCTTATTTTTGTTTTCTCAAACTTTAAATAAATTTATTTCAATTTTTTCAAATTTTACATAATTTTATTCTCATCTTTTGTCCCGCTTATAAATCCATAAAAAGAAAATTTTTGAAAATTTCTTCAAAAAATTAATTTTTTTCTTGATTGTAAGAGAGACAGAGAATGAGTATATTTCCAAGAGGTTATACGTCATTGACTTTTCTACGTCATTGCTATTGTCCCGATTATTTTCTGCGAGAATCAAAAAAAGTTTTGTAATATTTTTGAAATTTTTGTTATCCATAAAAGTGAGAGAGAAAGAGAGGGAGTAAATTTTCAAGACATATGTCTTCATTATGTTATCAACGTCATTGCTTTTGTCTTATACTTTTTTAGCGAGACGTGAAAATAACTTATGATATCATTTTTGTAATATTTAAAAAAGAATTATTTTCTTCATAAGAGTAAGAGAGAAAGAGAGGGAGTAAATTTACAAAAAATATTACATCATTATGCCCTCTACTTTATCTCTTTTGTCCCTTTTATTACACGCGAAAAGTGAAAATAATTATTAAAAAAATTTTGTAAATTTTATTTTTTTCCATAAGAATGCAAAAAATGACTAAATTTCAAAGAAATTAAAAAGTCATTAAAAATCAATTATCGTTAACAGTAAAACACCTCGCCGTTGGAAAAGTGTCGTTAGGGCTAAAACCACAAGAGATAGAGTTTCTCTTAAGTGCCCTAAGATTACATCGAACTAGTGTCAATGCCGAAATAATGCCGGGCATAGAGGCTGTGGTTGGCCACAGTAAATTTAAAAAAGATTTTTTAATTTTTTAAATTAAAATTTCTAATTTTAAATGATTTTTTAAAAATATTTAGTGATTTAATTTTTCAAATTTTAAATCATTTCTATTTTTTAAAAATATTTATTTTAAAAAATTTTAAATAATTATTTTCTCATCTTTTGGCATCATTCAAATAAAAGAAGAAAAAATAATAGCAAAATATATAAAATTTTGATAAATAGGAATAAACTAAAATTTAAAATATATTTTACATTATTACTGAGCCTGAAATTAGCTGTATTTTTATTATTTAAAAAAGAACACTTTTTAAAAATATAAAACAACTGCAATATTTTCCATCAAATTGATATTTAATGTTTTGAAATTCTATTAAAATAAGCATTCTAATCGTTATTCAATCGTTTAGAATTTTGGAAAATTTCACACGACCTTTAAATTCACTTGTTCAACTTGCATAAAAGTGGCGGCTATTTTCTCCCATGGGCTAAAATCATGATGGGATGAGCTGTTATTTTTGCACATGGGAGAGTTGAGTTTAAAGTTGAGTTCGATTCTGGCTACCGCATTTTATTTATAATAATTAATCAAGTATTAACTGAATAAGTTTCGTCGAAAACTCAATTCGGGTTTTATAACGTGATTATTTAAAATCAACGTTACAATAGGTTTATTTAACAATTCATGCACAAAACATTAGGTAACATAACTCCTATGAAATGGTTCAAAATTAAAAACAAAATAGTTTCTAAAAAGTCAAAGTTATGCTGAATGCGATGCACGTTTCTGTTTTTAAATTAAATAAGTAATAAAAAAGTTTAAAAATGTTAAAAACAGCACTTTTAGCTTTTTTAATCGGTTTTTCAAAATTCAATATGGCGGACGATTTTTTTAAAATTTAATGCAATTTATATAAATTTGTTACTTAGGGGCTTTCATTTTTGATTTTGAGAAACTGATATCAGATTCGTTATCAGCAACCCTTAAAACCCTGGATTAACAAACTTCAGGTACTTGAATACATTATATTGAATACACCATTTTAAATTTTGAAAAACCGACATAAGATCCGTAATCAGCGACCACGAAAACCCCTGATTAACATGATTCAGACAAATTGGATAATTTTTTATTTTTGGTATTCTAGGCACATTTAGTATTTTCAGTCGGCAGTTAAGGGGATAAAATTAGAAATTTTAATTCAAAAAATTAAAAAATCTTTTTTAAACCTACTGTGGAGAATTGCAGCCTGTACCCGACTTTGCATTCCAGAGTGGCACTTTTTCGACATCAACTTTGGAGACTAAAAAAGTCACTTAATCTCACGTTGCACAGTGGTCTGAAACTCGGCTCTAGGTGGACAAAACTAATATCTAAAATTTGCTTCCATAAATTTTAATAAAGCCCGTTACTCCAAGGTTTTTTGGGGTTGCTGATTGCGAAAATTAAGTCAGATTTAAAAAATTCAATATGGCGGTCCTAATATGGCGGACAGCGGAATAAAATCGTTAATAGATTTTAATAAAACGTTGTATCTAGGAGTTTCTGATTACGAATATGATGTTAGAATAAAAAAAATTCAAAATGGCGGATACAATATGGCGGACATTGAAATATAAACTCTAATGGGTTTTAATAAAACATTGTTTCTAGGAGTTTCTAAGGTTGCTGATTACAAATATAAAGTCAGTTTTTAAAAATTCAAAATGGCGGATCCAATATATAGTTAATATTTTCAGGTTTGATTTTCGACCTCTCGTATGAAATACCATTCAATTTGATTTAAGCTTGAGATTAAATTATAGACTAAAGTATACAATGCAGTTTAATCTTGTCTGATTATACTTAACTGCCCAGGTCAAATAATGAATTTTCTAAATCATAATGTTCCTTATAAAATAATGATAAATTATTATTTTCTTGAAAAATGTTCAAATTCCCACTCTGGTTTTTCCTTGACGCATAGGAAAAGGTAAGCATTCCATTGGGGTAGGTTAAAAAAATAAAAAAAGCGATTTTGAGATATATTGAAGTTAAGAATATGACCTTGAATTTCAGTCAAATTAAAAGAAAACAATTTTTTCATCACCAGCTGGCAGCTCGTAAAAAACCCTTTAAAATCACTATTTACACTTTTAATTTGATTAATTTTACTTATCAATATATGGGTGATTTTCAAATAACTGTCATATTTGCATGTCCACATAGATAAATGACTAATAAAATTTTTTTTAGCCACTCACTTCATAAATCACTTAATATAAGTCTCTTCTTAAAGATACTTAATATTCAGTTCATTAACTAATCATTATCATAGTAAAATTAAGAAAATAGAGTCAAATTGTCAGGTCCGTGGCATAAGTTTTTTTTAATTTGGTTCTGAAATTTTTACGTGAGCAAATATTGAAACTATCTTTTAAGTATTTTGTAGGCCAAATCGAACCAGATGTTTTACATATAAAAATATTTTTATTATAATGATATTCTACGTACACGAGCACTTTTTTCATGTTTTAAATTGTTAATTACTTTCTATCTACACATGTTAACGACATCGTGATTTTATTACTCAATTTTATCTTTAATTGACTTCTACTGGTATTATTTTGAAGTGCGAACATTGAAAAGAAAATATTTATTCGATTTTTTATTTATTTACGTATTTTAACTGTGACACACATGTCAGGACCGTGGAAAAATGTCAGGTCCGTGGCATGTAACTTTTGCGTTTTGTTTGCGTTTTCCATCGTAACTTTAGAAATATTCAAAATCTTATAGTTTCCTTTTGAACATATACTTCAATAACAAAAATGTATTAAAATATGTAATGAATGTCAAATTTGGTTCACTATTTTAGCAGAAAAACGTCTTATTCAAAAAATCACAGTTATTTGAAAATCACCCATATTAAATTGGAAAAAATATATTTTCTAAAAAGTTAAAATTTTAAACTTCCGTAACTCAAAAAACATTTTATCAAATTCAATAATAATTTATATTTACACTTCTATCAATAATAGTAACATTTTGGCAAAGTTTCGAGAAAATTCGACAACATAAATTTTTTAACCTGGTCATGTGAGAAATTTTGCCCCATATATATATATACTTACTTCATATTTGTAATAAGGCACCATAAAAACCCATATTAATTTTAACTTTTTCGGTCGCCATATTTAATCCGACATTTTGAATTTTTAACAACTGGCTTCAGATACCTAATCAGTGATCCCAGAAAATGTTAGAAGCATAGTGCTGTAAAAATCCAGTATAAAATTGTTAACCTAGTATTTTTTCAGCTAGATTCGCTGTTTTGACCACTTTTGAGGAGTGGCGCACACTTTAAAAACACGAGAAAATCGAAAAGTGGCAAAAAGTGGCAGAAGATGTTTGTGGCTGCTGAAAGGTAACGTCTTAATAAACATTTCCCAATAAATCACTTTTCGAAATAATTAACTTTCGTCACTTTCAATTTTGTCATATACATGTACGCAATCACTTTCACTTAAGGGCTGTTTTGAAACATAAGCATTATCAATAAAACTGTATACATATTGAACATTCAGATTGATATTTATTTTGTTTAAATATGACGATTTAAAATAGCAAGATGCATTTAATTGTAGCTTTTATTTTCACGGCAAAGCCAGCTATGCTTACCTCATGACGTTTTATATATTCTCATAGCTTCATAAATTTTTTAGCCCTTTCAAAAAGGAGAAAACCTATGCTTTAAATGTCATTGAATATAAAAATCACCACAAAAATTTATTTAAAGATTTCCATTTTTGACTTTTGTCCACCTAGAATCGGGTTTCAGACCACTGTGCGTTGTTTCAGCCCTATGAGACTTCCCCAACAGCGAGGTGTTACACGGCCCGTGGTTAATTTTCAACTTATGAAATGTCGGTCCATTCGTGAACTATAAACGATAATTAATTTTTAATGACTTTTTAATTTCTTGGAAATTTAGTCATTTTTCGCACTCTTATGGGCTAAATAAAATTTACAAATCTTTTTGTATAATTTTTTCTACTTTTTGCGTGTAAAAAAGGGACAAAGGAGATAACGTAGGGGTCGTAATGAAGTAATATTTTTTGGATTAAAAAATCTTTTGTAGACTTACTGCGAACAAACGCCCGACCTTTATTCTAGAACAGACTCGTTCGGTGTAATCTTTAGACACCAAAAAAGCACTCACTTACTCGAGGATTTTAAAAAGTTTCGAACACTCCTGAAAAAAACAAAATTTTTAATTTAACCGTACTTCATCACGTGGTTACACCCCCACGTCACTTCTTAATGTTTTTAAATAAGTTTTTGGAAAATATATATATTCATACAAAGAAATCCAAAATTTTTCAGTTTATACAAACTCATCCATAAATATCCAAAGTATCCAAAAATATCCAAAGTAAGACTACAGCCAGGTGTTACACGGACGGAGATAAAATTTTAACTGAAGAAGTGTCTGTCCCTTTGTTGACTATTAGCGTTAATTGATTTCAAATCAACGGACGTTTGCCGATGTTTTGGGTAACCTTCGTAAGGAGGTTGATCCAGACATTAGCCACACAAGGGTCGTAGCTGCAAGGGCTACAAAAAGGGGAGACCTTATAATTAAAATCGGAGGCGACACCAATAAAGAGGCCTTCACCACACCGTGGAGGTTTCCAAAGCAGTGGAAGGCATGGGTAAGGTACAGTCTGTGGATCGAAGGATAATGCTGGAGATTTGCTACTTCGATTGCCTTTCCCAAGTAGAAGTCCAACAAGTGTTGGAAAATGTCCTAAAGAAGCCTGGAAGCAGGAAGGTGACCCAGAGGAAGCGTAAAAGCTGCAAGAAGTGGCATAAAGATTGGCTTTATGTCGTGCACAATTAGTAAGCGAGTAATGGTCACTAAGTGTCATAGATGTCTAGATTATGGCCACATAGGAAAAAAATCGAAGGCGGCGCGGCGGACAGATCGACTGCGTGTTTCAGGTGTGGAGAAGTCAATCATAAGTTCGCAAACTGTAAAAAAGGCTCAAGCTGCTTCCTCTGTAAAGAAAAGTATAGCGACAAGTCGAACGTGAACCATATTGCCAGTAGTGGAGGATGCGGAGTCTTCAAGACAGCCCTCGAGGAGGCTAAGAAGACTCTCGCAAGAACAAAAAGTAAGTAGGAAGAAACGTAAAAAGGGAAGAAGTCAGAAAAAATTAGTATATACCTCGACGCCCCCAAAATGCGTAATTTAAATTAGCTTTAATTTGTTTTTTTCTTCTATTTTAATTTATTCTGTGATTTATTTGTCCTTCTACAATTTTAATTTATTATGTGATTTTTATCTGTCCTTTTAAAATTTTATTTATTGAACTTTATATATATGTTTATTTCTTTTGTTTCTGTTTTTTACATCTGTTTACAATTTTATCATTTAACTTTTTACACTATTTGAACATTTGTTTCTTCATTGTTGTGCTGTAAATTCCGCTTTGACATTGAAATACTTTTAAATTTTAACTATTGACCCAGAAGAACCGTAGAAAAAGAACAAAGTCGCAATAGCAGCAGAGTTGAAGCGCCGCCCTCGAAAACTAAAGTCTTACGATAGTTCTGAAAATTCAGATTTAGCTTTTTTATGGACTAGTACGGCCTGATAACTATTTATTTCTTTGCCTTAAATACTGAAAACTTTTAGCAGTAGCATTAAGATTTTTCTGTATCGATAGAAATTTTTTTTACAATATTTTTAACGATTGCAGAATACTAAGGAGTTAAAATCAGTGTTTTAAAGAAAAATAGACTATCCCGACCCTAAAAAATGATAACAGAAAAAATACGTATCTAATTTTTTTCCATTAGGAACAATATTTTAAGGTAGCATTAAAAAAATTAAAAGTCATTTTTTTGGGCAGTCTAGCTCGAATATTTTTAATCGGTTTGACTTCGGCTGAAGTTTTTTTGCTCGTCATTTACTAATGCTTTATAGTATGTAGCAGATATTGTTTGTTTTTGATAATATTTTTTTAAAATTTTTTTATTTCTTCAAGTGTTGTTGAAAAGGAGAAAGCACATTTTTTATTATAATTCTCATTTATTTGATTTCAACATCGTGGATTCTAAGGAAATAACAATAGCTGTACCGTTGTTAAATAAAAGGAAACCAATTAGTACTCCAATTTCTTAATAGGCGAACGGATAAGTCTTAAAATAATTTTGTATACATTTGTTTTTTTTATGTGATTACAATCACACAAATAAACAAACTTAAGGTACTACTACACTTTAGAAGGCTCTTAAAAGACCAAATTTAAAAAAAATTGTAGGTCTTTTATTATAAATATGTAAAAAACTTTTTTACCTATATAAGTACATATTTGGAGAATAAAAATAATGGTTAGTTTTTTATTTTTATTTAATATAATAATCTGCAGACAGCATCCAGATCAAAACTCCAAAAAGTTAATTGTCCAATTGCAGACAGTTTATCTCAAGATTGACAAATCGGAAACAAAAAATCCAATCTGCTTTTTAAAAAGAAAGGTGTTTTGCATAGAAATCCACCACCATTAATTAAAAATCGACTAAAATAAAAAAATAGCAGATGTTTCAATAATTTTTGTCAAAATACACTACGTTTTTCAGTATTTTTCTAGTCTGCAAAAATGTTTTTTTTTCATTTTTTGACTATTTTCTGGTGAATTCACTCACAGGACATGCTAACAAACAAAACGAGTTATTATTTATTAAAATCGGTTTAGTAGATTCAGACATAAAGTGTCCGCAATTTGAGAAAACGTCATTTAGAGAAAGACGCGTTTAAACCTTATATGTATGTTTAGAGGCCATCCATAAATTACCTAAAATTCTTTTCCAAATTAAAACCCCTCTACTTTTCACACCAGGCTCCTGAGGTGAGTAGGTTTGACAAAAATGAATGCAAAATCGGCAAAAAGGGTTTGATTTGTATTCATCCATACTTTCAAAATCCGTTTAGAACAAAATTCTAGCTGCTCGGGTATGCCAGATATACATGTTTAACGAAATCAGAAAAACAGCGTAAGTTGATTTAAGATACCAAATGGACAGTTATACCACACACAGAAATATATATTGAAGATTCTAAAAAGGCTACTCCTCTACTAAGAAGTCGTTAAAACTTATGTCAAATTTGACCTTTTTTACCTATAGGTCAAAAAGAGACCAAATAACGGTCTTACAATACGTCGAAATCTATGTCAAATTTGACCTATTTTTTTACCTATAAGTCAAAAAGAGGCTTAATAACGGCCTTACATTACGTCAAAATCTATGTCAAATTTGACATATGTCAAAAGAGGTCAAAGAAAGGGCTTTTACGATACATCAAAATCTATGTTAAATTTGATGTATTTTTAACCTACGGGTAAAAAAGAGTGCTACTAAATAGTAATATTCAATGGTTTTCATTGTTTTTCTCGCTAGATTCTCGGTTTTTGATCCGAGACTCGCTCGAAATGCATCACTAAATTAATTTAAGGTAAATTTTTTTAAAATTTGTTTTCACCATTAAAAAGTGCAGAAAAACAGAAAAAAACACAAAATAAAAAACATCTTTTTGTTTTGTTTTAAAGAAACTACAAATTTTTTAAATATTCCATATAATACAAAAAATTTAAACTTTATCTCCCTTCAGTTTTTACATTTGTTTAAATAAATTAATAATATTTGGTATTATAATTGTAGCTAATAGGACTGCTGTTTATGCAAACTTTTAACCTGATCGCAAACATTTCAAATTTAGACACGGATCACTTGAGGTGGAATGCAACAAATATACTAGGGGAGCTTCGCTCTCTGCGCGCCAACCCACTATTTTTACATTTCTTGAAATGTAATTTAAAATTTATTTGAATTTATTTAAATAAGAGAGTCTTTATGGGGATTCTGTTTGACTTGTAGGAACCAAATTTTGAGGGAAATATAAGGCAGATAATTTTTTCGTCATGTATTGTTGTGTAGGTAAAAACTGCAATTTTGAAGAAGAAGCAGGTCAAAAACCGCTGCCAAGTTGTACATTTTTATAATTTTGGTGTTCATTTCATGAACACTTTGCTTCCTCATAGAAATAATAATAATTGAAATATAAGAATTACTTTTTATAAAAGGGTTAAAAATCATTAAATCTTGGTCTAAAAAATGTGTTTTTATATATTCTATAAGATAGTAATAATAGTTTAATAATTAAACATAAATTAATAAACAGGAATGTTGAAAAAATGATATTTTCCACAATTTTTGATTTTTCAAATACCAATAATTTCATAATTTCTGCCCGAATCAGGTTAAAAAATAAGTCAATTGAAGCGTTTTTTAATGCTCTTCAAGAAGGTAATAATTTTTTGAAGTTACTTTTACATAATTTAAAAATTTTTTATAAAATTCTTATTTTTCAAAATTTTAGATTTTTAAAAGTTTAATATCTCCGGTTAATATGGACGAAAAATGTTCAATTGGGGCTCAAAAGATGCGTCTGAAAAAACTCTACACAACTAAATACAAAACAAAACTAAACTTCTACATTTTTTAACAACATTTTTAAAAAAGTCTTATTTTCTAAAATTTCTGATTTTTAAAAGTTTAATATCTCCGGTTAATGTGGACGAAAAATATTTAATTAGGGCTCAAAAGATGCGTGTGAAAAAACTCTACAAAACTAAAGAAAAAGATTTACAAGTGTCCTAACATTTTTTTAAGTTATGTCTAAAAAACGTTTTTTTACTAAATGAAAAATGCAAAAAAAATAGTCATGAATCGGGCTAAAAATACTTTTATTTTATGTCCCCCGGGGAGACCTACAATTTAAAAAAAAATTGAGGCCTTTAGCTCTTTCTCGTTCTTAGATATTGAGGCAAATATAATGTTAGTACACACACACATCGGCACAAATATTTAAAATCCGTTTTTTGGACTTCGGAGGTCAAAATACGTCGAATTTTTTTTTATTTATTTAGAACATTTATACGGGGAGTTCCTGTGCATATATAAAGTACTAAAGTATTAGGCATAATAAAAAAAATTTATAAATATGTCAAAAAATGACAATCCAAAATTTTGCTAATACAAAGCTTCCTTTATGAGGAAGCAATAAAGTGCTTTTGACTTGTAGGTAAAAAATACGTCAAAATTAACATAGATTTTGATGTATCGTAAAAGACCTTATTGAACCTCTGTTGACATATGTCAAATTTGACATAGATTTTGACGTAATGTAAAGCCGTTATTAAGCATCTTTTTGACTTATAGGTAAAAAAATAGGTCAAATTTGACATAAATTTCGACGTATTGTAAGACCGTTATTTGGTCTCTTTTTGACCTATAGGCAAAAAAAAGGTCAAATTTGACATAAGTTTTGACGACTTCTTAGTAGAGGAGGGGCCCTTTTAGAATCTTCAATATATATATCCCTTTCACACCCAGGCATAACTGGACAGTTAAAAAATTGTAAGTGTAACGTTATTTATAGTTTTCGGGGGCGCTGATTACGAATCTGATATCAGAATTATAAAATTTTTTAAATTCAAAATGGCGTATCCAATATGGCGGGCAACTTTTTTACAGATTGATCGGATTGGCTTGGAAATTGTTACTCGGGAGTTTTTGAGGTCGCTGATTACTAATATAACATCATTTTTTAAAAATTCAAAATGGCGGATCCAAGATGGCAGACGATTTTTTTAAATCGTTTAGTTTTACCAGAAACTTGTTACTCGGGGGTTTTCAGGGTCGCTGAATACGAATCCAGTGAGAGTAGAAAGAAACAAGTCCATCTACTGACAGAAATAAAAATAACCGATGGTATAGCCCGGTTGGTGGAATCCCGTTGCTTGCGATCACAGAGGTTAAGCCACTTTGAGTGCGGTTAGTACAGTTGCTACAGTTTCGGTGTTTTTCACTGATGATATATATCAAACGGGAGGTTTGATGCCGAGGTTATGTTTGTGCATTTGTGATGGCTATCCAAATGTTCATTCATGACTCGACGTCAATAAACCGGTTGTACTTGGGAAGTAGGTTTTCTGGAGTTTTCCTCTCCCCTGGCCGAATGTCCAGGCGAATGCGAGTACTCCTAACCTAAGTCGGCTGCAGCCGCAAAAGTAAGGATATGGAGGAAGAGTTTGTGAGTTAGAAGAATTTAGTATAGTGATGTTGAGGAGATTGTAAAGGCCTGAAAGGGCATACAATGAAATCATACTTTACTTTTTACTGACAGAAGTAAATAAATACACAATCGCAATTTTAAAATAAACTACAAATTCGTGATCAGAGACAATAAAAACCCTTCAGTGACAAGTTTCCCTCTAATCCAAACAATTTTTACATTTGTCGTCCACTGTATAGGATCCGCCATTTTTAATTTTTAAAAATTAACACTTAATTCGTAATCAGCGACTCAGAAAACCCCCAAGTAACAAGTTTCAGGTGAAATTAAAATGTTTAAAAAAAATTGTCCGCCATCTTGGATCCGCCATTTTGAATTTTAAAAATATAACACTGGATTTGTAATCAGCGACCCCGAAAACCTTCCGAGTAACAAGTTTCTGGTGAAACTAAACGATTTTAAAAATAACGCCCGCTATATTGGATCTGCCATTTTGAATTTTAAAAATATAACACCGGATTCGTATTCAGCGGCCCTGAAAACCCCCGAGTAACAATTTTCAGGTGAAATTAAAATGTTTAAAAATAATGGTCCGCCATCTTAGATCCGCCATTTTTAATTTTAAAAAACTGATATTATATTCGTAATCAGCGACCCTAAAAACCCCGATTAACAAGTTTCATGCCAATCCGTTTAATTTTTACATTTGTCGTCCGCCATATTAGATCCGCCACTTTGAATTTTGAAAAACTAGCACTGGATTCGTAATCAGCGACCCCGAAAATCCCCGAGTAACAATTTTTAGGCGATTTTAAAATATTTTAAAAATTCATGATTTTTAACAATACTTTATGAATTTTTTTAAACAATAGGAATTTTTTAACATGATCTAGGTGACTTATTTTTAAAGCCCTATTCTTCCTGAAGAGAACGCACTAAATTATACTCAAAAATATTAAGTTTCTTCAAAGATATTGAGGTTTTTGTAGGTGGGACGTATATGTCCCATGGGCGTGAAAGGGATATTTGTGCGTGTGGTATAACTGTCCATTTGGTATCTTAAATCAACTTATGCTGTTTCTGTGATTTGGTTAAACATATATATCTGGCGAATCCGAGCAGCTAGGATTTTGTTCTAAACGGATTTTGAAAGTATGGATGAGTACAAATCAAACCCTACTTGCCGACTTTGCATTCATTTTTGTCAAACCTATTTACCTCAGAAGCCTGGTGTGTTTTTTTATGTCAGACACTGTTACATACATTATCACTAATGTTTCTACTCGTCATAACAAAAAGCTGGACCCCATTATCACCTTAAAGACTTACTTAATTTGTCAATGGCTCCTTATAATTATTGATTATTTTTTAAAAATTACTTTTATTTTTTACAATTGGTTATGAATACTTTAGAAGGTGTTTTCTAAAATCATAAGGAGTTAAAAAATACAATAAAAAAATTAATTTTTTTAAATTCTAAAGTGTAGTAGTACCTTAAAAGAAATGTAAATTACAAAACATGTTTTGTAGTTTATACTTTTTTATCATAAACGTATGGAGAATCTATCTATATATATCTTATATATATATATATATATATATATATATATATATATATATATATATATATATAAACAAAATTTTATATGTACATTGCTCTGAACTTTAAATTTCGCACATAATTGTACGTTTTGAGCCTTATGGATTCCAAATATACCAATAAAAAATTTCGTGTATGTGTATTTACGTGTGTGTCAGTATGTCACAGAATCTTTGTCAAGCATCACTTAAAAATGGCTAAACTAATTGAAACCAAATTTAGCATATTGTTATTTTTATTTATCAAATTAAATTAATTTCTTACCAAATTAAAACTTTTACTCTATTAATTTTTTTTAATTGCTAATTTAGTTTGTTGTTGGCAATATCGCTGTACCTTTCTACACGAAATGACATCTCGATCTCAAACAACAGAAATTTTTATTTTTTTGCAGACTTGTGTTATCAGAAATTAAAGCTTACTTCATACCCTTTTAAATGAGCCCTTAGTCGACTAATATACTTCAACCCTTAAAGCAGAGTGTGTGTTTTTGTCCAGGGGTGCGAAAACTTTAAAATACAAAATATTGGAACTCCAGAGGATAAAAAAAAAGGTTAATTAAAATAGAAAAAGCCGTGACATCCCTAGGATATTCAAGGGTTATCCTACGCGACGCAAACAAGTCTTAAGGATATCCTGAATAACCGTGTGTTATAAGGGAAGTATACGCCATTTGTGTAATATATTCTATATGATAAAGATATACAAACTTGAAGGGATTTTCTTATGCCAAAAGCAACGCTGCTTTGATATAGAGTTTGATATGCCGACATTGTCATTTTTATTTCATCACGAACTCTTAGCAGCAAGATTCCTCGTTCTGCACAGTTAATAGTGACTTGACGAATCAATTCATCTGAAAATATTATTACTTTAAATATCTTTACGAATTTAGTGACTGTTCATTTATAAGAAATATGAGTTATTAAAAATGATTTTTGCTTAATAAACTTTACTATGCCTTATACGGTTTTAGGAACATTATTTATTTACATTGACGACGTTTCGTCTTTCGATACATTTAGTATCCTCTTCAGGTCAAATTAAATTTAAAAAAATCAGTCCGCGCAAGCGCGGACACATTCTCATCCGCGCTTTGAGCGGGGGCTCGCTTCGCTCGCAAGTTTCAGCGCGCCTCGGGGCTCGCGAATATTGATCATCGCGCTCCGTGTGTTGTGGCGCGCTTCGCTCGCGATGGTCTGCAATTGTTGTGCATTATTTGTATTCTTGTTCTTGTTTCCTATTATTTGTTTCATAAAACATTTTTTTTTAAAGTTACTACGACTTTAAGGATTACATTCTCCTCACATGTTTTTGTTTGCTGATGATTGCGAGATTAAGTGGATTAAAATGTATATTTTTGGTCTTGATGATCAAAATTGTCAAGTTATTTTTAATTATATTAACTCTCTTAGCAAAAACATGATTTGCAGAAGCAGTTAAAATAATCTTAAAGTATTAGTATCAAGTTTTTTGTGTAGTGTAGACAGGAGAGTAATGGCTAACTTTTAACTCTTTGTTGACTTACTCGGACATTTTTGTTTTAATTAGGTGTTTATCTACTAGAAAAGTTACTCTGGTATCTCAGCTTTCTTTTAAAAAAACAAACGTCCCTATATTACTTTTTTTCTACAATGAACGTACACTTCGTCGGTATCGTAGGTTATTATTCATTATGCCCCTTAGCCATTATGTCCCGTTCCCCCTATATACGTGATTTGTAAATATAATATAAAATTTTTTGATTAAAAACATGTAAATCCGGATACAGTAGATGTGATAGTTTAATTCTTATAAGAAAAACTTTAAATTTACTGAAGATTTAAAAATGAACAATTAGATAAATTTTCTGCATGATTTTTTTAAAAGAACGTCCAAGCGCCTAAACTTTCGGAAGGGCCTTCCGGCAGGACGCGCCTCTGCACATTACGGCGTCTTGTCGGCAGTACGGCAACCGTCCTTCAGAAAGGACGAAATTTATTTTTGTAAAAAAATATTTAAATTTTATAGAATATTATAATATAATATTTTATACATAATTTATTAAATATATTAACAAATATTGTTATTATATGTTATTTTGAGCTTAAACAAGAAATTCACTTAAAGATTTTGAAAAAAATCGCCATTTTTAATGCTAAACAAATATTTGAATAACTTATAAAATAGTAAATGTTTTCTAATGCTTCTCTTCTTATTTTAAAGGTCATTTTCAACAGTATGAGAATAACTTCAGGTACTAACGTGTATTTTTTGCTAAGAAATTGTAAGCAAAGCAAAGGTAGCATACCCAAATTATAACAAAATAATAAAAAATAGCACAGCATTTCAAAAAAATTTTTGAACTAAGAAAATAAAAACAATCATCCAAAATTTACCCGTCGTTTCAACAAGCAAAAATAATCGCCGGATTATGTTTTTTGGATTTAGAGTACCTCAAAATGCAAAGATTTAATAAAAATTAGCAAAAGTCAATTTTCCACCAAATCTAATACCTTCTCATGTGATGAGAATGTAAAAAACCATTTCTAACAAGATAGGACCAAAAATTGAAATGTAAAAAAGGGTCAGACCAGCCCAACTGTGTTAAAAAAATTTCATTGATTTTCTAAAATGTTAAAACTTTTATGAATATATTTTAGTTATAACATTTTAAAAAATCAATAAAAAATTTTTAACTTAGTTGAGCTGGCCTGACCCAAAAACTTAAAAAAAATTAAGTTTCTAAGAAAAAATGTTATAGAGAAAAGTTGTTTTATTGTAATATGCAAATGAAAATTTGAAAAAATTAAATTTTCAATATTTTGAAAGTACTGTAGTTTTTATATTTTTTAACAAAAATGTCTGGTTAACGAACTTAGCTTTCATTTTTACAACAACTTTAAGTGTGTTAAATTTAGAAACAATCCGATAAGTTTTTCAAAAGTTATCATGGGAACAACATTTTGTGTCTACAGACAGACGAACAGAAATACACCATCGCCGGACCATGTTTTTCGGGTTCAGGAGACCCCTAAACGTAAAGATTTCATAAAATTAGCAAAAGTCAATTTTCGGCCAAAAGTAATACCTTCTCATGTGATGAGAATGTAAAAATAATAAATTAACAGTCATTTAATTGGTTATTCTATCGAAAAAGAAAAAAAAACACCTACAATAAAAATAAAAATTTTATTAGAATTCGCAAACAGGAGGAATCCTTAAAATTTTTTAAATGAAAAATAAGAAAAACTTACCTTATAAATAGAGTTTCTATTAATTTATTATTGTTACATTTTTTATTGATTAATTAATAAATAGTTTAAACTTTTGAGGGGCACATTATTCATATGGACGGATTTTCTTTACATCTCATGACTTAATATTTTTTGGGTCGCTGATTACGAATTTAAAGTTAGTTTTGAAAAATTCAAAATGGCGGATCCAATATGGCGGACATTTTTTTAATTATTTTGATTCGCTTGAAAATGTTTACTCGGGGGTTTTTGGGGTCGCTGATTACGAATCTGATGTTAGTTTTTAAAAATTCAATATTTGAAATTTAAAAGAAAGTTTAAATTTTTGATATTTAAAAAGATTATGATTGTCTTAAATTTGCTGTATCCGTGTTAAAATTTACTGTTGATTTTAAATTTTTTTGTATGTAAATAATTTTCATAAACGGACTTCAAAATCAAAAAGGAAAGTGTTTGGAAAATTAAAGTTATGTTTATATTTAGTAGAATGTAAACATAAACCTGTGTTTGTATTTTTTTCTTTGACGAATCTCTCATGCTTGCGAACTCTTTTACATAAATGACACATACATTGACCTATATTCAATTTTTGACAATTGATACATGGAATTTGGTTAAATAATTGCCTCGCTTGGTTATCTTTTGCGATAGAACCGAGTCTGGGGTGATGTGTTGGTAGTGGATATTGTCTCCCTTTGATACTATCAACATCCCCTTAGGGGATGTCTATTAAGAAAGGTATCTTCTTCGGGGAGCGGGGTGAAGGTGTCTTTGTGACGAGGAAGCCTGGGCTCAGTTGGAGGACGTCCTCGTCACTCTCTGCTGGAAATTCTGGAATCAAATCTGCTGCCAAGGTGAGGATCTGGTGCGGCGCTGGGCGTTGTCGTAAAGCAGTCCTGGAGCTCCGTACCGGGTCCATCACGGGCGGAGGGGTAGGTATTCCTGGAGACGTTGATATGCCCAGAATCTTAGCCGTGGTTGGTGACGGAGACACCAAGTTGAAGGAGCAACGTAGGGACGTCCTTCAGTTGATCAGAAGTTCCTTCGGTGTGGGGGAAGGTGAGTCTCGATAAAGTTCAATCTAAAAGTCTTACCACTAAAAATTCTCTCCTTTAAGGTTTTGTGAACAATTAGTTTACATTTTTTATTTATCGTTACTAAATTTATTTCACGGCGATTTTCTTTAAAACCGGAAAAAGGCGGTTTGCGTTAAAAATGGTTGACAAAGGGTCTTTATTGGAGGGAGAGAGAAAGGACTAATGTTGTCTGGGAGTGGAAGAGACGCAACTAGTTTATTAAAAAGTTGCGAAGGTCGTCCATTGTCGATGGTTGGCTCGGATAGTGTGCCTTAGGAGTGAGAGAGTCGGCTATGGTGCCGAGTTATGACGTAGTGTTGGAAAAACACTCATTACGTTGAAAAAGGTGTTATTCAATTGCGTAACTGGGCGCCAATTTAGGGAAAACCCGTCTGGGGCAGTCGTATAACAAAAGAATTGTCCGAAGTACAAGATAAGAATGCGGAATTACGAGAGTTGTTTCGAAAAAGGAAACGTCTAAGTTTTTAAGAAAATTATTTCAGGGTCCTGAATAAATCCCAATATACTGCGAGATTTTAAGCGATACTCTCCGTCCTTTCATACCTAAAATATTTAGAAAGCAAATTTTACATACATTTCATAACATTTCAGGACTGAAAATAAATAGTTTAAAAATTTTTTAAAACCAACGTCAGATTCTTTAACAGAGACCCTAAAAATAATTGAGTAAGAACTTTTAATCAAATCCGATGAAATAAAAAAATTTGTGTCCGCCATATTGAATCGGCCATTTTTAATTTCTAAAAACCGACGTAAATTTGTTATCAGTGACCGCAAAAACTTTTAACCGAATCTGATGAATTTAATAAAAATTTCGGCCATGTTGGATTCGACAATTTGAATTTCTGAAAGTTAACATTAGATTCGTTATCAGCGACTCCAAAAACCGTCGAGTAACAACTTTCAACCAAATTGGATAAATTAAAAAAATTTGTGTCCGACATAGTGGATTCCTTTTTATTGATACTTTTGGATCTCTTCTTTTTAATATAGCCACATTTATAGGTTATATTAGATTTTTCAAAAGGACACATATTTTTCAAAAGTATTTTTAGTATTTTTTTATTCTTTGTGTTTCTAAATGTGATTCAAGAAGTCAACTGATTTGTCGGACAGGTAGAACTAAAGATAAGTATAATATTTTAAAGAATTCAGACATAGAATAGTAAAGTAACAATTAATGAAATAATTAAACTTCTATCTAGAAGAATTGTAAAGTGGTAAAAACCTTTATTACAAAATCAGGGTGGCGAGCTGACCAGGAATCTGGGAAAAACCGGGAAATGACCGGAATTTTAAAAATTGGACAGGAAAACCGGGAAATGACCAGGAAATTTTTTTTAAACCGAGAATTTCTTGTGTTCTTTCTACTATTTGTTCTTAAAATTTGTTAAATATTCAAAAATTAAACTTTTTTTTATTTGTCGAATGTAACTAGTTTAAAATTGCTAATAACATAGTAAACTAAAGATATAGTTTGTCTTAATGTTTTTTCGTTCTCATTCTTGTTCATTAAAAAAATTATACAATAATAGTGTTTAATTGTTAATAAAAATTTGACCAGGAAATTCTATAAAATTGACCGGGAAATGACCGGGAATTCAAATTAAAAAAAAACTCGCCACCCTGAAAATTTAAAAAGATTGCAAAAACTGAAAGGTAGAGTAGAACGGGGTAAGGCAGCCAAGACAGCATATTTTGGTTTGCTAGGCAGTTATTTAAATAGGTTTTAATAGTTAAAAAACATAACTTTAAGTAAAAATTAGCGAAACATAACAAGGTTGTTGTCCTTAATTTACTTTTATTTTGCTAGTAAACTTTAAAAATTTACATTTAAATAATATTATAATAATAACATTAATTAAATTTAATTTAACATTTTAAGAAAATATAAATTTGTTATTCTTAAAACATGGTTTATAAAATTCAATTTTAGGTTTAAAATGTATTTGAGTAGAAAAAAAGAAAAAACATTTAGAAGAAACTGCTGCATCAATAATGTCTATCTGTTAGTAACTAAAGTAAACTACCATAAGCACTGTACATTATCAACAGCCCACGATTTGAAAAAAGATGCAGAAATAAGATGCAATTAGCTGCCTCGCCCCGTTGGATACCTCACCCCGTTCTACTCTATACACAATATTTAAACTAAATTTAACTCAACTAACCGAAACATTGATTAAATAATTCCCGTCGCACTGGACATATTCCATTTTCTCTTGCTTGTCGTTGTTGTAGTCTCATGTCCAACTGTTCTTGTAAATTTATTACGTCAAGCCTTGTAGCAGGTGTAGTAGATACCTGTAGTGTTACATATAATTTAATACCAAAAACTGATTTATAAAATATTAAATATTCGTTTATGTACAACCTATATAGTCAACAATTATTAATCACTTTTGAATTATTCTGTAATATTATAGAAAAATATTGAAGTCATTGTTTAAAAAATGATGATTTTGATTTTTTAAACATTGACTTTAGAAGGACGCCATTTTCGTTTTTTTATTTTTTTTAACTTCATCATATACGTCCACTAGGTATTAATGTATATTTTACGGTCAATGTCCGGAATCGGGCAATGTCGACATTGTCCACAGCCACTGGGCATTGTCGACAATGACCGTCAATTTCGGTCAATGTCCGAAAAAATTTATATTATGCAGGTTTTTCGGGCAATGTCGACAATGCCTAGTCCAGTTTGGGCAATCTTGATAATTAATTTTTTAATTTAATTTAAATTCATTTTAATCAAAATTTACCGACTAGTTATAAATAAAATGTCTCGTGAAATGTAATATTATTTCGTTTACAATAGAGTGAGTGTCGCATTTTGTAATTATTCTGGCGAATAATAATATGAATAGAAACTAGTTTCTATTTGTTTACAATCGAGTATCTAAATTTATGACAACCAGACTGATTAATGTAGACTTTGATAATATTGATTAGTTTGCAATTGATTGCCTTAAATTAAAGACTTAAATAATTCGCGGAAAATGGAAAATTTTGACAGTAAAAATCGTTTCGAGACTCTTTTGAAAGACTTGCTTTCAAAAAAACGGGCAGATAATAATGCTTTTTTATCCTCTGAGGAATACAAAAAGTGCATTGAAAAAGTAGAACTATAAAAATTAAGTGCAAAAAAGAGTTCAAGTGATTATAGATTTTTACAGAGATGTGATATAATTTCTGTGAACGGACAACAAAAATTAATAAAACCTATAACTAAGGACAATGAGAAAATTTTGTATTACGTGACAAATGAAGAGATGTTTGAAGTTCTGTCAAATGTACATTCGTCCATCGGTCATGGAGGAAGAAATCGTATGGAGTACGAATGTAAAAAATTATATTTCAACGTCACCAGAGAAATCATTATGCAATTTTTAAAATTATGTGTTGTAATGTCAAAAAAAGAGCATAAATAAAAAAGGTCTAGTTTGGAAACCTATACTGCATTCGACTTATAATTCAAGAGCACAACTTGATTTGATCGATATGCAATCACAAGAGTATAACGGTTATCGATTTTTAATGGTGTATCAGGACCACCTTACGAAATTTTCAATAAAATTTCTGAATATTAACTTAAAATTTTAAAAAACGGACACGCCACGGAGCTGAATTTTTGGAGGGAATTCCGCAATTTATCAAAAATTATAATATCTATTTGTATATATTTGTGGTTGCGAATAGCTTTTATATATACCTGTGAAATGTATCCATACCCAAGCAAAAATTTTTTATTTTGAATGTGTTTTTTGTGACGCCGCCAAATATTACAGTTACGTGCAAATCACCCTTTTAAAAAATGATAAAAATTAATAATAATAATTTTAAAAAATTATAAAAATTAATAATAATAATTTCAAAAAATAATAATTTACTCTACTTAATAAAGCATAAATTTCTTATTATTAGAGAGACTCGGATCAAAAACACACTCCGCAATATTTAAAAAAACCGTGAAAATTCTAGAGAACATTTGAGGCCTTGGATCCAATAACTCGCCCGACGCTCGGAGGAACGCGCTAATACCAGTCGGGTAGCAGTGAGTGGCCCAAAAGCGCTCACTGCTCACTGACTAGCAGTTGCGCGTTCCTCCTAACGTCGGGCGAGTTATTGGATCCAAGGCCTCATTTGGATAAGCAAGCAAAAAAAATGTTGAAATTTTCTGCCCAAAGTTTGACACCAGTAGAAGTTGGTTCTACTGTAAAAATTTCTATCCCTGACGTTGACAGAGCCAGAGGAGCACCAAGAAACGTATTGGCAGCTGTCATAAATATTGACGATGATTTTTATACATTAGGTAGATTATGGATTTGGTTTAATAAGTTTATGTAAATATTTAATATTTTCCAAGAAATGTTTAACATTTAATCATCAATTATTTTTAGGAAATTTTCATGGAACACTTAATAAAAAATATGTGAGGAGTGAATTCCACAAATGTGATGAACAGCTTGTGAATCCAGACGATGTTTCAACGAAATTAATTTCTCTTAGAGAAGCTGCTGCAACAAATAGTGTTTTTGGTGCACAAGGTTATGACAGGTGTAACTGCAAAACAGGTTGTGCTCAAAACAAATGCAAATGTTTATAAAATAATAAAAAGTATAATTCCAAATGCCACAGCAGTCTCAGTTGTAAAAATAAATAGTTTGCCGAGATACTAAATAAAGTTTTTTAGTCTATATTGAAGAAAAACTCATTTATTTTATTTTAAACAACATTGCTCAAAAATGAATGGGCAATGTCGACAATGCCTAGGCATTAACACGCTTTGTTAAACATTATTGAAAATGTGTGGGCATTGTCGACATTGCCCAATTCCGGACATTGACCGTAACATATACTTAGAAATAAACATTGTTTTTTTTATTTTAGACTGCAAACTCTTGCGAATTTGAGACCGTCATACTTTGGCGCCCTCGCTACGAATCGTAAATAACAGTTGAAAAACGAAACAATTCTTTCTTTTTGTAGTTTTAGTACTGTATTTGAAGACGCAAAAAAAGTTTTTAATCTTTTAAGTAAAATGACTGTAAAAAAACAATAAAGTGGAGCCTTTTTTGCCTTCGCAAACGCAAGGACGCCTTAAATAGTAAGCAAAAGCTTCCTAAATTCGAAATAGGGGATTGTGGTTTATAAGCAGTGCCTAAAATTGATAGCAATCACAGTGATCCTTAAAATCTTGTATGTGTTATAATAAATGCAAAAATGATGTTTATCAGCTGGGATGTAAGAATGGCGTTCTAAACGGGTGGTATGGGAACGAATAACTTATGAAAGCTGGGTCAACGTTCTTGAAAAAATAGTAAGTTTATAAGGTAAAGATCCCAGTAAAATATCAGAATTCACTAATTATTACCATAAACAAATTTTAGACATTTTTTCAAGTCGAAAGTTATTTAAGGCAGTAGTCTCCTTTAAAAGGCAATAAAAAAGCGTTTTTTTCAGAAATTTTTTTTGAAAGGGAAGGAAATGCTTGCGGTAAACGAAATTTTTTGGTGATATTCAACTGTATTTGAGCTTCAAAAACCAACTTTTATTTTAAAAAAATATTTAAATTCTTCTTAGTAACAACGATTTTTGTGGAGCGCTGCAGTCTGTATTTTTGAATCGGTGCCGGTGATTGAGGTCGTACAATGCATCTAAAACAGTCAAACCAAATTTTTTTTTACTTTGTAGAAGTGTCTTTTCTATTTGAACTAAAAAAAATACCGAAGAAATTAAAAACAATATCCTCAATTTCTTAAAGAGGCATCCGACTGTCTTAAAGAACAAGAGAAGGAAAACTGAAAGATACTCATTAAGAGAAAACCCAAGTCACCTAAAAACAATGCAAAAAGAGTCAACTTTCGGTACACTTTTCTCGAAAACTATTATTCCAATTGCGTTCGCCCTTTTTTCATTCGATTACAAATATAATAAAGTATATGAATAAGAAGTAATACGACGTTATCTTCAATAGAAACTTTTTTATGAATATTTATACCCAAAGCAAAATAAAAATCCCATTTTCTCTGATTCATTGACTCATATCTCCGTTTGTACAACTCAAAATGATGTTAAGTTTCTTATTCGTATTCTTGGAACCTTACTGAACAAAGTAAAAAAAAATTACAAATCGGTTTAGTAGATTAGGAGAAAAGTGTACCGAAATTTAAAAAATTGGAAAAAAACAATTTTTACAGGAGACACGAAAAAATAAAAAATACTAAAAAACTCATGGTATTCAGAATCATGTAATCAGATTTTTTCTACTCTTTAGAAAAGGTTTTAAAAAGTCTTGTTCTATTCCTAATTGAGTCTACTTTTAGAAAATCAAATTTTAAAAAATCGATTTTTTTGTCATTTTTCCACTTAGGTGTCCCCTTAAAATCAACAAATTGGAACGCCTTATCGAAGAATACCGGCAACCTTGCGAGCCCAGCGTCTCGTGGAGACCCGAGGACATAGTCATTTTGTTCCGAATCTTTCGACTGTACCCCGGCCTCCAATATGCTATTAGGTGTAGTATTCGTGAGGAAAAGAATTACTTCTACGAAACTCGCGTCGTCACCTTGAAAGATTGTCAAGTATCAAGTGAATATAGACTAACACCAGATGGTAAACCGCTCTTTCTATCTAAATGCACCTGCAATCGAGTCCCCGTTGTTAATGCCGAAATTCCTTTTTATGCAATGATCCAAGAGAAAATTCCAACTTAATCTCTCGTGAAGTATTATCTCAGAAGAACCGGAAGACAATATCATAATCATCGACACAGACGCATCTTCCGAAAATAATCGATACTAAACTACAAGACTTTGAAATTTGATTTTTTTTATTAATTGTAAATGTATAAAGTGTCATGTTTAAATGTTTCCTATTTAAGAAATTTAATATTACACATTTTTTTGATAAATATAAATATTTAAAATTTTGGTGGATCGATTAAATTTACATTTTTATTGTTTATTGTTAATCCTTTAATGTAATATACTATATTTATAAGCTGATTAAAAATTTGCTAATAAGCCGAATTTTTCTATTTTAATTTAAATTTACTTATTAATATAAAGTTTGTAATTATCAAAACAAATCGATTTAAATTATCCCACTTTTGTCCACTGAGACATCAAAAAAATTAAAATCACAAAAATCGTTAAAAAATGTAGACAGATGAATTATCAGGGCTACGTAAAAGAAAATAAAAAAGTTGACTAACATTCAGATTTGGATGACGAAAACGACCCCGAAGATTCAAACTTTAAAGACAATTTGTCAGAATCCGATCACTCTGCAGGTGGAGTGAATGCAGTCTCTTCTGAGAATTTAAATCATTGGAAAACTTGGACCGACGAAATCTGTGAAATGGATTAAAAAAGAGCCTTTGTTTCTGATGGTGAAACTATTGTGAATACTTTTCATAAGAAGACTGTAGCGATGAAGATAAAAACAAAGTTAATGTATAACTTACCATTATGGACTGGAATTATAAGACCCTTTTTTAAACGTGGTGAGGTAATAGCGAAATCTGCTCCTGTTGAATTGGAATTTGCGTCGTTAAAAGCTAAACACGATTTTAAACGACAAACACGAATAGATAAATTTGCTGTCCTTCACATGGAATATCTTGACGAAAAAGTGAAATTGTCTGCGGCAGAATCTGTAGAGGCTCCAGCAGAAATCACAAAAAATAAAAATGACCAAATGTTGATTGAATACAGATTTCAATAAAATAATTAGACGAAACAAAAATGAACAATAGTGTCGACAATAACCTTTCTAGTGATGGGGAAATTCTTCCACCAGAACCTGATTCAACTACGGCAATGCAATGGAAGAAGAAAGTTACCAAACAAATTACCTGTTCAGAAAACTTCTACGCCTATAGGAATGGATCATAGCCATTTTATTTCAATTAATGGAAGCAATTTCATCGGAAAAAATTCGCTAAATCAAAAGGAAAATTGGAGAGAAAAGGAAGACGAAGTTCTGCCACGACAACCCGGAAAAAAAGAAATGCTGAAATCTTATTCAATGAATAATATATTCTTTAACGTCCGAGTGGTTTAAATAATAATAAAATAAAACGAAAACATTCAGACAAAGAAAACATTCTTTGTCTGAATGTTTTCGTTTTATTTTATTAATGTTTATTCAATGAAGTTCCCAGTTGTACCACACTATACAAGTGTTGTAATTCTAACTGCATGTATTCGAGCAAATCAAATCATCTAACATTGGCAATAAATGTTGATATCATTATTTAAACCGGTATGGAACACTTTCATAGTGCAGTCAACGATGCTCAAAATATCCGCGAGGGACTAAAGCTATAAAAAAAATAAATTGTCAAGACAATAGTGTTTGTTTATCATTCGAGGAATATGAAGAATGTATTAAAAAAGTGAACTCGTTTAAATCAAAGACAAAAAAATGTTCTAGTGAATATAGGTTTTTACAAAGGTATGACACAGTTTCTCTGAATGGACAAGAAAAATTAATAAAGCCAATAAGCATTGATACTGCAACAATTTTATATTATGTGACGAATGACGAATTGTTTAAAGTAATTTTAAAAGCGTATTTCTCAATTCGACATGGTGGAAGAACTCGAACGAACTACGAATGCAAGAAGATATACTGTAATGTTACAAGATACATTATTGTGGAGTTTTTAAAATCATGTGTTGTTTGCCAAAAGATAAGAACAAATAAAAACAGAGGTATTGTTTTGAAACCGACAATACATTCATTTAACAATTGGAGAGCGCAACTTGACTTAATTGATATGCATTCCCAGGAATACAACGGATATCGTTTTATTATGGGGTATCAAGATCACCTGACGAAGTTTGTTAATTTGCGTCTCCTGAAGTGTAAAAGAGCAGAAGATTTTTCGTATTATAACCAAAAAAGGTTATATGTGACCTGGTCTATGAAAAGGGACCTTACGTGTCAAAAAATCATTTTTTACTTTTTTGTTGATTCAGATAGGGTTTGAAACGCTCTTTAAGATGGTGAAAACCAAAAAATCATAAATTGATTAGAAGTTTTTAAAAAAAATTTTTTAAATCAAAAGAAACAAGAGTAAAAATACGAAAAAACTGATTTTTTGTTATTTTACAAATTAAAATAACGAAGACGATAATTTTTTATTATTTAGAAAAGTTGACAGTTTCTTTGACAACTGTCAACAGTTAAAATTCAAATTTGATATCATATTCGTAATCAGCGACCTCAAAAACCTTATTACTGTCTTTTTTACAAAAAACGATCACTTTTTAGAAAAGTTGACAGCTGTCAACTGTCAAATTTTCAATTTAACATCATATTCGTAATCAGCGGCCTCAAAAACCCTTACAAACATGTGTCACTTATTTATACTTATTGTTGCAAGTTAGAAAACTTAGATTATTTTTTCTATGTTTAGGGAGTTTGTTATTAATTTATATAAACAATTATTAAAAAAAAGTTTTTATTACTTGTATGTTTTTTATTTTGATACTGTGATTCACGGTAAAGAAAATAAGCCTAAATTGATTAAAAAATATTAATATTTAAAAAAGTTACAAGGGTTTTTCTAAGTTAAACTTTAACTGCTGTTTTCTCAAAAACTTGTTTTCGCACGTAAGGTCCCTTTTCACTGACCAGGTCACATATATAATATAGAATGGATATTCCTTGTGAATTGTTAGATTTACAAACTAGTTTTACGATTCAAGTGAAGTCCTAAATTACTTTAATATTGTCTCATAATCAGTATTTCAAATAAGCTGATAAAATATTTTACGTATAAGGACAGAAAAATTTATGAACAAGACTACTATATCAAAAAAAATTTTACGAATAGATTTACATAATACAATATGTTTATAAACACGGTATTTATTCCCTGTTGCATAATATAGGCACTATTACTATTATGTTCAAGCAAAATTTATTATCGTTCTATTCTCAGCTTTTAAAAGACTTACCTTAAAAGACAAACGAACGATTTTATGTAGAACAAAAAGGAATTTTATCAACTAAAATACATCAGAATATAAATAAAAAGCTTTATTATTAAAATGTTAAAACCTTTAACAAATTTTTGAATAAGATGCAAGAGTTGAAAAAAACATTGAAAGTTATATAAACTGTTCAGAACTCTAATTTTGAACTCACAGAACTCAATTTATAAAAAAAATTAATTTTTTAAAACTTTAAAGTCTTGTAGTTCAAAAGTTTATAGGTTATGAAAAAAATGTTATTAGGGTTTTTTATCGAACTCGTTAGGTGGCTCACAGAACTCTGATCAGAACTCCACAAACACTTAATTTATAAAATAATAAATTTTTGTTTAAACTTTAAAATCTTGTAGTTCATTAGTTTTTGGATTTTGAAAAAAACTGTAACAACGGTTTTATATAGAACACTATTAGAGGCTCACATAACTCTGATCAGAACTCATAAAACTTTCAATTTATGATAAACAATTTTTTTAACCCGTTCGCAGTTAAGACCAAAATCTCATAAGTGGGCTCAAAATGTCGACATTTTTTTTCTCTTTAACCTGACGTGCTAGAGACTTCCAAAAGGTCTTGAATTAAAGCTTGTAATGTGCACTACATGACTCATATCTATAAAATAAAAAAAATTAAGATTTTTTTCTAAAAACAGGGTTAAAGACACTAAAAAAATGTGTGTTTTTGGATTGCTTTAATAGACTTCTTGCAATTGCTTGGATTCGATTAAAAATGGTTACTTAGGGTTTTTGGGGTCACTGATTACGAATCCGATATTAGTTTTCAAAAATTCACAATGGCGAATTCGTAATCAGCGACCCCAAAAACCCTGGAGTAACAAACTTTCAAGCGAATCCAAGAAATTCTTAATTTTTACATCTGTCATCTTGGTTTCGCCATTTTAAATTTTTGAAAACTAATTCCGGATTCGTAATTAACGACTTTAAAAATCCCGAGTAACAATATTCAAGCGAATCCAAGCAATTGCATGAAGTCTATTAAAGCAATCCAAAAACACACGTTTTTGGTTCCTTCAACCCCATTTTTTGAAAAAACTTTTTATTTTTTTTTATTTTATGGATATGGGTCTTGTAGTGCACATTACAAGCTTTAATTTAAGACCTTGTGGAAGTCTCTAGCACGTCAGGTTAAAGAGAAAAAAATGTTGAAAATCCTCAAAAAGCGTTTTTGGGGTCTTTACCCCCACTTTTCTCAAAATCCTGACGTGATGGGCAATTTTGGAAGTCGGGATCGTGTTTAGCGTCCAAAAATACATCGGAAACTATTCTGATATCTCATAAAAAAGTAAGTCTTTTTTTGTTGACTTGTGTAGTTTAATAAGTGATGTCCGACTATAAGTATTAATTGATTAGTGTTCATGACGTCTTTTTTTCGTTTCTGAAGAGGACGTCTGTGACTGTCGAAACGTTTAAAATAAGACATGTGTTTTGGTAGTACCAAGAATTGTCTTGGACTGAGTAGATAGACGAGGAAGTGCGAGCAGTGTGGCGAGTCAGGCCAGCTGCGTTTCTTTCGCATTTGCATTTGCACTAGACATCGCAAGCTGCAACGAGGATAGAGACAGATGTATTCAGCTGCGAAAAAAAGAGGCAGCGTGCATTGATGTAATTGCTCAGGAGGTCAGCAAGATGTTTAAGATCTGCGAGATCCAGAAGAATGTTAGCATAACAATTAAGGAGGGAGTAAAAAGTCTAAAATCGCTCATTCAGGAGGTAAGAGAAAGGCACGACGAAGCGAAGAGGACGGATGAACATCTCTATCAAGGATTGGTCTGTTCAGAGGAGGCTTGACAGGACCGTAGACTCAGAAGAGATAGATATAATGCAATTGCATTAAAAAACGTTGCTATGGTTTCCCAAAAAAGAAGATTAAGCAGTCCTGAAGCGTCGGAAGACCTTAAGAAGAAGAAGAAGAAGGAGGAGATGAAACCTCTTAAATTCTAGCGAAAACCAAGACAGTAAAGTCTGCGTCTTGCAAAAGAAGCCCAACCTGCTTCTTATGCAAAGAAAAGCACTGCGATAAGGATGACGTGAACCATGTCGCAGGCAGCGGGGCATGCGGAATCTGTAGGTCTGCTCTCGAGGAGGCCCAGAAGACTCTCGCTAGGACCAAGAATAAATAGTGCGGAAGAAAAACGGCCTGGAAGCGTCGCTTAAGCGACATAATGGGACCTTTACCGCACGAAGTTCGAAGCAAATAGGTAGTTCCGTGAGTTGAAGAATAGTCCAGATTAAGACGGGAGTGGTTTTTAGTGGGTCGACCAAAACAAGGGCGGTCATCGCCACATAACCAAGGATTCTTTACCTAGGTATCTGAATTCACAGATTTTCCACTTCCGACTACAAAAAAAATCTACTAAGTACTCTAATTATAAGTCCATTTTTTCAATAGTATGGGACTGCGTGAAGTTGGCCCTCCATTATGAAAAAACCATTTTTTACCATATAATCGCCGGAACTATTTTTAAAAACTATCAGAAACTCTAGAACTATTGTAGAGAAAGTCAGGACTAAAAAAATTTAATTTTATAAAAAGTGGAAGGCCAATTCACGTACATGTGGATATTGGGTAATATAATCAAGATTATAGAGAAAAAACAATTAGCTTACAAACTTTTTTAATGTTTTATTGCATTCATTTAATTTATCTATTATTAATTAATTTTAGAAATAGTATTAAGGACGCAAAATAGGTGAATTGTGTCAAAGGCGAGATTAGGGAAACCAAGGGGACCCAAAGCACCGAGGCGAAGCCGAGGGTGCTTTGGGTCCCCTTGGTTTCCTTATAATCTCGCCGAGACTCTATCACTTTTTTCGCTCGTGCTGCGAACAACATTTTTTCTCCTGCTGCATGGAAAGTGTGTTATTAAGCGCAAACTCATTTGAATGAATTGTTTCTTTGTTCCATATTGTTAAAAATGACTTGTGATATCATTTTCCAAAAGTTAAGATCACTGGAAGCACAAACGAGAAAAGAAATATTTTGCGCCCGTTTCTATAATAGCAGCGGGCAGAAATGTATTTTGCTCCTATTGACATCAGCGTACGGGAATGTACTATGTGCCCGCTCCTATGACGTCAGCGGGCGCGAATATATTTTGCGCCCGCTCACTTTACCTCTGGGCAGGAATCACTTACTTTGTGCCCGCCTCATGTGCACGAAATAACCCACTTTCCGTGCAGGCAGGACAAAAAATAATTTTTTATTTTTATGGTTAACAACTGAATTGAATTACATACTTTTTGCATCCATTGATGTCCTTCTTCTTTCCATTTCTTCGGAGGCAATATTCCATTTAAAATATCGACTGGCTCTTTTTCTATTTCTATTGTGAACTTTTTTTGAATAGCAAAACTTTCAGTGACAACATTTGTTGAATCCGGATCTTTATTTTCCAGACGTTGATTTGATAACTATATTTTATGTAGTTATTAGCAATTATTTTCATAATAATAGAACTTATACATATACATAAACTTTCCTTGATCAGACCTAATAAAGAATGAGTCAGATCATGTTCCAGAGTACAAAATAATAACTATTAATAAAATAAATTATTTTGTAATATATAAAAATTCTGAAAAAATTTTTGTCTTTTTGACCAATATACAAAGAAGGAAACATTTAACCTACTAACACTGGGTAGGAATTCGTCTTTCACATAGCAAAAAAAAATTTCAGTCAAGCAAAGGTTAACTGTTTATATAATAATAACGATTAATAATACCCACGATATATAACATTGTCTTGGGGGTACTTCAACCGTCATTCAATTTTTTTGTCAGAATGTAATTTTTTAGTGACAGCTCGTATTATTTTGAGGTTTTTTGTGTTGTGGAAGCAAATTTCATCGAGCGTCTATTGAAACCTCTGAAATTTGTTGTTACTACACAAAAAACGTCAAAATAATACAAATTGTCACTAAAAACCACATGTCTGACGAAAAAAATTGAATAATGGTCAAAGTCAAATCAAATAACTATAAGAAGTTTTGTTAGTAGGAGTATGGCGGTTGTATGAAAGGAGATTCGGTATACGATTCTCGGACTGTTCTCGTAAATTAATTCTCATTTTCGAGAACTATCGTAAGATTTCGAAGACCACAACGATGGTTAGTGTCGTGGGGGTTTTAATTAGAGGAAGGGATATTTTTTGTGAGGGATTAAAGTTGCTTTCCTAGGTTACCACGCTCTCTAAATTGGAACTAAACAGCGATAGCGTCATGCTTCTTCGTGCATCGCCGATGGACCAGATCTTTTTAACACATACACATTAGGGTGTTTTTTATTTGGGCGATGTTTCCAAATTTTCGGTCTCACCCCAAAAATTAATCAAGGTATAAAAAAAAAATTTCCTAAAAGTTTGAAGCAAATCGAACAATATTAACACGTGCCTCTAGTCGACTGAAATTTAAAATGGAAAATAGATGTAATTTTTCCTGGAAATCACAAAAAAAATTTCTAGCTTATACAGATTTATTTAAAATTTTCTCACTTTGGGTTCTTTTAGAACATGATAACTGGTAAAACTTCCAATTTTTCAAAAAGAAAGTATTTGCTTTATTTACAAGCTTTATGAATATGACGCTATCACAGTTAATAGCTCGGTAAACAGGACTAGTAATTAACTCTTAGATGCACACAATTTTCAGTCATTTAAATTTGAGGAAAAATCAGTTCTAGCATGATGACAGTTAGTCAACAATGAGCAGACAACAACTCTGGCTAGGACATAGCAGGGATAGACGGACTGGTCTATGGTCATTAAGGTTCTAAGACTCGACAATTGTAATCAGTGTTACGAAATACATAAAAATAAAATTTCTTAACATATGTTATTAGAAGATGAAAATAATTATATCAACCTATAATAGTTATTATCGTATCAAGGGCGCAAAATAGGTCGAAAGTGTCCCCGTGGTCCCGAAATCTCGCCAAAGTCGTAATCACCTTTGCGCCTATTTTGCGAACATAATTTTTTGTTCTAACTGCATGAAAAGTATGGCATTGAGGGCACGAGCGAAGCGGGCGCAAAAGTACAGCAAGCGGGCTACTTTTGCGGGTACTTACTTTTGCGCCCGCTCGGGCTAGATGAAGCGGGCGCAAAAGTACTTTTGCGCCCGCTTGTGTGACGTCAGCGGGCGTCAAAGAACTTTTGCGCCCGCTTCCCCGACCTCGGGCGAGAATCAGTTACTTTGCGCCCACTTTAAGGTCCCAAAATGACATACTTTTCGTGCAGGTAGGACAAAAAAAAATTTGTGCCTTGAATTCGACTTCGTAAAAAATCTTCCGCTTCCAAAACTACCAGTCACAGAACAATTTTAATTAAGATTAATTTAGTTGCACATATTCAATATTTACGTTTACGTAGAAAAATATAAAGTAAGTCGCAGTTATATGTTTCCATTCATGGAAGGTTTTTTTTTAAAAAGGGGGGAACAATTTTTTTAATTTAATTTTATATTCGATGTAAATTATCATTTGTACCCTGTCAGGAACCACTTATACTCACAATGTGATCGTAAATTTAATATGTATGGACCAAAAAAATGACAGACAATTCTGCTCATGAGCAATTCCACGCCAAGTGATCATAAGAATTTTCGATGATTTTAGCAATATTAAAAATACTTTCAGAATTTGTTCCTTTTTATACATGGAAAAAAGTGTATAAAAGTTTTTTTAAAATTTTCAAAATTTTTTGAGTTACCTCTTACTCAAAATTTTGGTCGGTTTTTCAAAAAATACACATAACTTTTTATGACAAAAAGTTATTTTTGTACCATAATTAAATTTACAGGAAGTATTCTTTACTTAATTGACAATATTTACCAAAAAAAAATTTTTAAATCGAAGATATATTTTTTTTTAAATTTGAATTCAAAAAATTTTTTGAAATTTTTTTCGGGCAAAAAAAAATTTTTATTAAATTTTATTTTTTTTCTTTAAAGAACTTCTTATTATGAGTATTTTCCAAAAAAAATTATCTTAATCGGTTAACAAGAAAAAAAGTTATGTGCATTTTTTGAAAAACCGACCAAAATTTTGAGTAAGAGGTAACTCAAAAAATTTTGAAAATTTTAAAAAAACTTTTATACACTTTTATTTCATGTATAAAAAGGAACAAATTCTGAAAGTATTTTAAATATTGCTAAAATCATCGAAAATTCTTATGATCACTTGGCGTGGAATTGCTCTCATGTAGAATTAAAAAAAATTAAAAAACAATCCATTTATCGTGGTAGAGCAAGAAAATTTAAAAATAAAAGATTTTATGTCAGAAATTAAAAATAAGTATAAAGTTACAGAAGAACTTTTTATTTAAAGTTATAGTTAAAGTTGAAAAACTAGAAATTCATCAATTTGTGTATAAAAATGGTTGTATATTGGTTAATTTTTAATCAATTTGGGTGATTCAGGGCTTATTGGAAAGCTAAAAGGTCACAATATTCTGCAAGGCACTCAGATTTATTACAAAACTAGTTTACCGATATACATTCAAACGTACAAACAAGTTTTGTCGCGCGGGGAGTTCGGGGGGTCTCCCCCGACGGTGTCCAGGGGCAGTTCATTGACAATTTAAAGGTAAACAATTTATTTCAGTATTAATGTTGAAAAACCTTTGGTGTGGTCACAAGGAGAAGAGTACTTCGGGAGGCAAAGCCCCCCGTTCTCAAATAGTCATCACAAAATATTATTAATTATTCTGATATTTGATCAGAAAAAAGTGAGGTTATGTTGAGAAAATGTTTTGACAATGATAACAAAATCATAGAGATTTTTAGATTTCTAGCGAATCTTTTAGGTTGGTAATGCTGTCCATAAATATTGTTATACATATCTACGCCTGCGCAAATGAGTTTATTGCGTTGCGTGTTTTCAGTGGTGTACTATTATCGAAAAAAATGTCGACTCATTCTGTCTTTTTCACTTGGTTATCGTAGTCATAACATTATTTTTCTTTTTCGCACTCTGGGGTAGTCTGATTTGCACTCCGTACTATAACTTTAAATTTTGGAACTTAAACTCCATGAGTGTAAGGGTACGTCTATAGACGTACATACAAAAAGTTTATAAAAGGCATATAAAACAAGTAGTTTTACATCACACATACACTACCGTCCACGAGTACCAGGACGATTACACGCGACTCTATGAATAAACATGCCATAACTTTTTCAATCATATCTCGTAAATAAAAGGAGATACAAAAAAATCTTAAATACGGTTAGAAAGCTGATTAAATTATGCGTAAAATAAGCCGTCTTTAAAGTAATTTCGTTAACTATTTTTTGAGTTGTAGAGTGAGAGATAAATAAAAAAATTATTAAATTTTCTCATTTTTGTCTCTTGATTTCAACTTTTTTAAAATCTTAAAAAATTTAGATAAAACTCGATTCTGGCTTTGCGCGGCTGGGAATGAAAGAGAAAGCAGGGACGAATTCATGCGGGGAACGATGAACTTTCGAGATATATCGAAGACGGATTAACCTTTTTAGGGTTCCGTACCCGGTAGGAACCATATTAAAATGGTTACGGAAAATGACCATGTACCCCCCCCCCCCCGTAGCGCTCACAGTTTTTCATCTAGAGAGCTAAAAATTGGTACACTTATGTATTTTCACGCGTAGATTGCACGAAAAATATAGCGAACGTAATTGGAGTTAATCTTCATAGAGTTTTCCGCGAAAGACATCAAATTTTGTCCGTTTTTGCAAAAAAATGCATGTACCCCCCCATCGCTTACAGTTTTTTACCTAGAAAGATGAAAATTGGTATGCATATGTACTTTCAAAAATGGATTACAGGAAAAATATAGCGAACATGTTTCGACGGTTTAGAGTACAAACCTGCTAACTCCACTTTTTATTAAATTTGAGATTCTTTTTGTATTTGATAGATAAAGAGGTGATACATCAGCCAAGTAAAACAGTTTGACGAAATTATGTCTCTAAATTGCTAAAAAAGTGTTGTGAGAAAACAGCTAACTCCATACCTGTCAAATTGCACTGCTATAACTCCACATAATATTTTGTATTGTATTGAAATGTGTCTATATTTTAAGTGTAAGAGATATCAATTAAAATATATTTTAAAAGGAAGTACTTTTTATTATTAAGTAGCATTGTGTTGTTCTGTTAATAAAACAAATATGCTGAAAGTTGTGTTCTATAAGAATATAATCTAAAAATTCTTTTGAATAGTTTTTTGACTCTCCTGAAAAATTTCATAAATGTGAGTTAGCAGGTTTGCACTCTAAACAGTCGAAAATTTAGTATTGATCTTCATAGTGTTTTCATCGAAAAACTCGAAAATTTTGAAAATTTCGAAAAAATGCATGTACCCCCCCTGGCGCCTACAGTTTTTTATCTAAAGAGCTGAAAATTGGCATACTTATTTGTTTTTACGCATAGATTACAGGAAAAATATAACGGAAGTCATTAGAATTTATTTTTATGGTGTTTTCAACGAAAAACTAAAATCTCTTTTTGCAAGCTTGAAAATTCTTTAACCTTTGCTGGTTCTTTTAATTCTTAATCTAGTGGACTGGCGTTATACATTTTTATTTATTTTTTCTTGTAGATTTCAACAAACATACAGAAAAAATTATTGGAGTTCATCTTCATATTTTTTTGCGAAAAACTAAAAAAAAATTTCGTTTTAGAAAAAAGAGTGTGAACCCCCCCTTGGTTTTCATAATTATTGGCCTATGGGACTATAGTTTTGCTTATATTATAAATTTTCATGTGTAGATTTCAGGAAAAATAGACCGAACATGATTGGATTTTATCTTCATATTTTTTTTAGCGAAAAACTCAGTTTTTAAAAATTTCGTCAAAAATGCGTGTTTTTTACCCTAGCGCTCACAGTTTTTTGTCTAAAGAGATGAAAATTGGTTATTTATTTATTTTCACCTGTAGATTACAGAAAAAATACAGCGAAAAATATTGGAGTTGATCTTTATATTTTTTCAGCAAAAGAGTAGAAGTTTTAAACGTGGGTACGAAACCCTCGGTTTTAGTACGAGTTCTACTTGCACTTGTCTGATTTTTTAATTTTCAAAAGCTTATTTTCAAGCTGGAATTCTAACCAAGATTTCTGTGTTTTTAGAAAAATTGTATCTAAATATTTCTAGATTTTTGAAAAAGTTGTCAAGAGACAAAAATGAGAAAATTTGATTATTTTTTAAATTCTTTCTCCCTCTACAACTTAAAAAATAGTTAACGAAATGACTTTAAAGACTGCTTATTTTATGCAAAATTTAATCAGCTTTCTAAACGTATTTAAGATTTTTTTGTATCTCCTTTTATTTACGAGATATGATTGAAAAAGTAATGGCATGTTTTTTCATAGAGTCGCTTGTAATCGTCCTGATATTTGTGGACGGTAGTGTACGTTAATTATGGTATTTTCGACTCTGAATCCGAATTTGAATTATATCAAAATGTTTTCGAGGTCGCTGATTACGAATATGAACTTAGAGTAACAAGTTTTAATCGAATCCGATGAATAAAAAAATACATCTGCCATATTGGGTCCCCCATTTTGAATTTCAAAAATTTTAAAAATTTATTTAATAAAATAAGATAAGAAATAATAATAATAATAATTATTATTATTATTATTATTATTATATAATCTTTAATAATAATTTATTTAATTTAATTTAAAAAATCTAACTTCATATTTGTAATCAGCGACCTCAAAAACAGAGTGATTTTTGCTAAAACTTTGAAAGAAAATTTGCTATCTTTAAAAAAATTTGTAGAATTGGATCTTTCTTAGATAATGAAAAAATTGACATTTTTGATCTATCATCTAATGAAACATTTTTCTCAGGTATGTATAAAAAGCCATATTTGATCATTGAACTAGAAGTTAACAAAGGTGAATAAATCTATTTTAGATGAGAAAATAAAAGAAAAGAATGTTCCTTATGAACAATCGAACATTGATATAACTATTTGGGATCGACAGTTTTATAATGTAGATGAACTACCTATAGTAGAATAGAGTAAAGAAGAATACTCTAATTTACTGTTTAATAACAAAATTATCAAAATACAAAAGCCTTATTATGGCATGTTCGTTTTGGCCATGCTTCACTTGAATATTTGAAAGCATTACAAAAAAAATTTCTGGACAATAAAGAACTGAACTCAGCTAAGTTTGATGAAGCAATTAGAGAATGCGAGGTGTGTCAGATTGCAAAATTCAATAAATTGTCTTTTTTTAGTACTCGAAGACGTGCAACTGCTCCATTACAAATTGTTTACTCAGATGAAATGGGTCCAATTTCTGGGTAAGTAACTGGCGAAAGTTACTTACCCAGAAGGTTACGAATATATGTTTTTATTAATGATAATTCCAGATTAGCAATGGCTTATCCTATAAAAGCGAAAAGCGAAACAGGTCATTGCTTTCAAATGTTCGTTAGAAGTGCACGAAATTTGTTAGGTTACGATGCGAAAGTATGTTACCTACGCACAGATCAAGGGACAGAATTTACATGAGGATTTGTAATGGAGGTACTGCAGAAACTAGGAGAGGAATTGCAGTTATTTTGTCTTGATACTCTAGAACACAATAGTACATCCAAACGATTCAATCAGACAATGCAAAAGAAAATCAGATCCTATATGTATGATGCAAGATTGTCAGAGAATCTGTGGGATTTAGCAATAACGGCTTTTGTTTTTGCATATAACTGAACGCCACACAAATCTAATGATATGGTACCTCCACTGGAAAGATTTACTCCTAATCACAATCACAATGTTGATATAAATCAGCTAGAAAGATTTGGATGTATAGCTTATTGTTTGATAAATTGAATTAAAATTCACTTAACTATAAAGTTCAAGAGGAAAATAAAAAACACTAATAATAAAGTAACTTATTTACAAAAACAAGTTTATTTAAACACTAGCAGAGCTACGCGCGCTAAAGCGCGCGCGATATTTCTGCTTTTGTCTTATAATACTTAAGACCTTATTACATTGTGTGTATATAAAAATGTGACTAAGAGTTTAAGATGTTTTTTTTTTCTTCTGAAATATTAGAAAAAGATTACAAATTCTTTTGAAGAATATTAAAAACATAAAACACGAAAACCAATAATTAAATTTAAGACACTGAGCAGTTTCACGACATAAATATGATAATATTTTTTTATTTTTATAATTATTTCCTTAAATTTTTAGTTTGCTGGAAAACTGTATTATTTCAAGAATTCGTTATAAGCGAAAAAAATTTGAAAGTCGGATATAAAACATACTTTTTTAACCCGTATAAACTATGCTATATTGTAAATATATTGAACAGATCTTTAAACGTCTGTCAACATTGCACATAATTTTCTACTCAAAACTAAATGTAAACAAGTCATACCAAACATTTGCAACCAAGCAAGTCAAATCACAAAATAATGGTTTCTGTTTCGATAAGTTTAGTCAAGGGATAGAAAAACTTTATACAAATTCATTACACATTAGATGAATTATTTTATTAAAGTATACTTCCTCCTTTGTCAAAAGATTGACACCGAGATTTATTGATACTCATGATATAAGCCGAGGTATAAGCTTAGGGGCCGTCAATAAACTACGAGGACAATTTTTCACTAATTTTTGACCCCCCCATCCAATATGAAACAAAAATTTTCACTTTATGCAATTGACCTTAATTTTGTCACTCGGTGGTTTCTAGGGTCGCTAATTACGAATTTGATGTAAGTTTTCATAAATTTAAAATGGCGGAATTTTCTTATTAATTTATGCAATTGACCTTAATTTTGTTACTCGAGAGTTCTAATACCAGTCAGGTAGGTGTAAATGTCCTATGAACGCTCACTGACAATTGACTTTTGTTTTAACACTTGCACCGACTCACGACCAGCGAGCGTGGATAGAAAATTTTCTTAATTTCTCTTTCCCATATTATATTAGCCATTTTGAATTTTTGAAAGCAAACATTGTCACGTCCCGAGCTAAGGCAAGGGTAGTTTTATTAGGTAATTAATAAAAGGGAGGTAAATTGCTGATTTGTCAAGTTGGTAAGTCTTGACATTTATTTTTAAGTGAGGATTCGTTAGACTTTAAAGAAACTATGGGTTTCCGTTAATTAATTAGAAGCATATTCCTTTTTATGTGGATATTTATTAATAACAATCAATTTAAACTATTACAATTACTAACAATTTTGAAGTTGTTGTTGTAGAGAATTACAGTAATGAAACGGCAACCAGTTATACGTTGTTGCGTTGCAGGTTACAAGAATTTATAAACTTTTTAGTTCGTTTCTTTTGACACTTTTTAAGCACAAAAGAGTAACTATTTTTTAACAGATATTTGACCACTCTAAGTGTTCTTTCCGACACTGTACCTTAATACAAAAGAAAACTTGTTTTCTTAGTATTCGGAAAGAACTTGCACTAATTTCATAAAAACTAGAAAGAGTATGTTAATTTGAACTGTTATACGACGAAAGTGTTATCAGAATTATTTTTAATTAGTGCAATTTATTTCCTTACTAAAAGAACAAGTCTTTTAACACTGAATTTAATAACTCAATTTCACGATCGAAGGGCCGACTCACGACACTATTCGGGCAGAAACTCACCGGAGTATTTGACAAATGCTCTAAGAAAGCTAGGGGTTTATATAGTGGCTAAAAACTACTTGCTTGGGGATGATTTGTTTAAAAGGCACGTAATCGAGCTGAAATTTATAAGTCACGTAGTCACGTATTCTAGCCGATTTCTAGAAAGCACGTAGTTAGTATTCATTTCATTTATAACAATTATTAACATAGACAAGTAATATGACACTCGCTTTTACAATAATTTGTTTAAACTCCCATATACTTAGTCATTTTACATGCATTCATGTTTATAGTTTTGAATTCAGAACTCTGGTGTCTAAATCAAGAAACTTTTTACGCGTATATAACTTTGCGCTGTTATGATAATCGAGCGGCAGCAGATTAATTACCATGAGTATAAATAATGAACCGACCGCCGCCCACTTATCACATAAGTCTAGATCGCGGTCGATTAAAATTTCAATAGTCTTAGTAGGTTTTAAGCATTAATTATTAATAATAATGAATTAATGAACATAACAATATCTAAAGTCTATTAAAAATTATTTACCTTATTTTACTATTAAAATTAAGATTAATAAGAAACAACAAAAAAAAGAAAGTTATATCTAGGGATGTAACAAACATCGTATTCATAATCAGCGACCTTAAAAACCACCGAGTGACAAAATTAAGATCAATTGCATTAAGTAAAATTTTTTTATATTGAATCCGCCATTTTGACTTATTGAAAACTAAAATCAAATTCGTAATCAGCGTAATCAAAATTAAAAAATTCAAAATGGCGATCGAAAGATTTCAAAGTTTACGGATTTAAAATTTTTTCGTTGGCCATTTTGGAGCCGCTATTTTTAATTTTTTAATTTTGACTAAAGATTTGGATTTAGAAACCTTAAAATCCACCAGATTAGCATTTTCAGCGACCCAAAAAACTTTAGATTATTCATTGATATTCATATTTCATTTATTACAGAGATTTCCCTTTTAGATGCCACTATAGCGGTCATACACATTGGTGGCACAAATTATTTTTGCCTCTATAGACGTCATACACTGGGAAGGGGTTAAAGGGTAAAAAAATTATCAAACTTAAAAAAATGAAATTTTTTTGTGTTTTTGAAATTATAACCGCCATATTTAATTTTTGGGTTGAAAGAAAATCTTTTTTTACACTGGAATCGAAAAGAGCACACTCAATATAATAAAATATGATAAAATATTAGAGTTGTGCAAAAAGCTCGATCGAGTATTTCAAGCTTTTCGTTTTTCTAGCAGAGCTGAGCAGAATCAATCTGAACTTGAACCAAATTCCATCCGACATGTGCAGTATTAAACCTAAAATAATTTTGAGCACTTGAATTTTTCAAGCACTCAAATATTTTTGAGTAACTAAAACTCGAGCCGGACTCGAGTATCGAGCCCGGCTCGAGCTTGACCATGCTATTCGAGCTTTTTGCACACCTCTATAAAATATGATCCTTTTTATTCAGAAAAGTATAGGTTAAAATTTCGCAAAGAATTTTCCTTTTTCAGGCGTTATAAGTTAATCATTAACATAATAAATAAACACTATAATTTGATTAAAATCATTTTTTTTTAATTATTATACCTAATATTATAATAACACTATAGTCAGGGAAATGTCAGAAAAATTTTTTTTTCATGGAAATTAAGAAAATTTAGCCAATCAATAAAAGAACCACAATTTTTAGTAAAAAAAGTGCAAGTTATTTGGATTTTGATAATGCAAAAAGTAACTATAAACGAATCATTCAAAATTTGTTTTTGAATCATTTTTAAAGACATACCTAATTAAATTTTTGAAATATATCTATAATAAAAATCTTTTTGAATAGTTGAAATTTTGTTAAATTTAATTGAAAAATAATTAATTTATTTGAAGTATTTTGTAACAATTTTTTAAAATCAGTTTTTGAAGAATAAACAATCTTTAAAGGCAAAATTAAAAATAAAAATTAATGAAAATCGGCTTCTAATTTTTTAAATTTCAATATTTTCAGTGTTTTCAATTACATATATTTCTAAAAATCTAAATACAAAAATAATAATTCAGAATTATTTTTAATATTTTGAAAAAAACATTTATATTCAAAATTTTTAATTGAAATTCTTTTAAAAAATTAATTATTTTTTTTAAATTATACAGAAACTCTCTTAACCCTTTCACGCCCATGGGACATATACGTCCCACCTACAAAAACCTCAATATCTTTGAAGAAACTTAATATTTTTGAGTATAATTTAGTGCGTTCTCTTCAGGAAGAATAGGGCTTTAAAAATAAGTCACCTAGATCATGTTAAAAAATTCCTATTGTTTAAAAAAATTCATAAAGTATTGTTAAAAATCATGAATTTTTAAAATATTTTAAAATCGCCTAAAAATTGTTACTCGGGGATTTTCGGGGTCGCTGATTACGAATCCGGTGCTAGTTTTTCAAAATTCAAAGTGGCGGATCTAATATGGCGGACGACAAATGTAAAAATTAAACGGATTGGCATGAAACTTGTTAATCGGGGGTTTTTAGGGTCGCTGATTACGAATATAATATCAGTTTTTTAAAATTAAAAATGGCGGATCTAAGATGGCGGACCATTATTTTTAAACATTTTAATTTCACCTGAAAATTGTTACTCGGGGGTTTTCAGGGCCGCTGAATACGAATCCGGTGTTATATTTTTAAAATTCAAAATGGCAGATCCAATATAGCGGGCGTTATTTTTAAAATCGTTTAGTTTCACCAGAAACTTGTTACTCGGAAGGTTTTCGGGGTCGCTGATTACAAATCCAGTGTTATATTTTTAAAATTCAAAATGGCGGATCCAAGATGGCGGACAATTTTTTTTAAACATTTTAATTTCACCTGAAACTTGTTACTTGGGGGTTTTCTGAGTCGCTGATTACGAATTAAGTGTTAATTTTTAAAAATTAAAAATGGCGGATCCTATACAGTGGACGACAAATGTAAAAATTGTTTGGATTAGAGGGAAACTTGTCACTGAAGGGTTTTTATTGTCTCTGATCACGAATTTGTAGTTTATTTTAAAATTGCGATTGTGTATTTATTTACTTCTGTCAGTAAAAAGTAAAGTATGATTTCATTGTATGCCCTTTCAGGCCTTTACAATCTCCTCAACATCACTATACTAAATTCTTCTAACTCACAAACTCTTCCTCCATATCCTTACTTTTGCGGCTGCAGCCGACTTAGGTTAGGAGTACTCGCATTCGCCTGGACATTCGGCCAGGGGAGAGGAAAACTCCAGAAAACCTACTTCCCAAGTACAACCGGTTTATTGACGTCGAGTCATGAATGAACATTTGGATAGCCATCACAAATGCACAAACATAACCTCGGCATCAAACCTCCCGTTTGATATATATCATCAGTGAAAAACACCGAAACTGTAGCAACTGTACTAACCGCACTCAAAGTGGCTTAACCTCTGTGATCGCAAGCAACGGGATTCCACCAACCGGGCTATACCATCGGTTATTTTTATTTCTGTCAGTAGATGGACTTGTTTCTTTCTACTCTCACTGGATTCGTATTCAGCGACCCTGAAAACCCCCGAGTAACAAGTTTCTGGTAAAACTAAACGATTTAAAAAAATCGTCTGCCATCTTGGATCCGCCATTTTGAATTTTTAAAAAATGATGTTATATTAGTAATCAGCGACCTCAAAAACTCCCGAGTAACAATTTCCAAGCCAATCCGATCAATCTGTAAAAAAGTTGCCCGCCATATTGGATACGCCATTTTGAATTTAAAAAATTTTATAATTCTGATATCAGATTCGTAATCAGCGCCCCCGAAAACTATAAATAACGTTACACTTACAATTTTTTAACTGTCCAGTTATGCCTGGGTGTGAAAGGGTTAAAGAATTCAATTATTTTCGAAAAATTACATTACAATATTTTTAAAAACTACATAATTAGTTTAATTGTTTTATTATGATTATTTCAGATTCAATTTCAAAGAATTAAAATTTGGTAAAATCTTTTAAAAATAATAGAATTAGTTAAAAATATTAATAAAAATGATCAAATTTTTTGAGAATTTTAATTATTAACAGGACCATAATTTGTCAAAACAAAAATTTTAATAAGTCCAAAAAGTAAAAATTTAAAAAATTTTATTTACATTGTTCGAAGATAATTAAATCTTAAATAATTATTATAAAACAATTATACGAATTAGTTTTAAAAAAAATTTAATGCAATTTTTTGAAAATAGGATTGAATTTCTTAATAGATTTTTTGTATAATTTAAATAAACTGATTAATTTTTTGATGAATTTAATTAAAAATTTTTAATATAAATGTTTTCTCCAAAATGTTAAAAATAATTCTAAAATATTATTTTCGTATTTATTTGGATTTTTGGAAATATGTAATTATAAATACTGAAAATATTGCATTTTAGAAAATTAGATGCTATTTTTTATTAATTTGAAAGATTTGTTTATAAGTCGAAAAAAAGTCTCGATTTTTTTACTTTTCCTAAAAAAAAATTTTATTGACATTTCCCTGATTTTACTGAAAAAGTTTTGTTTCCCTGACTATGATGTTAATATAACAATATAATAATTAAAAAAAATAAAAGGTTTAATTAAATTAAAGTGTTTATTTTTTATTTTAATCGTTAATCATTTTCGTAATTTCGTGCTTTGAAATATGTTCAAAAATGAGCTTTATTACTTTTTAAAATGCAGGTGTAATATAAAAGAAAATACATATTTTTTAAATGTGCATTGTCTACGTGGACAAGTGTAAAGGAGGGAGGGGTTTTCCAAATGTTCACGATTGTCTACAACCGGTGGCGGGGAGGTCAAAAATTAGTGAAAAATTGTCCATTTGGTTTATGGAATACCGATAAAATTTAAACCCCTCACTCTTACCTCGTTCTCGATCACCCTCTCTTTCACTCCTTAATCTATCTGTGAGTGAGAAAAGAAAAATATTTAGCCAATAAGTAAATAAGACGCTCTTTTCGTATTTTGGCTTGAAAGTGAAATTCCCCACTTTTCCTTCCCCTACCAATTTCTGTTCCTCTCTTTCTACCTAACACGGAGAATGGAGAAAACATTATGCTCTTCTGTAAACCAAAGAATTAGGCGTTACTATCTTACCTATTCGTCTCTCTTTCCTTCCTACACTAAACTAAAAGGAGAGACAATACCTTCCTCTCTTTCTCTTTATCATGGTTTCTCTCTCATACTGTGACAGACAGAATGAGTATGAAGATTAATATAGTTAATTGTTTAAATGTCAATGAAATAGAACTAAAGTCAATATATAGAAACACTGTAGTTTTTGTATAAACGCATTTCGACGCCTCCCGTTCATAAAATGCTAACTCAAAAGTCAATGCAAGACAATTCTATTTGAAAAATAAGTGCAATATGAAGTTAACTAAAAAAATCATGCAAGAAAATTCTATTTCAATATTCAGTGCAAGACAATTCTATCTGAAAATTTTGTGCAAAATATTATTAAGTAAAGCTGCGTATAAAACAATTCTATCTAACATTGAATGAAAGATTTATTTAACTATTATTATTTATTTCATTATCTTACATGTAAAAGTTAGATATAATTGTTTTATACGCAGCTTTACCTAGTAATATTTTGCACAAAATTTTCAGATAGAATTGTCTTGCACTGAATATTGAAATACAATTTTCTTGCATGATTTTTTTAGTTAACTTCTTATTGCACTTATTTTCCAAATAGAATTGTCTTGCATTGACTTTTGAGTTAGCATTTTATGAACGGGAGGCGTCGATTTATTGTTTTATAACGTAAAGTTCATTAAATTCAGTCCTTTTAAGATCACTTTAACACTTGAAAATGTCAGATATAGAATAAAGAGAAGTTCTAGTTAAGAAAACACCCACTTTTATACAAAATTATCAAAAATGCTTATTAAAATAAAAAGATATTACAGTACAAATTTTATCAGCGATGACCAAAGGTTCGCAAAGGACTGACTATGAAGTAATAGGAGATAAAAGAGGGAAAGTGGAGAGTGGAACCAGGTTTCTAAGAAGAAGAGGGAAAGAGACAAGGCAAATTATTACAGAAAGGCGAATATGACTCACAGTTAGGTTTAAATGCAAAATTAATTTGACATTTTCGAATCTACTTCCTTTCCTTTTTCAACATTTTCCGCCCACCATGTCAACATCGTTGACAAAATGATTTTGAGTTGTCTGGATTTGATTTGGAGAGTCCTTTTGAAAAAGTCCTAGCAAAATTGCTAATTTAAAGATAGGTCGTTTCAATATAGATGAGCAGTACGTAAACTAACCACACGAGTTAGACCATCATTTCTAGAATGAAGAGTGATTATTCTAGCTAGAGGCCACTTGTTGGGTGGTAATCGTTTATCAGTTATAAGTACTAATGATCCTTCTTTTAGAGAGTTCAAGGGATGATGCCATTTAGAGAAGGATAAAAATCGTTGAAGGCATTCAGTGGACCATCTTGTCCAAAAATGTTGTACTCGCTGTTGTAGAAATTGCGATCTAGCAAGACGAGAAATGGAGAGATGCTCAAGAGATGGTTCTGGAATTGAGTTGAGTGGTTCTCCAATGAGAAAGTGTCCAGGGGTGAGAGCTGTGAGGTCTTCAAGGTCATCCGAAAGCTGCCTCCCACTTTCCTCCAAAGTGAGGAGCAGCAGATGAAATGAAGCTGCAATGTGTGCCATCCTTGAGAAAAAGTTCAGTCAAAGTGCGATGTTCCTTAGAGGCTGAATTAAACAAGTCTCGAAGAGTTGATTCTGCTCCTTGGAATGTGGTTCCACAGTCACTATAGAGGGTGTATATATGCCTCTTCTACCAACTAATCTTCGATATGCAGCAATGAATTTTTCGGTAGAATAGTCAGTCACTGCTTCGAGATGAACCGCTGAGGTGGAAAAGCAAACGAATATAGCTAACCAACCCTTATATCATATATAATGTTATATGTCTTAGCTCATCTACCAGACCAAGATTTTATAGTAACATGACCAGCATAGCCCACGCCTGTGTGAAGAAAAGGCCTTGACGGTGTTACTCTGGGAGAAGGGAGTTGTCCCATGAGCTGTTGAGCTCTAATGCTTCGATGACGTGAGCATATTATGCATTTTAGTATGTGAGATCGAACTGGAGCACGACCTCCCACAATCCAGAAGTTTTGACGTAGAAATGAAGTTGTAGCCTGTGTCCTTCCATGTAAAGTTTTCAAATGAGCATCTGCAATCAAAAGAGCTGATAATTAAGCATGTCTAGGAAGAAGAATGGAATTTTTAGCATCAGAATCAAGAGAAGAGTGTTTTAATCTTCCTCTAATTTGCAAAATTCTTTTATTGTCGACGAAAGGAGTGAAACGTAAGAGAGAATTAGAGTTTCATAATGGTTGATTCAGCAAAAGAGAGTTGATGGTGTCCTTAAAGTAAGCATGTTGAGTCACTTGAACCCAAAAAAATAAAGCATTTTCTATTTCCTTAGGCGAAATCGTATTAATAATTGATGAATGCAACGTGTGTTTGAATTTAGCAATGACTCGTTGACATATGGTTGTGATTCGAAGTAGACGGTGAAGAGAAGAGTAGCGCAAAATAAGATTCCATAACTGAGAAGGTTTATCCAGAGGAGAAAAGTGACATAATTCTGGTCGTTCTTCACATGAGCTTGCTTCAGAAGTGTATGACGGAGTCGAAGGGCATTGAGAAGCTTCAAGTGATAACCACGAGGGACCTGACCTGATTACAAAGGGATTGTTATAAGATTTTTCCTTTAATAATCACTGGTGAGATAAGACCTAAAGGGTCGAATATTTGTGCGATATCAGATAGAATATTACGTTTACTTATAGATGATCTAGATTGAAAATTGAAAGAAAAAGTGAATACGTTTGAGGAAGGGATCCAATTTAGACCAAGAACCTTGACATTATCATGGTCAAATGAATATTCTGAATTTGAGGATTGAAATTGTGGAAACGAGGACAATAGAGTAGAAACGTTAGATTTCCATTTGGCTAGAGGGAATCCACCAGCATTACAGAGATCATTCAATTGTTAAGCGATAGGAATAAGTTCATCTGGTTTGTCTACTCCACCACTTATATTATCGACGTAACGTCCTTTGGTTATAGGTTTGATAGATAAAGGGAATCGAGCCCCTTTATCAACAATGAGGTGATTCATTACTCGATTGGCAAGGAATGGAGCTGCACGAGTTCCGTACGTAACTGTTGTGAGTTTACTTGTGGAGATGTGTGAGATTATTTAAGAGTCGTTTGAGTGTTTGAAGTGCGATATCATATGAGTGACCTAGTTGCGTGGGAGTTTGAGCAAAAGGTAATCTAACAACATATTTACCATCAGGACGACGATGATGAGTTGTGACAAAATGTTGTTCACATAATAACTCCTCGGGAGATAATGTGACAGAATTAGAATGATTATTTGGGATTTCCTCTAATTGCCAAAATTTAGAGAGAAGACTTTGTATATCATCGATGAAACATGATTTTCTAATAGTAAATTTTTTTAAAATTAAACCACTTTTCTCTACAAAATTTTTACGGTATTCGTGCGAATAATTGGCTAATTTTTTTAGTAAATTCTTTAAAAATGCAGCACTAATATCGTATAAGAGGGCATAGGGTGGTAAGTTTGTAAAAGTTTACCCCTGCTTGAAGTAAGTTCAAATTAATTCCAAATATTACCACCAACATGAGTTACAATTACTGTAAATATAAATTCAAAATTTGAATTTTTGGGCGAGTTATGGAGAGGGAAAGCAAAAGTAAAAAACTCATTTCTATCGAAAACTACTAAACCGATTTCAATGAATTTTTAATATGTTAGAAAGACGTAAAAGAACGTATAAATATCAAGTATTTAAAAAAAATGTAGCACATTTGTGGCACAAAAATCTTATTTTGACTACACTGCTAAGGGGTTAACTATCTCAATAAAATGAGTTAAATCTTCAAACAAATTATGTTTATAGTAAATTTTTAAAAGGAAATCAATGGTAGGAAAATAATATCGGTTAGAAAATATTCTAAGACTTTTTGAATTTTTTATTTTTCTTAAAAATTGATAGATTTTAAAATCCACTCGTAATTTGGTAGAAAATATGTTTCTGTATAATTTGCTTATAACAATTTACAAATGGTTCTATAGCTCACTTCTACAATTCAGAGATTTTAATAAATATATAAATCGTATTTCCCATAGAAAAATCTTGAGTTTGTTGATCAATAATTGAGCAAAAGTGGAACGCCATACGTTGAAAAGTATTAAAATGACAATTTGCAATTGGTTTTACATAAAAAGTATTCTTAAATTGGTAATGCTCTCATACTTTCATATTATTAAAAAATTGAATAAAAATAAGTTACTGTTGTCAACTAATTTGTTAAGAATTTAATAGTATTTATATGAAAAAATTTAAACAGATTTCTAATATAATGTCGTTTAGAACCATTGTTTTTGATGCCACACCAATGAGAGTGTGCTCTTGACCAAAAAATACTATTTTTCTCGAAAATCATATTTAGAAAAAATTTAGAAAAAATATATATGTTAAAGGGCACATTATAAGGTATTTTTTAAGAAAAAAATTGTAGGTTTTTTATACGATATTCATGCTGTATTTTAAAAGAATTTGCTAAAAAATTAATTCCGTTATTCGCACAAATAAAGTATAAATTTTTTTGAGAAAAGTGGTTTAATCTAAAAAAATTAAAGCAAATAAGACTTTTGCAATTTTTATTGAATTCATAGTGGAATTTTTATAAAATATACTAAAAAATTCGTTCGTAATTCGCACAAAATGAGTATGTAGAGTAGAGGGGGGTAATGTAGTGCACTAGCTTTACTGACTAAACGAATGAATTGAATTACTTGCCGTTGGTATGGTAGGGTTAAGGTATCAAATTATAGTAATGTATATTGTTTTGGCTTTATTGTGATTCTTCTAAAAGAAGTTGTGGCGTCACTTCAAAAACACTAGATGTTGAAACCATATTTTCGTTTTTTATTAACTTGAAGAAAATGTAAGGCTCGTTAAAAAAGTATCAGGTAAGTGCTTTTTCCATGTAAAATTTACTTCTGAACACAAATTTAGTATTGATTTGACGTTTAACTTTGTTTTATTGAGATATTGAAGTCAACGTGAAAAAAGTGCTTGGGACATTGTAGTGCACGGGGTTGGGGGCAATGTAGTACAATTATACAGAGTACAGTAAATATGTATTATTTAAGCATGTTTGCTTTTGCAAATTTTTGCAGTTTTATCTGACACAGGAACAAAGAAATCTCTAGTTTATAGTGCTGTCCACGAGATGAGATGATACCATGCAAAGTCTAGATCTCGTCTCGGTTTTTACATGCAAAGTCTCGTCTCGTGGGCATGACTACTAGTTTATAGTTTTTTAAGTTTCTTATGTTCCTAATATTATATTTAATAAAATAAAATAGTTTATAATATATTCTCTGCTTTTTATTTCACTAATAAAGTGGTGCACTACATTGCCCTACAAATTTTAGATTGTCGAAAAAAAGTGCCTTCAGTTTTTTGGATATAGAAAAGCTCTATCTACATCTACAAAAAAATAATGTACACCATAACTGTAGCTAGAAACATTGCCTTTCCAACGAGTCCTTATTGATTAAAATTGGTTAAAAATTGCGACCACAGGAGTTTTTGAAAGAAAAGTGCACTACATTACCCCCATCTACTCTAATGAGTACGGAAAACTGGTATAATTTTCAAAACAAAATTTACATTAAAATTTACGTGCGGAATTCCTTTTAAATTTCTATTGGGATGTTTAAAAAATGTACTAAAAGAATTCATTAGTAATTCGCACAAAAGCCGTACACAAAATTACCTCACATCATGCGATATCCCATTTCCATCCTGCGATATCCCTATAATACCCCATGGGATATCTCACGAGACAGAAAGGATAGCCCAAGGATATACACGGGATATAAAAATTTTTCTTTCGTGGGGTATCCCGCGTGGAACAAAGAATGTGTGTCGGAGAGCTGTGAAATTATATTTAACGCATTTTTTGTTGCATAAATATAACTGTTTGGAAAATTAATTGAAAATTGTATTTAAAATTTCAACGCAAAAATTTCAAGCGGAATTCCGTTCGAATTCCTATCGTAATATTTAAAATATTTATACAGAAAGTTCGTTATTAATTTGCACAAAAGCCGTATGGAATTTGTACAGAAAATTGGTCCAATTAAAAATAAAATTCTAAACGATTATCGGACGAATACTTTTCACCTGGGATGAATTAATAATTATTTTAAAAATGTTTTATAAAAACTGAAAACAATAAAAATATAATGAATTCAGCAAAATCCTTTTCCAAAATTATGCTTCAAATCTTATGTTATAGGGGAGAATTCGGGTAAACCCGCTCACTAGCGATTTGAATAGTACTTAACATTCAACTTATATTAACGAACTTTCGTTTAGTTTCATAAATTCAACATAGAATAGAAATAGCTGTATGCTCTGCAATAGGCCACTAAAAAGAAAGAAGAAAGAAGAATTTAACATAGAATCAGAGGCGATCAAATGTTTTTAGAGGTGTCTGAAAAAAAAACGTTTTTTTGGATTTTTAAGTTTTTTGATCATTATTTTTTGTCTTAATTTATCTGGCAACTTTTTTTTGTTGCTACTGGATGTCCTTTTTCGAAGTACATATATAGTTTTGTCTTATTTCAAAAAGATTTAATTAACCCATTAAGCCCCAAATGCACTAAAATTTTAGTCTAACTTTATGCAATGATATTTTATAGAATAAATGTCCTATTTCTTTAGCAAACCCCGTGTCTAATGTATTTAAGTGTCCTCTTTCTGAATATGCTATTGAAAATAGTTTTAAAAATTGTTAAATAATGTTTATTAATGTTTATTTGCAAAAAGACACGATTTTTAAATGGTTTTTGAATAAATTTATATATATTTCGAAAGCGAAATTTTTTTTTGCCATCTACCAAGCATATAAATCGTGCACTCGATAGTTAAACTTTAAAGAAAAAATGTCCCCTCTTTCCTCCCCTCTTTTATTTTTTTCAAAATGGCGTCAAAGATTTCAAAAAATCATAATAAAGTAATTTGAATGTGTCAAGAATCTAAAGTTTGTCCAAGTTAGTTAAAATTGCTTACTCGGGGGGTTATTTGGGTAGCTGATTACAAATTTTATATCAGAAATTCAAAATTCAAAATGGCGGATTTAACATGGCGACCGAAAATTTTTAAAGTCGTCGGATTTATCTCAAATTGCTTACTCGGGAGTTATTAGGGTCGCTGATTACGAATTTGATGTCAGAAATTCAAAATTCAAAATGGCGGATTCAACATGGCGACCAAAAATTTTAAAAGTCGGCTTTACATTTAAGTTTTAAATACTCCTTCGAAATGGACATAGCAAAGTTTTTAATGCTGCTTTTTTGTTTGCCCTTATTTGTATCATTCCACAATATTACAGCATTTGAAATTGCGGAATGTATAAGTTGAATAAAAATTACCCATGTCCATTTTTTTGACCTCATGATAAGCATTACTCTGCTGCAGTATTCGTCATGAATATTGACACCACCCATGAATTTGTTATAGGCACTAAAGGCATGTGGAAAAGGAACGTCCGTCTTCTTTTTTTCTTCCTTATTATACCTTTTAACAGAACTAAGAGGACTTATACCTGCTGCTGTTGACAAAACTGAAACAAGTTTCGAGTCTTTAAGTGTTATAAAATTTATTCCACTATTTTTGTCATTTTCAACACCGTAAGTACCTCTAGGAGCATCTTCTGCTACATCATTTTTTTCCTTTATTCTGTTTGACCTGACAGTACCTGTGGCACGAGGCCAATCTTTTTTAAGTGCGCTAACAAATCAGGGCAACAAAATAAATTGTCAAAATATACATGATACCGCATGAGTTTTGTGGGAGGAATATTTGACAGTAGTTCGTGGAGCATTTGGATCACGACGCGACTTCCTAAAGCACAATTAGATAAAGCATTCCCCTTTTCTGAATTTTTTCTGCAATATATGTCGCAATTATACAAATACCCCGAAGAACTACAAAGAGCCCACATTTTGATTCCGAATCTAATAGGTTTCGTTTTTATAAACTGTTTTAGTGTACATCTTTCGTAATACTTAAAGGGGAGTGACACCTTTTAGGCCTCTTTTGAACCTGTTTTTCATGAATTTTTTTAAGACACGGGAATAAAGTAAACAAAATTTGGTTTTGAGAGATTTATTTGTTAATTTTTTAAGTTCACAAAAATATATTTATACGTAAAAAAAGTTTAAATTTGTTGCCTATGGAGGGCGCCGAAGGAGACGCATGCTTATTCCCGAAATCTTTTTTAACCAAATAGTTATTTGATATAAAACTACTTAACTTAAAATTCACATAATATGCACATTATTTGACATAAATTTCATTGCACACAAAAACCATTTAACATAAATATCATTTGTCATAGAATTCATTAAACAGAAATATTATGTTACATATAAAACTCAGATAACTTAATTTCCATTTGACATTAAAAATAATGTAACAAAAATTTCTATTGACATAAAAATCATTTAACATAAATTTCTTTTGACACAAACTTCATTTAACGTAAATTTTATTTGTTATAAAATTCATTTGACATCAATTTCATTTGGCATAAATGTCATTTAACGTAATTCCTATTTGACATAAATATCATAAGACATGAAATTAGCTTGACATAAATTTCATTTAACGTGAATATCATTTAACATAATTATTATTTAACGTAAAATTAAATTTATATAAATTTCATTTAGCATAAATTCCATTTAACATAATTCTCATTTAGCATAAAATTTACTTGACATAAATTTCATTTGGTATAAATCCCATTTAACAAAATTTTCATTTGACATAAAGTTCACTTGATATAAATTTCATTTGACGGATAACTCATTACACATAATTCTCATTTGACATAAAATTCAGTTGTCGTAGATTTCATTTTACATAAAGATCATTTGACATGGAAATATAGGCGCGAATTTCAAAATTGTCGAATCACAATGTTGTTGATAATATCTAATTGGTTACTTTTAAAATTGGCGCCGATATTTTTATGTAAAATGTAATTTGTGTAAAATGATTTTTATGTCAAATGACAATTTTGTTAAATGACTTTTATGACAAATGAGAATTGTGTTAAATGTCTTTTATATCAAATGAACTTTATGTCAAATGAAAATTATGTTAAATGGGATTTATACCAAATGAAATTTATGTCAAGTAAATTTTATGTCAAATGAGAATTATGTTAAATGGAATTTATGCTAAATAAAATTTATATAAATTTAATTTTACGTTAAATAATAATTATGTTTAATGATATTCACGTCAAATGAAATTTAAGTCAAGCTAATTTTATGTCTAATGATATTTATGTCAAATGAGAATTACGTTAAATGACATTTATGCCAAATGAAATTGATGTCAAATGAATTTTATAACAAATAAAATTTACGTTAAATGAGTTTTATGTCAAAAGAAATTTATGTTAAATGATTTTTATGTCAATAGAAACTTATGTTACATAATTTTTATGTCAAATGGGAATTAAGTTATCTGAGTTTTATGTAACATAATATTTCTGTTAAATGAATTCTATGACAAATGATATTTATGTTAAATGGTTTTTGTGTGCAATGAAATTTATGTCGAATAATGTGCATATTATGTGAATTTTAAGTTAAATAGTTATATATCAAATAACTATTTGGTCAAAAAAGATTTCGGGAATAAGCATGCGTCTCGCGTTGAAGTTGATCTCCTTTCTCTGCAGAGCAAATCGGTGGGCAAGATTCCGGTTAGACCGTTTAATCTAAATCAAAAATTCAAAGTTTTTCTGAATCTGAGATAGATTTAGCTTTCGAGTACGTAGGATATTTTAAAAATATTAATTTTGGTGTATTTGGCAGTTGTTTGAAGTAAAAAGTCGATTTTTAAAGCGAAAGTTTGTCAAAAAATCTGTTGCCAAAAAAAACAAAGAAGCCAAAAAAAATCCGCTACGTACTCGAAAGCATTAGTAAATAACGATTAAAAAAAACTTTGTCCGAAGTCAATCCGATCAAAACAGTTCTAGCTAGACTGCCCACCGTTTTGAAAAACGTCATTTCGAGAAAAACGCGTTTAAAGTTTTGAAAGCACTTAAAGCGCTCTTGGACACCTTTTGCAGATTTTGATTTTTTTTCACATAAAATAACTTCGAAATCATCTCTATTGATATAATTTCTATTCTACACATTATAAAGTATCGTTTAAGCAAGAAAAAAAATTCGATTTTTTTCGGGTCAAAGGTGTCACTCCCCCTTAACCATCATTTCGTCGATGGAAACAGCTGTAGAATAAAACCCGAATTTAATAATGTTTTTTCTGAATATATTCAGTATTGGACGCACTCGACAAACTTTATCAGAATTATAACTATCGCTCTCGTTTATTTTATGGAATTTAATTTTCGACTTAATTAGTTCAAATCTGTTCCTATTCATAGCTGCTGCGACAGGTTCACCTCTTAAAAATGGATCTAATGACCAATAATCTTTTTGAGATTGTCTTTTGTTAAAGGTACTAAAGATTATAATACCCAAAAATGCGTTAAATTCATCGAGTGAGAGATCTAATCCATTACCTTTTGTACTCTCAACTATATAATTTTTTAATTCTTTTAAAAAGAAATACTCAAAAAATTTCCTTAGGAGAACTTTCTAAAATCATTTTCTTATCTTTTTCTTTTAATAATATTTCATTTCCAAGAGATTCCTTACATACTTTTTCCCTAGTTACTTAACAAAATGCATTATCTTCTTCTAATTTTTTTTTGAGATTTGTTATAACGCTTTGATTTTTGAGCATATTACTCATTTGGAAAAATAAAACATTTTCAACGTCGCTTGAAAAGTCAGAATCAGTACAATTCGACTCACCAGAGTCATTAGAATTCGGAATAAAAATTGCATCTACAACTTCTTCATCTTCTTCAAATTCAAAATTCTCAACAAAAGATGTATTCTTTTTTCTTCGTTTGAATAAAACACGATTTTTTCAGTTAAAATAGAACTATTAGCATTTCTTTTTCGCGGCATATTAAAAACGCTAAATGAAGTACGAAGATCAAAGAACTTTAACAAGTTAGATACTTTATAATGATATAGATGTTTTGCATTTTTTTACTCTATAAAATCTGGCAAAAAATAATACATATTTAAAATAAAAATTTAAAAGCACTCTAATGGAACACTACACCCACATCGAAACATTACTTAAGTATAGGTGACTAACAATGGTGTTCCTAATAAATTTAACGACTCACACAAAGATGTAAATAATTTCATCTTAATCCGTCGAATATAAATAATTTTGGTGGACATATTGGATCTTTTAGATACTTTTTCGGATAAATATGTCGACTATTCAAATTTTTGGTCACCACTCTGAATTTTGAAATTGTGACATCAAATTCGTAATCAGCGACCACAAAAACCCCCGAGTAAGCATTTTCAGAAAAGTCCGCCGACTTTCAAAATTTTTCGGTCGCCATGTTGAATCCGCCATTTTGAATTTTGAATTTTGAATTTCTGATATAAAATTCGTAATCAGCGACCCTAATAACCCCCGAGTAAGCAATTTAAACTAAATTGGACAAACTTTAGAAACTTGACACATTTAAATTACTTTATCATGATTTTTTGAAATCTTTGACGCCATTTTGAAAAAAATAAAAGAGGGGAGGAAAGAGAAGACTTTTTTTAAATTTAACTATCAAGTGCACGATTTATATGCTTGGTGAATAGCAAAAAAAATATTTCGCTTTCGAAATATATATAAATTTATTCAAAAACCATTTAAAAATCGTGTCTTTTTGCAAATAAACATTAATAAACATTATTTAACAATTTTCAAAACTATTTTCAATAGCATATTCAGAAAGAGGACACTTAAATACGTTAGACACGGGGTTTGCTGAAGAAATAGGACATTTATTCTATTAAATATCATTGCATAAAGTTAGACTAAAATTTTAGTGCATTTGGGGCTTAATGGGTATTTATTTTGAAATGTGAGGAATACACTCGGGGTAAAGTCGCTCACTTAGTTTTAAATTTAAAATTTAGAATAAAATAATTTTACATATTATATTTTAACCATAACAAAATTTATAACTTATTAAAACCAAAATTGTAACTACATTTAACTTTCTCTTAATAAAATATAACATTATTTAAATCTATAATTGTAATTTATGAAATCTATGTTTATTATTTAATAAACCAATTTGTTGTTTATAGAATTGTTTATAGAACTCATAGTTTATTAATAATAAATCATACTTAAGACGGGAATAAGACGAATTTTAATATTTAAAAAATAAAACTGTTTCGTCTTGAAAAGATAAAGTGAGCGGATTTACCCTGGAAAATTGTAATTTAAAAATTTGGTATATGTGTGTTAAAAAATTTCTTTAAGTAAAACTAAAAAAGATAAATCAAAAACTGTTTTTTATTTTTTTAGTCGAAATCATAAGCTTTCAAATGATATAAATTAACTTGGATTTAGAGAATAATTTCCTAGATTTTAAACGATCTGAAAAAAAGTAAGCGGGTTTACCCCTACTGGTCAAACCAAGTGTTTTTTCCAATGTTCTTTCTAATAATATATATTTTTATTAACTAAAATTTTTATTACATAAAAGGGAACATATGCTACCTTCTTATCAAGATATTTATATTGAATTTAAAGCTTGATTTCTATTCTATTATTATCAATTAGTAGGTATTAGTCGTTACCATTCTCTGTATTATCTCGCAACGTGCGCTGTGATTCAAAAACGTGTTCCTAAAATTAAGAGTTAAAAAAAAGACTGTATAACCTAAATAATTACAACTTGAATAAAATAGTTTTCTTTATAATTGAAGTGTACTAGAACCAAAAGGGCGCGCGTTGCGCGCCCACTTCTGGTCCTTTCCCACGACAAAAACCTTAATATAACCTTTAATTAAATCTTAATTAAATAAAAACATATGTTTATATTTTAAAAATTATTTCTCTGTTAATAAGATTGTTTAAAAGTTTTTTAATTTTTTAAATGTAAGTTTGACACATTGAATTTTATAAAAAAAAATTACACGTTAATGCCTATAAAAAATTCTCATTCTGGAGAAAATCACCTTTAAAATAAACATCATCCACTTGAAAAATTAGGGCAAAACTCCAAGGATTAATTTAAAGAAAGAAAAATCAGTAACCTTCTATATTATAGAAATTGTGTAGATTTTTCTGCCAAAATACAGGCGAAAATTTTTTTAAATTAATACTTGGAGTTTTGCACATCAATACATGGTAATTTAATTTTGCCAAAACATTAAGAACATTCTTGAATTTGCAATTGTATTTAAGAATTGTTAATAACAATTTTAAATTTTTATTTTTTAACAATCTTTTTATTTTATCATTAAAGTATAGACATTAAGCTTTATTTAAAAGAAATTACTTTATTATAATTATTTGTTTCAAAGTAATAATATCATGAAAATAAAATGATCCAGAACTTCAACACCAAATTACTTTAATAATAAAATTTTTTTTGAAATTGTTTCACTTATTTTGACCCATTATATTAAAACATTAAAGATGTTTTTGTTGGGAATAAATTATTCTCTGATAAATGATTTATTACCATTTATTAAATTAATTTTAATTAATTGTACACTATCTGCGAAAATTGTGTAAATACTATATGTTAGTGCTATAAATAATTTTTTCATTTTGCAAAATGTAGGGGAGACTGGGGCGAAAAGTTAAATTTTGCATAAATGATTTTTTTAACAATATAATCCGCTTAGATGCAAATATTTATATATCAATATTGTAGGGCAACTTGTCCCCTACAACTTTCAATAAAAAAGTTTGTGATATTTTCGCATACAATACATGTTTTGTCCTTTCTTGAAAATTTTGTTTTTTTAACTTTTCGCCCCATGCTGGGGCAAAAAGTTAAATGGCTAGGGCGAAATGTTAAATTCTATTTCTAGCCTACTAAAACTATTTTCTGATAGGTGTTAAGTAGTAGATGAGTTGAAGTATTTATAAACAAGTAATTTAGTTAATTTAAGATCTGTGTTTATTAAACAAAAGCTTTAGAACAGTTATAAAGTTAAAAAAAATTTTTTCAAGAAAAAAAAATTTTGGTTTATTTTACGTGAACGGTCTTGTTTTTTGACAGAGTACTTCCCAAATGTAAAATAAATCATTTTTAAACAAATAAGCCCAAAAAAACGAAAAATAAAAAAAAATTTTAACAACATGTAAAAATACATTTAACTTTTCGCCCAGGGAGCGTTTTTGGCTTTAACAACAAGTATAAAAAATCTGACTAAAGATATTTAGCAAATACCTTTAGGTATCTGTTCAGGGGAACCAAGTAATGAAGTAGAAAAATCGCGGTGAGAATAAATGCAAAAAATATACTTAAAAGTTGATATTTTCTTTTACGAAAAAATTTTCAAAAGTAGGGCGAAAAAAAATTTAAATATGGACACCACAAAAATTAGCAGAATGTCACATAACTCTGGACATTTATTTAGGGTGATAACACCCTTCTATAATTAAAATTGCAATGCTCTAACTATTTCCGTTCGAAACATAATGAATTTTAACTGTTTTCACAATTTAATTTTTCGCCTCAGTCTTCCCTATTAATTAACATTTTTCCCGTCTGAGGCACTAAAACTCAATATAATTATTTAAAAATTAAACTTAAAAGTAAAATTTAACTAACTTTCTAAAATCATTAAAATGATACTTGAGTTTGTCTTGTTTTAAATAAAATTAATATAATTTTAGAAATACTTTACACGTGTTTATGTTCTTTGGATAAAGCTAAAATATGCATTCAGTTTATTTTAATACAATTAATGTTTTTTAAAGATAGTATTTAACATTAAAATTTACAAGTAAATATGTAAATAAAAAAGCCGAACAAGACAAAACTTTATGTAGAAACCTAACTTTTATGCTTGGCCATTTTTGGTTAAAAAAATATCAAGCTAAAACAAAAATTGTACCTTTTTTTAAAACATTTACAATATAAAATTTTTTTAATTTCTCATTTTAACTCATAGTATTCATAGTAATACAACACTATCCTACCTAATTTTTTTACACAAAAAACATTTTTATAATAAAGTTCAAAAATGTAGAAATTAAAAAATTATATTATTTTATTATTATTTTATTATTATATTATTATTTTATATAGGGTAAGAGGTTCGGTTGTGGGCATGGTTTGGTTGTGGACACCCCTGCGTAACTTTTCATAAAATACAAATGAATCAAATTTGACAAATGTCAAGTGTGTGTTGTCACCGTATATCCTTTTTGTGCGAATACCAAAGCAAACAGTCGCTTTTTATTTGTTCTGCAAAGATATTTGTTTTCTTACACGTGTGTTTTGACACATTTTTATTATTTCACAGTTTTAAAAGTGCTACAAATCGAAGAGAATTAAACAAAAACGTTAATGCAATGCATATTTACACAGTAAATGTATTAAATTTTGTAATTTAATACCGATTTCCACCAGAATTTTAACAATAAAAATTTTTTTCATTATGTTTCACTGTGGCTGCAAAATTCGGTTGTGAGCACCTAACTCCTTTTTCTTTCAAATCGTTAAATATCGTCGTTGATATCAACATGAGTAATTTTCCCCAGCTATTAATGGTGTTTTTAAGTATTTTTTAGATATTATTGGCCATATCCGCCTGTGAATTCGAATTTTGCACATTGTGATAAGGTTAAAGAATATGAAAAGTCGCATCTTCTGTTGTTGTTTCAATGCTAAAGCTTTTGAAATTAATCAATTTTAACTTTTTTTACATATCTGCGGTGATTTTACTTCAGTTCTTTCCATTTTAAACTGATTTTACGATGGTGCTCACAACCGAACCAAAATTTTTTGTTATCCAAAAATAACGATTATACTAAAATATTTATAAAAAGTTTCTAGTTTACGAAATCAATTTATTTTCATCGCCAGTAGTTACCTAAGGTATCTAGCTTTCAATATTCACGCATAAATCCGCATAACATATACTTGAGCCCAAGTTATAACCCAAAAACCAAACTATGCCCACAACCGAACCTCTTCCCCTAATTAAAAAGTAGTATTTTACACAATTTTTTAAAACTTACCTTCTTATTCTTATTTTTAATTACAAATTTTTTTTTTAATTTTGAAGAGAGAAAAAAACGTGTTCTTAACTTTGCACTTTTATTTTTCTGTATCATATATATACTGTAAAAATCTGTTAATAAACTGTAACTATTGTAAACTGTAACTACTGTTGAAGCTCTTCTAAACAAAGAAAATACACCAATAGCAAGCGTCTCCGCTAGGATTTCTGACCAATAGCGACCGTCATCATCGGTTTTCAGACAATACCGACCGTCATCATCGTCTTTCAACCAATCGCGACCGTCACCATGATATTTCAACCAACAGCGACCAACATCATTAAATTTTATCCAATAGCGACCGTCATCATCGGATTTTAACCAATCACGACCGTCATCACCGTATTTCAACCACTCGCGACCGTCATCATGTCATTTTCACAACCAATCACGACCGTCACTTTCAAACTCCAGCCAAAAAAAAAGCTGTTTTTCTATTAAGGATTATTCATTTGTGCGACGACCCAAATTACGAAAGTAATCCAACAGGTTATGGAAGCCCAGTGAGTCGAGAAAACATCGTCCACGTTTTCACCACGCGGAAAAATTAATTAAAAGAAGAGAAAAAGGCAAGAAAATGTCACAAAGTGGAAAAGAAAATTTGAAGGAAGAAGCCAGGCCTGGTGAGTAAAAATATAATACACATTGAATATAATTTTTAAAATCACGTGCACGTGTTTGCAAAAATGTTCAAAAGAATAAATTTAAAGTCGAGTTTGAAAGAGTGGAAAGAACATTAAAATAATAAAAATTAAAATAGATAAAACAAAATAATTTTATAATTAAAAATAAAAAGAAGTGTTAAGTGTAAAATCAGTATAAATAAAATAAAGAAAAATACCCACGCTGGTATGAGTATAAAAAAGATAAAGATACCGGCAAACCAACGAGAAAGTGAAGATAAGAGGGAAAGCGGGGAGACAGACACGATGAAACGTGTTCGAACAGGTGATGAGTTACTATATACATTGATCTGTCTCTCTTTTTCTTTCTTACAGTCACCTCTACGAAAACGCAAAATTCAAAATAAACAGATCTGTATAAAAGAAAAGAAAAATAACCTTGAGATAATGATGAAGATAGATGAGAAAAATAACTACAGCAATACAAATTAAAATAAAATCAATAATGAATCGAGAAGTTTGTGGAGAGGTACTTATTTGACGTTCGATGAGCATTTTCACACATCCTAAATCAAATGCAAGGATTTATTGCCGTGCAGAATTCCAAACATTTGATTGTTCTGGAGCCAGTCATACTTGAGTTCAGTCAACTGACTCTAGAACATAGTCCTTAAAATAATTAATAAATAATTTACATGTTTAGAAAAACGAATAATGACTCCGGCTGAGTGGGAGGCCCTCCTACAATGGACGGAAGAAAAGATCTTAAATGATCAACCAGCAATTATGCCAAGGACTTTCACGGGGAGTTCGGTAACTGAGTTTATTCAAACAGATGTGGAAGATGAGTTGATGGAAGGCGGGACACAAGGAAATGATGAGAAAAAGGAAATAGAAGAGAAAGGAGAGAATGGAGAGATGACGAGGAAAAAACAAATGAAAGAAAAGATCGAAGGCGAGACAAGCAATAATTTGAACAACAAAGATGACTCAGGAACTGAACTTCTAAAAACTGGTCAATTAAAAACAATGAAGAGTTTAATAATTGATAAAGACAAACTCATACCCTCCATAATTAGTGATACAAAATGTAATATTAATACAGAAAAATATAAAATTCCAAAGAAACTTGAATCCCTTCCCCATATGCCTCAAACTAATAAAAATAATCTTTCAGTCATGGCGAGATTAGACAGTCAAGAAAACAAATTCGACAAAATAGTCGAAATTGTTAACAATTTCTGCTCTATTTCTATCAAATCTGCTCAACAAATGACAAAAGTTGTCACACAAATCAAAGATTAGATAAAAATGGATAAACAGGAGAGACTCCAAGAAGACACACTAAGAACTCTAACCGTTCTACTTAGAGAAGACTACGTCAAACAAAATAAAAGAACAAACGATGCGATAATAATGCTATCAGAAGCATCCAAAACATTTAAAAATGCTCAAAAGAAAATACTCGGGAAAGAGGAAAAAGTAAGTGATAATGATATAACGTTAGATAAAAAAGGAACAAATTTAAATAAAAAGCCACAAATTGACTTAGTAAATTTAATAAAACAAACTTGTATAAATTTAAACTTTAAAGATTCTAGTGATAAAAATAACACTAATGAAAATAAACTCAACGAAGTAGTAAAATTTGAAATAATAAATAAAGGGGGATGACTTTTAGAAGAGATTATAAATTAACCAGTACAATGAAATTTAAACACTTTCGCGATTATTTCACATCAGAATTAAGATCTTGTAATTTATTACACGTCATAGATGAGAAATTTATTTCTAGGCGAGATAGATGAGAAAATACTAAATGAACAAAAATTCAAAGTTAGGGACATACTAATTAACCACCTTGACAGTAATTATCACTCGAAAGTTTTAAATTTTCAGGACCCAAAAGAAATACTTAAAAAAAATTATCAGAAATTAAAAGATGTGAAACTAACTTAAATTTTCATACAGTGCGTAAACAATTGTATAACATAAAATATATTTTTGGAAAAACCACGGCGAGAGAATTTGTAGAAAAATTCGAAAACACGATCAGAAATTATGAAAACTCTCAAAATTTGGTTCCTTTCTCTGAAGATGAGAAAAGAAATGCGTTCTTTAATGCCATAATGGTGTCAGTACCTTCTGTACAAACAATAGAATTTGTCTCTCGAAACACTAAAGGCAAAGGTATCACTTATGAAGAATTAAAACTTTTACTTATGCAGGATGAGGCGACACGGTGTGAAAAAGAAGAGGAAAAAGAAATACGAGCAGTAAATATGGTAACAGGCGAGGTCAACAAGAGATGCTACGAATGTCAGGACTACGGTCATATAGGTGCGGACTGTCCCAATAAAGGAAAGGGAAAGAAGTGTTACCGATGTAACAAATTTAGAAATCATATTGCCAATAATTGTCCAATAACAAACAATCAACCTGAACATTCATACAGAGGAAGAGGCTATGGAAGAGGAGATCCAAGGTTAAAAAAATAAAAATATAAATTCATTTAATCAGGCGCGAGGTTTTGAAAGAAAGTCACAATTAGCTTATCCTAATTATGGTAAAAGGGGAAGGGGTAATAGAAATAGAGGTGGGTTTAAAAATAATTTCCAAATAGATCAAAATAAAATTTATCAACGGAATAACGATAAAAATCCTAAACAAAACAAACAAACGAAACAACAGGATAAAAATAAAAGAGGTAAGCAACAAAATTCTTTTAAAAATAATAGAACATTTTATATTAATACACAAGACGAGAAGGTTAATGAAAATATCAAAATTAAATTTTTAGCAGATTCGGGAGCGACATACAATTTAAGTAATTCTAAAATAATATTCTAACTTTTAATAAATTAGAAACTGGTGTAATTAAATGTGCAAACAAAAATAAATCTGCGGATTTAAAAACGGAGGGAGTAGGTAAAATCGAAATAATATTAAATAATGGTGAGACACTTAAAATCGACAAAGTTCTGTTTGCTGAAGCATTAAAAGAAAATTTACTTTCATTGCGAAAATTTGCCGAAATTGGTTTAGGAATATATTTAGATGACGAGAAAATAGACATACTTGATCACATTTCAAATGAAAAATTATTAACAGGCGTTTATAAAAGACCATTTTGGGAAATAGAATTAGAAATAAAAGGTATTTCAAATAATGATGAGAATATTGATAAAAGTATAAGTAAAGATTATTTTGTAAATTTAGCTGAAGGGGAGGATAAAATTCATAGGTATTTGACAAGAAGTGTAGTAAATAAAGAAAAACTAGTAGAATCAATTAAAAATAATAATCTTTTTATTTTAAACAAAGAAACAAACGAAGAAATAATTTAAAAATCACCTGAAGAAAATTTAAACAATTCTGTAACTAAAGACGAGGAAAATAAAACTAACAAAGCTCCATATGAACAGTCAAATTTTGATGTTACCATTTGGAATAGAAAACTTCACGATATTGACGAATTATCTATCATTGAATTACCTGAAGAGGAGAGTCTTTTATTAAATAATAAAAATGAATTAAATAACAAAGCACTTATATGAAAATAAAGAATTAAATTTCGTAGTTTTTGATGAGAAAATAACAAAATGTGAGGTGTGTTTAATTGCAAAAATTAACAAATTACCATTTTTATCAACGCGAAATCGAGCAACTGCTCCTCTTCAAATCATTCATTCAGACATAATGGGTCCTATCTCACCGGCAACATTTCCAAAAGGACATCGATTTATATCGGTATTTATAGATGATTACTCGCGATTAGCAATTGCATATCCCATAAAAACGAAGAGTGAAACAGGTCAATGTTTAAAATATTTTGTAAAAAGCGCGCGAAATTTATAAAGGCAAGATGCAAAGGTGTGTTATTTAAGAACTGACCAAGGCACAGAGTATATGTATAGGAGGATATACCTTAGAAATTCTACGTGAATTAGGTGCGGAATTACAATTAGCATGTCCTGATACACCAGAACATAACGGTGTATGAGAAAGATTCAATCAGACCATACAAAAGAAGGTGCGTTGTTATATGTATGATTCAAGATTACCGGAAAATCTATGGGATTTAGCCTTATCTGCTGCCATTTACGCGTATAATCGTACCCCACATAAATCAAACAATATGCTAATTCCTTTAGAAAAATTCAATTCTAATCACAATTTTGATATAAGTCAAATTAAAAGATTCGGGTGTGTTGCATATATCAAAGTTCAAAGACGAGTAGGACCAAAGTTTCGAGCAGAGGGTAGACGAGTAGTATTAGTTGGGTATACACCGACAGGTTATCAATTGCTAAAACCAGAAGATGGGAAATTTTATGAAAGTCGACACGTGAGATTCAATGAAAAGTTAGTATATGGTGATAAATATAAAAGAAACGATATTAACAATATTCCCCAAATTAAAAATGAAATTGACAAAAATAATTGGTTTAATAAATTTGATAATGAACAAAATGAAAGACGAGAATTAACAAAAACGGAGGGAGAGATTAAACGTAAAAGAGGAAGACCAACGAAAAATAAACCACAAATCAATGAACAAATAAAAATAAACACAAATATTAACATTATCGAAAAGAAGTCTTCACCCATAATTAAAGAAAATGAAATCGAATTAAATGAAGAAACGTGCAATACCCTTTTAGCGATAATTAATTCAGACCCAATAAATTTTGAGAAAGCGATGAATTCACCAGACAAAAACAATTGGCAAAAAGCTATTGATGAGGAATTAACGTCATTAAAAAATATGAAAGTCTGGAAAATAATAACAAAACCAAGCAAAACTAGAGACGGTAAAAAGATTGCAGTAATTGATTCAAAATGGTTATTTAAAAGAAAAATCGATATTAATGGATGCGATAAATTTAAGGCGAGATTAGTTATAAGAGGCTTTAAAGACAAAAACAAGTTTGAATTAAGTGATACTTACGCACAAGTATCAAGATTACCGTTAGTTCGAGTCGTATTAGCAATAATCAATAAATATAATCTAAAGGCATGTCAATTTGACGTGAAAACCGCCTTCTTGAATGGTGAGGTTTAAGAAAAGATATATATGGAAATACCACGAGGAACAGAACACAGCAAAGAGGAACGAAAAGAAAAGGTGTGCAAATTAGAACGAGCAATTTATGGATTACGTATAAGTTCAAAAAGATGGAATGACAAATTCACTAAAGCAGCATTAAGCGTAGGATTAGAAAATTTAGACATAGAGCCATGTTTATTTTTATGAAAAGAAAAAGAAAAATTATTAATTCTTGTTGTTTATGTAGATGACATAATAATGGCGAGTAATGATGACAAAAAATTAGAAGAAGTTAAAAGCAAATTAAGTAAAGAATTCTAATTAGTCAGTTTAGGTGAACCTAAAGAATTTCTCAGCATTCAAATTAATCGAGTCAAAAAGAATAAAATTATCGAATTACATCAAGAAAAACTCATAACTAAAATGTTAAAGAAATTTAATTTTAATGAATCACACCCTCAAAGAACACCTATGAATACTCTTCAAGTAAATAATAGAGAAAGAAAGATGAGAGAAGAAGAAGACAATGATGAGTCATTACTAAATACAGAAAGAAAACAAAATTATCCATAATGACAAGCCGTAGGAAGCTTATTATATCTGGCAGGTGCGACGAGACTAGACATCACTTATGCAGTTAATGTATTAAGTAGACACCAAGTGAATCCTACAGAAAATGACTGGAAAATGGTGAAGAGAGTATACAGGTATTTAAATGATACAAAAGGATTGTGTTTGAAATACAAAGGTGAGGGTGAGGGATTAGAAGCGTATTCTGATGCAAGCTTCGCAGATTGTAAAAATTCTTTAACCACAAGTGGTTATTTAATTAAATTATTTGGAGACACAATTACATGGCGAACTCACAAACAAAATTATGTTTCGTTGTCGACCTGTCAAGCAGAATACGTTTCAATGAGTGAAGCTAGTCAAGAATTAATAGCAATGTATAATTCATTAAAATTAATTTTAACTGAACCTCTGCTTCCTATGACTTTATGGTGTGATAATAAGGCGGCGAGTGTCAGTGTTGAAACAAGCGGTGGGAATAAATTAAGATACATGACTGAAGTCAAGGAACATCATGTCAAGGAATGAGTCAAGAGAAAACTTGTTACTATAAAATGGATAAGGTCCAAAGAACAATTAGCTGATGTGTTTACAAAACCTTTGTCCTTTGATCTACACAAGAACTTAGTTAATAAAATCATGAATTCAAATGTCTAATGCTTATGTTTATTTTCAGATACTAATTAAATTATGATGAGGCACCCAAGGAACAAAATCACTATATCAAAAGGAAAAGTTTATTTTATCTATTATTGTTAATAAGATTGACATTTAGTTTAAAATATAAGGACGAACGGGAGGGAGTGACAGATTTCAAATACGCCCGCCCTTATATTGTTAGTTACGTTTAGCGCCACTAGGCTGCTTTGGTACTTTTACGAACGACGTGTCGTTACCATTCTCTGTATTATCTCGCAACGTGCACTGTGATTCAAAAACATGTTCCTAAAATTAAGAGTTTAAAAAAAGACTCTGTCACGGTGGATCCGAACTAAGTTCAACCTAAAGGTCAAGGCACTTCAAATTTTTTTGAGAATTTCTATTCTATTATGTCTTCTGAGTAATTTCAGACCAAAAATCAAAAAATCGTTAGACTTATTTTCGAGAAAATAGACTTTTTGTATTTTTTATGCTAAAAACAGATCCATTCAGCAATAAATTTAACCGTAAAATCTAGAAATTCAAATTTTCTTCTTAATTTAATTATTACATTATTTTTTGAGTAATTTCAAGGAAAAAAGACTAATTGAATAACATTAGTAAAAATTGATTTGTTAAGAATTGTCCACTTATATAAGAAAATGAGAGAAACTTACAAAATTTTGACAGTTTGTTCTTTAGATTATTTTAGAAACATGATTTTTTCAGAATTTTTACCTCGTAGTTTTTTCTTAAAAAAATAAAATAAATTTGCAATTTAACATAGGCTTATATGAGAGCTCAGATAAATTTTAGAAAAAAAGTTTAAAGGCAATGAGAGAAAAATCTGTGAATATGCGTATAGATAAACAATGTCAAAAAGTTGAAACTGAAAGAGGGGAGAAAGTTTATAGCAGATTTAATGAATAAATAATTATTAAAGTTTTAGTTTTCAGAACAGTAATTGCAAAAACAATAAAATTTTGATCTGTACACTTGTAAAAGACACGGCCTTGGACAAAACAACTTAGAGGCCGCAATTTTTAACCAAATTTAACAAAATTTTGTTTTAATTAAAGCTAATTAAATTGTGCATCGATTCCACAAGGCCGATTTTTAATAAATAATATCTGAAATTTCTTATTTGTTAATAAAAATTTTTTTAAAAAAATTATTTTCAAACAACAAGGGCTAATTTTTGTAAAATTCATTACATTTATTAGTAAACTAACTTAATTAATTAAGAAACTTCTCCTGAAAATCTTCCAAAAATAGAAAGTTTATTAATAAAAATTTTCTTTTTTGTTATAAACAAATTAATGCAGAAAAATTTTTTATGCCAATTTTTTATATTTTATTGTTTCCAAGTAATATTTATTTCTTACAAAGTATATTTAATAAGAAAACTTATTAAAGTTATTGCTTAAAGTTATTATTAGCTTAAAATTATTGCTTTGTGAAACAACTTAAAAATATTATTAATTGTTTATAAATAATCCTAACTAATAAATACCAGATATTATTCATTTCTTTCATAATGAGTTTTTGCAAAACTATTTCTATGAAATTAAAAATCAATTTAATCTGATATAAGTGAAATACTTTTATACGTAGGGGAGAGGTACGCACGTTGAGACACTAAGATATTATAACCTGTGTAACTGATTATACCAAAAATTTTATTGGCATTTTGTCGTATCATTAATACCAAACTTTTTATTCAAAAAAGCGCAATAACTCCTGTTTTTTTCGGTAAAACTAGAGCGAACCAATTTTTTAGTTAAAAAAAGTTTTTTCAGAATTTCTGTTTAGTGTATTTACCATGTATTTTTTAGTGGCAGAAAAAATTGCGTATAACATTTACATATCAATTTTGGTTCTACTTAAAAGTTCCGACAAAAATTTAGACATACGTTAACATCTACAAATAATTTCAAAGCTTTAAAAAAATATCGGCAAGGTCTGCACGTTGAGACACACTGTGGGTACGCAGGTTAAAACGCTCACGGTGTGAAAATAGTACTGTCATTAAAATTGATTTTGAATCCACAATTTTTAAGCGTTTAACATGTTCTTCACCTGTAAAAATTGCGAATATAAAAATTTCGATTAATTATTTTTGTGCAAAATAAAATTTTATTTTTTGATTATTTTTTTAAGTTAATTTTTAATGTTTTAATTTTTTTTCTTTGAGCTAAGACCATCAAAATAAGTAAATAAACAACAAACAATTAGAATCTGACGTAATTATTCATTTTGTTTCAATTTAAAATAAATTACTATGGGTGTCTCAACGTGCGTACCACTTTTTTTTGGTCAAAAATAACATGTTTAAAAAATCAGCTATAAATTTTTCAATTTTGTCCAAAAAAATAACTTTCTTTGGCAATGTTGTAGCTCTGGACAATACTTTTAAAAAAGCATTTCGAATTTTTCGCTAAATTTTGTTTTTTAAAAATTATAACTGAAAAACAGAACCCGTCTCAACGTGCGTACCTCTCCCCTAGTTATTTGGTAACAATTCACAACCTTATTGTTTAAATAATATTAATTAACAAATGTATCCCTTTGTTAATTTGTCACATAAAGTGCTTATTCCTTTTACAAATAATTTCTAGAAGAATTTTATGACAAAAGTTAATAAATAATATCAAATTATTATTAATTTTTAGTATTTTAATAAGTTTTTTTATTAAATATACTTTGTAAGAAATAAATATTACTTGGAAACAATAAAATATAAAAAATTTGCATAAAAAAGTTTTTCTGCATTAAATTGTTTATAACAAATAAGAAAATTTGTTTAATTAACTTTCTATTTTTGGAAAATTTTCAGGAGAAGTTTCTTAATTAATTAAGTCAGTTTACTAATAAATATAGTGAATTTTACAAAAATTAGCCCTTGTTGTTTGAAAATTTTTTTTTTAATTTTTATTAACAAATAAAAAATTTCAGATATTATTTATTAAAAATCGGCCTCGAGGAATCGATGCGCAATTTAATTAGCTTTAATTAAAACAAAATTTTGTTAAATTTGGTTAAAAATTGCGGCCTCCAAGTGGTTTTGTCCAAGGCCGTGTTTTTTGCCCCACTGTGCGCAGCATGGGAAAATGTGGTTTTTAAGAAAAACGCGTTTAAAGTTTGTGTTGTATACTTACATAGCCTTGTACGTGCTCAAATAGCACTGAAAAAATATATTTTGAGTGCTGGGATCTTCCTAAAAATTTTACACCACATTTTTGACATATTTTACTTTCGAAATCCGTAATAAAAAAATTTTTGCTTATTTGAAGATGACAAAGTGGTATGAACCAGAATTCCTACAGAAATCCGAATTTAAATTCCATACCTTTTCCATGATTTCCAGGTCAAATTTTTACGAAATTCCAGTGGAATTTTAAATCTAATTTCATTATTTTTGGGCTCTTTAAAACACTTTACTGATTTAATAGTCTCGACTCTTTGGTAAAAAATCTAAAATTATCGAAAATTACCAAAAATTTAAAAATCCGAATTTCTTAAAATTTAACATTTTTTCCTCTCTTTTATGGGATTTAGCTTTATTATTTTTGGGCTCTTGGAAAATACTTTACTTATTTAATAGTCTCCACCCTTTGGTAAAAAATCTAAAGTTATTAAAAATTATTAAAAATCCGAAAAATCGAATTTCTTAAAATTCAACATTTTTTCTTCTCATTTATGCCATTTAGCTTTATTATTAATTGAATTTCTATTCAAGAAAAAAAATAGAAAACAGAAAAAATTTAGAAACTTTTAAAAATTCCAGGCCTTTTCCATGATTTCCCTGATTTCCAGAAGCCTTTTGTTTTACATTAATCAAATTTTATAATAGATACTTTAGAAATAGACTTTTGGGAATTAAAAAAGTAAGTTATATTGTGGAGTAGATGTGTTTATAGCATAAAAAATACAAATAATTATTTTTCTTAAAAACTGGTCTAACGATTTTTTTATTTTTGGTCTAAAATTACTCAGGAGACATAATAGAATAGAAATTAATAAAAAAATTTGAAGTGCCTCGACCTGTGGGTTGAACTTAGTTCGGACCCACCGTGCTGTAACTTAAATAATTATAACTTGAATAAAATAGTTTTCTTTATAATTAAAATGTATTATTCATTTGTGCGACGACCCATATTACGAAAGTAATCCAACAGGTAATTACTTATTTATTTTTTATGTAGTTAACTCAAACGATTTTAATTAACAAATTCCTCATATTGTTAATTTGTACAACAAAGTAATCATTTCTCACACAAAATCATTTTAATATAACCAACTTACATTTAAAAGTACGTAGTAGAATAAAAATATAACAATTCAATAATCGATTATTTAAACAATCTTAATTAACAAATGCTAAAAAATGTCAATTTCAGTATTTAACCAATTCATTAAGTCCCATGAAGAAACCAGTCATTGCATTAAAAAATTATTTAACAATTGGATTCATAGGCAAATTAAAAAAATATGTTTTTTCATTTTAATTTTCAATTTTTTAACAATAATTATTGAAACAAATTTATAACAAGTTTTAATTTTTAGAAACTGTTGATGCCAATCGATTCTGTACAAAAAATTTAGAAATTTTTAAATGGGTAACTTTTTTGTGCAAGTCGTATTTTGTTCATAAAATTGTTTTTAACAAATTATGCTGAATAAATGGTGTTTCATCCCAAGGATAAAAAATTGATTTGAAGTAAAATTAACAATTGGATTCATAGGCAAATTGTAAAAATGATATACCTGTTTTTTTATATTTAATTTTTAATTGCTTTTGCATGGGATGAAATAAACTTCATCCACCATAATTTGTTCATAATAATTTTATAAAAAAATACGACTTAGACAAAAAAATGACCCATACAGAAATTCCTTATTTTTTACACAGAATCGATTGAAGTCATTAGTTTTTAAACATATATAAATGTTTATTATTTTGTTTAAATAATTATCGTTAACCAATTGAAATCAAGAAACGGGTATATTTTCTTGTTATTTTATCTACGAATCCAATTATTAATTTAACTTGAAATCCATTTATTTATGCCTTTGGTGAAATATCCTTAACCAGCATAATTTGTTTATAATAAAAAAACAGGTATATCCTTTCTTTCAATATGCCTATAAATCCAGTTGTTTGTTAATTTTAATCCTGTAAGATAATCAATTCTATTACATATTTATTTGTTTATTAAAAGTGCTTAATTAATTATTAAATTAATTAACAAATAATTTTTTTCATTGTCTTAATTTGAGGTATCATAAAATATTTGTTTCTTTCATAAATATAACTTTTAAATTACAAAATGTAACAACTTTTAAATAATAAAGTTTTTAGTCTTTAAATTGTTTATAACAAATGTAAATTTTTTTAAGGGCTCAAGTGGATAATGTTTTAAATTAATTTATTTTTATAAGTGATAAGTGCAAATATTATATTACAAAAGAGTACTATTTTTATGAATAAATGCCTTTTTCAATATTTACAAATAAATCAAACAACTTGAAGTTTTTTAAATCCGGGCGAATTTCGACTTTTAGTAAAATATTACGTAAGAATGGCTTTGCCCCCCTCCTCCCGACGTGAGGTCATGTAGAGATTTTCCAACCCTCCCCTCGAGACCCTTACGTAATTAATAAATAGCCTCTAAGTTTAAAAACTACTACAAAAACTAATTAAGTAATTATACATAATTGAAATTGAAAATTATCATCGAAACATTATTCTACATATTGTTATTAGTACATTAAATTTAAAAGAAATTATTTCATAATTATTAAATAATGAATTTAATTACTTTTCTGTAACAACAAAATTTAAATCGGTGCTTGTAAAAAATACTCAAAGGTTATGCAGGAAGCTGTTAGATGTGGTAAAAAATATTTACCTAAATAAAGGATATTTTTTTCAAATACGATTATTATATATTATAAATAATAATTATTAATTACAATATAATTAATTAAATATATAAATTATATAAAAACATTTTTGATAATAGAAACAAAGGATTTATTTTAAAATTTACGTAAGGGAGTAATACCGTTGCTAACCTTACTTTGAGTAAAATAAACAAATTTATGTACTTCATAACACGATTTCTTAAGATAAAATGAAAAACAATAACGTCTGGATTTTATAAAAAATATGTATGAACAAAACCATAAAGCTTATGTCTACTGAACGAAGTATAAAAATTAAAAAAAATATATAAACTATTGTAGTTGTTTAAATAGTATTTGAAACCAAAATCAAGAAGTATATTTTTATGTTACCTTTTCTGCTTTTGTTGAAATTAAAACTGGGTTATCGTATTTAACAAGAGATTCCATTATTTGTTTATTTAGATCGAAATTTAGTAATAAAAGGTTATCATAAAACATAAATTAAATAGAAATATCAGTCATCTATTTTTCTTTATAAACCAAGTGCTATTATTATGACTTCACTCTGATTACTATGGCAATATTGATAAAATAAACAGAAGAACAATACATACAGAAAAACAATTTTCATTATTTCCAAATAATATAAACTGACAATGACTTGCAGTCTTTCTCCACACTTACGTTACTTTTACAAAAGTACACTTATAAAATACATAAGTATAATAGAAGTTTACTTTAATTTTTTAAATACCCTAGCGCCTCCGTCATAGCTTCGCGGTCGACTGCGTTGCTTCCGTTTTTCGATGTCAGATTTCTTTAAAAATTGTAACTACATGTAATTTTACTTCTTTGTTATTTTTCCCTTTAAAATAATCAATGCTTTTCTTAATTACATAAATAATTTTTCAATTTTTGTTTATTTCTTTACATGAGTGTAATGATAATTTCTATTTAATACTAAACATAAATAATGTTTAAAAACACATTTCATTTAATTATTTTCTTTAAATTCTACTAAATTAAATAGTGGACAGTAAAACTGAATACTTATATTTATAATAGAAAATAAATTTTAGTAAACCTGGCACAGTTAAATTATACAACGTTGAACTTAACATACATTTATTTAATAACTAGCTGTCGTACCCGTCTTCGACGGGTTTTAGTTTCTACTAATATATTTGAAGAGGTGTCTACCAATCGGGAATTTAATTTGATTGGGAAAAACTAATAATTAGTTACATTAACTACTTCATTAGAAAAATATTACTATTTGAATCAGTAAATGACTTTTCCTATCAAATACTATTTTCAACTAATTCAGATTTACAGAACAGTATTTGTCAGTTTGTAGTACTTTATGCGTTTGTAGTATTTCAATTAACCCTACGTTACGACTACTAAAATCTAAAATAAGACCTATATTGTAGGCTGAATGTAGGGCTTAAATTTTAACAAATAAAAATATTACATCAATAAAAATTAAAGCAAAAAGCAATTTTTTAAAAACGAATTGTTATAATAAAACATTTTTTAATTAGATAAGAAAATTCCCGGTTTGGAAAAAAATTCCCGATTTTTCCTAGTCGAATTAAATTTCCGGCTATTTCTCGGTTTTCTTTCGCGGTTGATAGACGACACCCTGTTAAATGTATTGGTAGAAACTATAACACGTTTTCGATTCCTACATGGGATCCACTTTCATAAAGGAAACCATTTGGATTCCCATGTAAAACCGCATGGTAAATTGCGACACGATTTTGAGTGATAACTATAACTTAAATAAACTCAAAAAGCCTATATTTATTTAAGAAAAAATCCTATGTAAAATCTATTTTTATTTATAATTATTATATTATTTAATTATAATTTTTCCATATCCCTATTGAAAATTTCCACATGGGATTTCACATTTTACCCGTTTTTGCTTAATGCCCAGATAGAATTTTGGAAAGCAACAACATACCCCAAACATTTCTAAAATTAGAGAAACAAAATTTTAATTCATAAATAGGAATTTGTTATTTATTTTTATAGTCATTTTTAAAACATTTCTAGAATTCAAAAATAAGAAAATTTTAATTCATAAATCCCAATTTGCCCTAATGGCGTTTTAAGGACTTTATATGTTTCCGTACCCCGCTGAAGTTAAATTTCAGTTTTATTGATGCTTTTACTGTACCCTTTATATCCTTTATATTGAACATATACATATATTTTATTTTCTACGTTAAATGAAATATGAAAATACATGCTATGAAATTTCCAAACTTAAAACATTAAAATAACAATACACAAATTATTTGCAAACTCACGTTAATTGATTTTAGAAAATTTGTAATAGACATCAAATTCATGACTCTAAACTTGTTAATAAAATAAATGTAATGAATGTAATTTAAAATTTTAATACATCAACCGATATCAATATCAACTTCATAAAAAATTAAACAATATTGAAAAAACTAATTAAAAATTTGGTCGAAAATCAAAAATATGATTTTGGTTTGAAAATTCGGATTAATTATTATTTATATTTCATTTTTATAGTGAAAATTAGTTGTATTTATATTAAAAAGTAGCTACAAAAAGTGTTACATCAATTTGACAAAAATTTAAAAAATTTGCATTTTTTCAATTTTTTGAAATTTGTGAAAAAAGCTATAACTTTTGTTCAGCTTAATATTTTTCAATCGGATATGGCTATAAATTTAAGTTAGACCAATACCTAAGAGACTGTAAAGTTTCGTTTTAATCGGTCAAGTAGTCTTTGTGTTTATCCCGGACAAAATATCGCGGACAGACATACATACATACACACAGACATACATACATACATACATAATTTTTTTTATTGTCATTTTTGGAATTCTTACTACTTGAATAGAAAAACTAAATAGGAATTTTCAATTTCTATGCAATGTACAGACAAAAGTCTGATCTTATTTATAAAGATTGGAAACATTTTTTTAATAATACATAATTATTCAATTACGTGGTTCAAATGTTCTACAAATACTAAATTCAAATTATCTACTCGCTAATGAGAATCTTTCTCTGTTAAATGCAAATTATTTAAATGTTCCCAGGTTAAGTTTAATAAACATGGGAGACTGCTCTACTTGATAAAAAGCCTCTTTGAAAATATTATAAAACACTTATAACCTTCTAGGAACAAAATGGAAGATGAACTAGGTATTATACTATTTTTCTAATATGTTTTTGTAGCAATGAGGAATTTACAAGGTTGTAATGTGTTCTTAATAGGTTGTAAAGATAATTATTCAGAAGGTTCCTAATGTTTTCTACAGAGTTCCTATGAGTTTTCAATTCAATTTCTAATTTTTGTTTTCAATCAAATTTGTATTATGACGTTATATATTTAAGCAAATATAGTATCGGAAAATTGCTTTCTGTTAAGAAAAAAAAATGTTAAGAAGTAATGCAAAGCAATGTTTTAATGAAAATATTATTTGCAAACTCCCGTGTGGAAAAATATTGTGGCAGTCTAGGGTGCAATGTTTTTCCGATTATTAATAATTTATTACTGTCCAAAAAAGTCTATAGTCTACATATTTTGACGAAGTCCAGCGAATTTTTTTAAAAACACTGGAAAATTAATTTTTAGGAATCCTGAGGAAGAACATTTTTGAATTTCGAATTTTTATTATTTTATCTTAATGATAATATCAAATGAATTATCAGATTACTAGTTTTTCTTCTCATTTCTTAGAAAAAAATTTGTTTATGTCCAAAATCATTATTCAATCTAATGAGTATATTGATATGTATGTGAAAGATACAAAAATATATTTTGACTAAAAACAATTTGTTCACAATGTAAAACAACTTTTAATTTAAATTAACTTAACAAATAAACAGCTGGTCTATTTATAATTCAAAAATCATATTTTTTCTAATGGCTTTAGAATTATGTCACCCAACGAAGAAATCTACCTTATTATTATTAAAAACTGAATACACTTATTGCCAAAAATTCCCAGAAATTTTTAATTTTTCTTAATTGAAAAATTGAAAAAGTAAAAATCCACCTGTCCTAACGTTTTTGCCTAACTCAAAATTAAACTTTTTCTTTCTCTATTTCCATAAATGATTTTATTATATTTTAGTAAATCCACTTTTTAATATTATTTCCTTATTAAATTTTTAAAAATTTTTTATTAATTTTACACTGAAAAAATTCTTACCTGATAAAAAATTGTTACCAACTCCAATTGGAGTTGGTAACAGTTTAACATTTTTTTTAAATTTGTCGAAAACTACAGAAATATACCATGTGGAATATTTGCAGAACTTCCGTACAGAGATTCTTTACGGTATTCCGTACGGAATTTTCGTAGAGCGGTTTCCGTAGAATCGTTTCACGAAGAAAATTAATATTTTTGTCGTTATAGAAATAGTTATCAGTTTTTGTTGTCTTATGGTAAAGCAATATTTTTTTAATTTAAAAATCACGCGTAACAAAGGTTTTTTGAGTTATTACTTTTTCAACGATAAGACTGTTATTTTAATTGACTTATTAATCTCACCACATTATAACTTGAAAATCTGTTAGATATTCTTCTTGGTATAATAATGTTTTAATATCTCTATAAACTCTATTTTCTGCTTCCATATTGTCAATTCCTCGATAGACTTCCGACATGATTCCCTTAAATCGTTCCCACAATTCATTAAAACGTTTCATTTCCGCTTCATAACGGCTTAAAAACGTCTAATGTTTTAAAAACGTTTTTAGAACATAAAACATTTTTAAGACGGTATGTGGAGGATATGAAACGATCTAAAAACATTTTAGGAATAGTAATAATTTTAGGAATAGGAATTGTAATAGATCAACAGTGCAGCCGTACTAAGAAATACCTTCCCCGTCCGAACGTGTCGCACACATAAATTTCCATGGGAACATACGAATGCGACACGTTCGGACGAGAAAGGCATTTCTGTGCACGACTATATACAGTCGAGTCGAGTCAATAAACGTAAAATCGAAAGATTTAAGAGAACAGAATTAACTTTATCCCTTCGTACGGTTTTTACGCGAAAACGTATTGGGGGAAACTCACAACCAATTCTGTTCGCTCACAACCAATTGAGCCGTTCGCTAGAAAAACGACTTAAGTCGACTCAAGCGGTTTTTAAAAATTTTGTTATCAGTGTATTCTACAAGACATATAGATTACATATATCAAGTTTCTAAAGTTGTGGGTCACTATTTATGAATTAATTGAGGTGTTTAAACTTCCTGGGTCTTGAAATTGAAGCACTTACGCAAGCGCGCGTTCACGACCTCTGCTACCGCGCACGGTGGGAAGAAATGCAGTGTTTTGGACAAAATTCTGCCGACAATACAAATCTCCACCGATTTCAATTTTTTTTTTTACTAAAGAAGGTTTTTCCTACAAGCCTTCACTGCTGTAAATTTGAAATTTTTAAAAATTTTGGATTATTACAAAAGCGAGTAATTTTTTCATTTTGTTAACTAAACTTGTGCATTATAATGCTGATATTTAATTGAATATTACTATAAAATCTATCGTAAGACTTTTTAGAATAATAAATATGTTTTAATACATTAAAATAAAAGTGTTCTTTCATAAAATACTTAATTTTGTTTCATTTTTAGTGGTTCGCCGGAAAAACCACTTAAGTCATTTGTTATAAAATAATGTTAATAAAGTAACAAAACATTGTTTACTCGACCTTCTTTTCTTTTAAAGTATTTTTTGATAATACCTTTGTATAGAGAAAAATGAGCGATATAATTAATACGTAAATTATATTAGTAATTCGTTTCTGAATTTTTAATTTAATTTTTTCGTTAAAAACTTAAGTCGACTTAGGTCGTTTTTCTAGCGAATGGCTCAATTCTGCTTTCTTTCCTGGGTGGTCAAAATTGAGAGACCACTTTCAAAAGTGGCATTAGACCTTAGGATGACTCTATGACATAAAATATCTTTAGAACGTCCTTTGAACGGACATAGACATCCTCAGGATATCCTAAGATCAAGCTTTTACTTAGTACATATTTCAAATTTTTCTAAACTCTTTTCTAGAACTAGTAAAATATTGTAGCTTCTTCAGCTAACCATGTTTCTCCGAAGAAATTTAGTAATTACAAATAATTCCACATTTTTAGTCAGTAAGAATAAAAACCTTCATTTAAGTCCAATTAATCACCCCTTCTGTGTAAAGCTGAAATATTATAAACTGAGCCTAAAGTGCATATGACTTTTTCATCAAGTAAATCACTTGAAACTTGTTTGTTACTCGGAGGTTTTTGGGGTCGCTGATTACGAATCTGAAGTCGGAATTCTAAAATTCAAACTATCGGATCCAATATGGCCGACGACAAATTCAAAAACTAATTGGATTCGCTTCAAAGTCCTTACTTAGGGGGTTTTTAGGGTCGCTGATTACGAATCTGAAGTCGGATTTTCAAAATTCAAAATGGTGGATGACAAATTTAAAAACTAATGAAATTCGCTTTAAATTCGTTACTCGGGAGTTTTTAGGGCAAAAAACCGTTTTTTGTGTATTTATGTAAAGAATTATTTATAATTTCCTTAATTTTCAACCGATTTAAATTTTTTTTCATTTGAATGGAAAAAAGTACATTTTTTAAACCGTGTATTGCTCGTTTAGTCAAAATAGAAATTCACAAGACCACAGTTAAACAAATTTGCGATTTTTCGATCTTTACTCAATTTTTTCAAATCTAACGAGGCTTTTAGAATAGTATTCCAATTTAAAGACTTTCTCCTTCATAATTTCTTAAAAGTTTACTCCATTCTGCGTAAAATGAGTTTTTATTTATAAAATTTAAATACAAATTGATGGAGTTACGAGAATTTTAAGATTTTAGAATTTTTTTGCAAAATTTGAAAATACTTCAAATTTGATGTGGAATTTACATCAGGGCGCTTCAAATTTTGTTTTCGACAAATTTAATTGATCATCTAGAAAGGCAAGCATGTTTAACTGTTTTTTGATAGATTTAAATAACGACTGATTCCATATTTAAGGGGAGAGTCCGGTGAAATTTCAACTTTTATATATTTACATTGTTTAGGTGCTTCTATGTTATTTCAAACATTATTTAGGATTCAAATGTGTTCTGTAATATTCAAATTAAGAATTAGATAATTATTTGACAATTAACTATAATAATCGTCGTATTCCTTCAATCCGCAAAATTTTCTGTGCCACAGCTAGAGAAAGAAAATGGGTTTTATTAGGGGTTAGAGAAATAAATAAAGTGTAAACAGAGAATGAACTTTTTACCTTGTAAGGAGAGAAAAAAAGCTTAACTGCAAGTTAAAGAGAAATAAGAATTATAATAGATGTAAATGTTTTTTGGATTATTTAAATGTAGTTTATAAATACTACGAGAAATAAGAATATTAGTTATATATTTGTTGAAGAGAGGGAAAAGAATTTTATTTTTCATCTAAAAAAGAAAGAAATGTCAACGGTGGCCTATTGTTGAAACAGTGGTACCTGGTTTAACCCTTTTGTGTCCCTAAGGAATCTAGCAGTTGGATTTGCTTCAATATTGTTACTTGGGGGTTTTCGGGGTCGCTGATTACGAATCCAATCTCAGATTTTTAGAATTTTGAAAATTCAAAATGGCGGATCCAATATGGCGGTTGAGATTTTAAAAAATTTCTTCGCTTTGCTTCAAAACTGATACTCCGGGGTTAACAGGGTCCCTGATAAGGAATCCGATGTCAGATTTCTAAAATTAAAAAATTAAAAATGGCGGACGAGATTTTCCAAAATTGCTTGAATTTTCTTCAGTAATGTTACTCGAGGTTTTTGGGGTCGCTGATTACGAATCCGATTTCAGTTTTTAAAAATTCAAAATTTCGAATTAAATACTGAAGTTTTTTGAGGTCGTTGATTATAGACAGATTTTCAAATTCGGTTTTTTACGGTAAAACTTCACCTAAAGCCCTAAACAATTTTTTACCTTCAGCTGTTTAACGAATAATGTTTAAAAACATCTATCGATACATAAAAAAAACGTTGTACTTTGTGCTGCATAACTGCTTTTTTAAAAAACAGTTAACATTCATGCTATTGTTTAACCCCTTGACAGTCCATGGCCCATACATGGACAAAAAAAGTCGTGCCACCTTTGCGTCCGTGGCCATATATGTCCATCTCAAAATAGAAATACTAAAATTAATTCGATTTGAGTGGCCAAGTGAACACTAAGGTTTTTGAGCTCGTTGAATCCGAATTTGAAGTCAGATTTACAAAGTATAAAATGGCGGATTCAAAATGGCAACTACAATCATTTCAAAAATTTTCAGATTCGCTTGAAACTCGTTATTCGGGGGTTTTCAGGGTCTCTGATTACGAATATGATGTTAGATTTTTAAAATGGCGGATCCAATATGGCGAATAATTTCAAAATTTATGCGTTTTGATTAAAAATCATTTTTTGGGGGGTTTTAGGGGTCGCTGAATTCGATAACGAATGAGTTTAAAGCGAATCTAATTTTTTTAAAATTTTTGTAGTCGCTATTTCGGGTCCGCCATTTTGAATTTCTTTAATCTGACATCAGATTCGTAATCAGTGACCTAGAAAACCCCCGAGAAAAGAATTTCTGTTGAAACGCATCAATTTTAAAATTATCCGCCATATTAGGTCGCCATATTGGATCCGCCATTTTGAATTTTAAAAAACGAACCTCAAATTCGAATTCAGCAACCCCAAAAACCTTGTATATCATGAAATCATATTTTTTGTAAACATTTTTCGGACCGTTTTTGGACCATAAGCGATCTTTAACTGGACTGCGAAAAAGTTAAAATAAATATTACAATTTCTTGTAATTCTCTATTTTTTTAATGGTAGCAGCATCAATTCAAAATAGAAAGCAATTTATCGCAAATTAATTAGTTAACTTTTATAAGAATTACATAAAATTTTCTAAGTGGGACACACATGTCCCAGAGGTACGAAAGGGATGATATCTACAAAAAAAATGTTTTCTAGCTGATTCTTTTTTTAGTTTACTCTGAAGTATCTAAACAAAAAATTTAATAAAGCAGAAACGATTTAAAAACGTTTTGGAAAAATTATAAAATGACAAAGTTCGATGTATAAAATAGTCCCATCCTGGGGTTATTTTGTGCACAACTTTGAACGACTACAACTCAGACAAAAGAAATTTTTATTGCTTAACTCATAGGAAATCTTTAGAAGAATGTCCACAACATATATCAATAGTTGATTTTCTTTTTTCGTTTAATTCTGAATTTGAATAAATCATTGAGTCAAAAAAAGCTATTTGGTGCACAAAATAGCCCCAGTTCACGGTATGTAATTAAAAATAACGTTAAAAAAGCAAAAACATTAAATAAATTGAAATTCCTTTTAAAAAGTGATTTTTCTCAAAACCAAAGTTATCGATTTTTGATTTTTTCCTTTCATTACAATCACTGATAAGGAAATTTTTCCCACTTATGCTAAAAAGGTGTTCTTTAGAGTTTAAATTATATTTAAAATTATGTTAGTCGTTGAACAGTTTTATTCAACTTTTACACTTGCTAGAAAATTAACGACTGACATAATTTTAAATATCATTTTAACCCTAAAAAACACCACTTTGGCATAAATTGGAAAAATTTCTTTATTTATCAGTGGTTGTAATGTAAATATCAATCAAATGTTTTAGAGGTGTCAGAAAAAAACAGTCTTTGCATTTTTAAGTTTTTTGATAATTATTTTTGAGCCTTAATTTATTTGGTTAATTTTTTACGCTATTGTATGTCCATTCTCGAAGTACATAATTATATAGTTTTGTCTGATTTCAAAAAGATTTAATTAAATTCATTCTGAAATGTGAGGAATACATTCGGGGTAAAGTCGCTCACTTAGTTTTAAATTTAAAATTTATAATAAAATAATAAAATTTAAAACTTGTTAAAACCGAAATTGTAACTACATTTTATATTCTCTTAATAAAATATAACATTATTTAAATACATAGTTGTAATTCATGAAACTAAAAAAGATAAATCAAAAACCCTTTTTTTAATAGAAATCATAAGCTTTCAAATGATATAAATTAACTTGGATTTAGAGAATAATTTCCTAGATTTTTACCGATCTGAAACAAATGAGCTAGTTTACCCCAGCCCCCCTATTTAATTTAATTATTTAATGCAAATACTGGATTATTTAATGCGAATAAAGTAGTTTACGAAAACAAATAAAAAAATATTTAGATAAAATAAGTCGGTTCCGTTGACGATGTAATTTGTTTTTTCCATTTCTTTAGTACGGCAGAGTTAGGGGTCTTAGGCTAAATAAGTACGCCTAGCTTTCGATCCCCGTAGATTTCAAATTTTAATTTTATTGTAATGATTTAATGTTAATATTTCCAAGTATGCATGTGAGTCCTTAAGGTATAAGTCGCGCTGCTGGCTCTGGCCAAAAGATTACTTGGCCGCTTATTAGAGTGGGTCAGTGAGAGTGAGAGAGACAGTTTAACTCCCCACTCTATTCGTTCACAGGAAAGTTCATATAATTTAATTTTTTTAACTTTCTGTCAATATATTTATAGTTTGGTGCGGTCAAAAAATGGAATGTTTTTTTTATGCATTTGTTTCATCTAATTGAATACTTTGGCAGTTTTATTTTAAAATCTGACGATTAGTTATCATATAAATATAATTATTAAACAAATTTATGCATTGGGTGCTCTCTCCATGCAAAACGTATGAACTTTGAATTCATTTTTTGAAGCTTTGAAACAGTCAAAATTAATGAAATTGGTCTCATTCTGTAGATAATTACTTCAGGAATAAGTATGCAAAATTTGAAAAAAATCTGACGAAAATAATTTTTACGCGACTAATACCTTAAAAGCATTTGGGATAAATAATTAATTATTTTACGTAATTAATAGTATATTAGTCTCAAATAAAATAATGATTTATTATGAATATTTTATACAAATAAATCTGTAGTTCTTTCAAAAAAATTATTTTCTTGATTCAAATAAATATTTGAATTAAAAGAACATAAATTACTGAATCAAGCAATTTTTATAATTGTTTTAAAGCAATATTTATTAATTCGAATTATTCCATTTATTTGACCTAAGTAATGCGTATTTGGTAAAAATAACTATATAATAGATAATAGACAAATAAAATATTTAATTAAATCAAACTATTTTTTTCAATTTTATTATTAATATTGATAATAATAATTTAATATTAATAATACTATAAAGAAAATGTCCTCACGATGGTCATGGTTTTAATTTAATTTTCTACAATTTGAACAGTATAAAATATTTTTTGAATTGTATGTTAAATAAAAGTAGGTAATAAATAACAATATGTTCTGAACATTTTCTAAGTTTCAATTATTGATTTAAAATTCGTCTGAACTAGAATCTGAGGGTTAACCAATTTTCATCAGACGACCACCAATTTCTTGGTCAATAAGCTTTATTTTTCCGTATATAACCCATTAACGCCTGAAACCTCTGAAAATTTGTGTTTAATTAAAGATTTAATTTCATATACTGAAAATCCTCTCTGCAAGTAACTGAAGTGTTTCTTTATGTTTTCGGGGTCGCTCTACAAGATTCCGGGCTCAGATTTAAAATTTATCAAAAAGAAAATTAAATATGGCGAATTTTGTGCATCAAATTGCAAACAAAATAAATTTTCTTTTTTTTAAATAATTATTTCTTACTGAAAACATTTTTTTCACACAAATACAAGTGTCACAATTTGGCACAAACTTATTAAACTTTCAAAATATGCAATAGCGAAAATAAAAAAACAAAATGGCGTCTTCAAAATAGCGCTAATTTGAAAAAAAAATATTTAATTCGTTTAATGGTGCACCGATATTTACCATGGCTGTGAAATGTAATAGAACTTAGTGTTTATATGTTTTTGAGGTCGCTTATGACGAATATATAATCGGATTTTCAAAATTCAAAATGGCGGATCCAATATGTCCGACAAAATTTTTTAAAATTTACTCGATTGGCTTTGCAATTGGATTCTCAAAATACAAAATGTCGGATCCAATATGGCGGACAAAAATTATTTAAATTTACCAGATTCGCTTGAAACTTGTTTCTTAGGGGTATTTGAGGTCGCTGATTATGAATCTGCAATTGCATTTTCAAAATACAAAATGGCCGATCCAATATGGCGGACAAAAAAATATTTAAATTTACTAGATTTGCTTGAAACTTGTTTCTCAGGGGGTTTGAGGTCGCTGATTATGAATCTGCAATTGTATTTTTAATATACAAAATGGCTTAGCTTTGATAAATTCTTTTAACACTGTTCTATCATAAGACTTAATATTTTCAAACTTATAATGTGACAATGTTGATGAAACAATTTGAGATGACAAATAAGGAATCTTCAAGCGAATCTAATAAATTAAAATAATTTTTGTTCGCCATATTGGATCCGCCATTTTGTATTTTGAAAATACAATTGCAGATTCATAATCACCGACTTCATAAAACTCCCTGAGAAACAAGTTTCAAGCGAATCTAGTAAATTTAAATAATTTTTGTCCACCATATTGGATCCGCTATTTTGTATTTTGAAAATGCAATTGCAGATTCATAAACAGCGACCTCAAATACGCCTGAGAAACAAGTTTCAAGCGAATCTGGTAAATTTAATAAATTATTATAAGATGGTAAATGGGTTTTTTCCGTGATAATAATTATTATAAGATGGTAAGGTGTCAATTTAGCGGATATATATTTATTTCGTTTATCATCGATAAGACAGAAATCAATATTTCAAAATTAATACTTCATTAATATTTGAAAATATATTTTATTTTGTGCATGGTTTCTGAAAAAAATGAATCGTCTCTCACCGCTGGGGTATGATCCCAGAACCTTCCTATTGCCGGTAGGATGCTCTACCAATTGAGCTACAGAGAGATCCAATATCATTAATTTCAGAAACCAAGCACACGACTTTAAATCTTATGATATTACAATAAAATTTGTACACTGCGTTGAAAAGTCGTGTGCTTGGTTTCTGAAATTGATGATATCGGATCTCTCTGTAGCTCAATTGGTAGAGCATCCTACCGGCAATAGGAAGGTTCTGGGATCATACCCCAGCGGTGAGAGACGATTAATTTTTTTCAGAAACCATGCACAAAATAAAATATATTTTCAAATATTAATGAAGTATTAATTTTGAAATATTGATTTCTGTCTTATCGATGATAAGCGAAATAAATATATATCCGCTAAATTGACACCTTACCATCTTATAATAATTATTATCACGGAAAAAACCCATTTACCATCTTATGATATTACAATAAAATTTGTACTATGCGTTGAAAAGTCGTGTGCTTGGTTTCTGAAATTGATGATATCGGATCTCTCTGTAGCTCAATTGGTAGAGCATCCTACCGGCAATAGAAAGGTTCTGGGATCATACCCCAGCGGTGAGAGACGATTCATTTTTTTCAGAAACCATGCACAAAATAAAATATATTTTCAAATATTAATGAAGTATTAATTTTGAAATATTGATTTCTGTCTCATCGATGATAAGCGAAATAAATATATATCTGCTAAATTGACACCTTACCATCTTATATTAATAAATTATTGTCCGCTATATTAGATCCGACATTTTGTATTTTGAGAATCCAATTGAAAATTCATAATATGCGACCCCAAAAACCCCTGAGTAACAAAATTCAAGCGAATCAAGTAAATTTTAAAAAAATTTGTCGGACATATTGGATCCGCCATTTTGAATTTTGAAAGTCCAATTATATATTCGTCATGAGCGACCTCAAAAACATATAAACACTATGTTCTATTACATTGCATAGCCATATTAAATATCGGTGCACCATAAAAAAAATTGAATAATTTTTTTTTCAATTTAGCGCCATTTTGAAGCCGCCATTTTGTTTTTTTATTTCCGCTATTGCATATTTTGAAAGTTTAATAAGTTTGTGCCAAATTGTGACACTTGTAGGGGAGACCGGGGCGTAATGGCTAACTTTCCACTCTTTGTTATTTCACTCGGACATTTTTGTTCTAATTGAATGTTTATCTCCCAGAAATGTTACTCTGGTATCTCATCTTTCTTTTAAAACTGCAAACGTCCCGATATGACTCTTACTTTTTATTCTACAACAGTTTTTCTGGAGCAATGCAGAGCTCCAAAATACGGCCCGAGCCGGGGCGTAATGAATAATGATTGCTAATTATTATCTACAGTTTCCAATTTTATTGTATATTGTAAATTAAGGTTCCTGGGTATTCCATGAATGCAATTTTTATTTAGCAATACTTCTTATATCGGTTTTTCAATAATATCCTGTGATATTGGCACTCTCTTCATTTTTTTGTAATTTTTCTTTATAATCGTAGCCTGAAATCTACTATTTGTAAATTTTAGACCAAAACTTAAAAATTTTGATAAAAACACCTAAACATACTCAAACTAAGTGACAAGTAACCGCGAAAACAAACCTACACTTCGCCAATATGGTAGGTTGCTCTTTATACATAGCGTATTGGATTAGCCAACACGCCCCGGGAAAAACTAGCCATTACTCCCCAGGGGTACTTGGCAAATATTTTGTAATTTTTTATCAATACAGTAAATGTGAATCAAAAATCTTCAATTGGCCTTAAAAAAAATTTTTAAGTTTAAAACGTGATTTTAGTTTTTTTTAAAGCTATTTTTGAAAAAATTAGAACGAAAAAATAAAAATTTTAAAAAGTTACTTTCGTATGTCAAAAATAGTTTTTCTACTATATTTCTTACAATAGTGAATGAATATTAATGAAACTTCCTACAAACTTGCAGTATACTAAGTACAATAACTTGTGTATCAAGCGAAATTATTACGATTTACGGTTTTTAAATAAATTACAATTATTCATTACGCCCCTTAGCCATTACGCCCCGGTCAGGCGTTAATGGGATAATTACGCACCATTGTGTATATCGACCTAAAAAGAACAATTAAACATTTTTTATAATTTGCAGTCGTATTAGCAGGATTGTTCTGTGACAAATTAGCTCTAACCTATTCTTGACCCAAGGGGGAGCAAGGAACCCATATTTTAATTTTTCCTAAATTTTGTGGAACAACGTGAATTTAATTGAAAATAAATACGATATTCGTGTTCAGCAAGAATATAATAAAGCGTGATTAAGATTACGTTGACATTTTAGAAAAACAGGTGTTTTATAAAAATAAACTCCTAACTTTGAAAATGGTGTCAGATTGACTTCCAATTTTTACTATCATTTGTTAGTGTTAATAAATGAAAATATTATGAATGACGCGCTTTTTGAATAAGCCATTTAAGCATTACAACCACTAAATATCCTTGCCCCATCCTTCCCTACTGTATCTTCTGGACGTTTATAAGAAAATGTTTAAGTTTAACACAGCAATTGTTTTAACATATTTCTTAGAATTGTTAAATTTTCGACATCCATTCTTACATTTGTGGTACGCTATCACATTAAATTTTCTAAATATTACTTAAAAAAAGAATGAAATTAGTGTGAAAAATACTAAATTGAAGTAGTATTGCTTCTGTTTGACGATAACTGTTACTATTTGAAAATATGATACAAACCTATCTAAAAAAAGTTTTATGAGAAATAGTATTCAATATTATGATTTGTTTAATTTACGAAGTAGACACAAAATTTGCCAATAATTGTTAAGTAATTATTATATAAGACTATGTAAAAATTAGGCAAAATTTGTTAATCTTGTTTTTAAATGACATTGAATAAATTGGGCACAAGTAATTAAAATTATTGCAAAATTTATTTATTTTCTTACATTATTTTTAAGGTAATCAGGGTTCTTATGTTATAGCAGTTGCGCCTAGCAAGTATTCGAAGTATTTGTTTTAGCTAGTTCCGATAATAATGAGTTTGTTATCATTGTCTCTAGAAATTCATGAATTATATCACTGTATCTGTAAAAATTTTCATTGATAAGAACAATTTTTTTAATTTAAAAACGTAAGATAGACAGTTTTTAATTTCAATTTTTTTACCTGTATCCAAACAATAGACCACTAACAGGATTACTATAAACACCAGCTTGAGAGTAGATAATGATTTTCCTATAATACGTTTTTAATATAAACCAAATATGTACAGGTGAATAAATAAATATTTTGTTACACTATCTACTATGTTATAAGCTTCAAATTATGTAAACGCTTTTTGAGAGAACCACGAAATGATGTCTGATAGAATATATAAAAAAAATTGTGTGTGATTATCTATTATCTCGTGCATTCCCAAATTCAACATGTCTCGTCCCGAAGAAAATGGTAGCATACATTTTGTCGCCGACCAAGCAAATTTGCAGGGACAGCAAAATGCGTTCCAGCATGACACAACAGCAGCAATGGCCTCTGTACTCGAATGTATGACCTTGCAGCGTAGTACATTCCACATTCCGTGTTTTGATGGGCGAAGCCCACCTTTAAAAGAATTTTTGCAGGATGTTGCGAATGGAGCAGTCTTCATTAATGAACAAACTGAACCAGGTTTTATTAAAGCCATTTTAAGTAAGCTAAAGGGCGCAGCACGAGAAAGTGTCAGAGATAAACAATTTTTGACAACTCAGGAATTGATAAATCACCTTACTAAAAGATTTGCCACATCGAAAAAGTACCAATGGTATTTAGAAAACATCATAAACATTCGCCAGAAACAGTCAGAAACGGTCAGCGATTATCACGATCGCCTACAGGGATTAATCAGTGGAGCGAAACACGCATTGGACGCAAAATATCAACACAGGTACCGACAGGTAGAGGGCGCTGCCGTCCGTGTACAAGAAGAAGCTGAAAGCACCATCATGATGCGACCTATTATCGAGTGTGCACTAGAAGCCTTTATGAGAGGATTGCCCGAAGAGATGTCGATCTTCGTTGACACCCGAAACCCCGCCAATTTAGAAGAAGCTTTCGACCACGCCCTGCGCGCTGAAGAAAGGCAGGAATATGCAGAGAAATCACGAAGTTCATCTTACCGTATCTCACGACGTGATGATCCCCCTCGCCCACCTAGTCCATACTCACGCCAAATGGACCAACCAATTCAAGAAAGGTCGCGTCGAGAAACTGAACGGGATCATCACCCCCCTAAACAACATAAAAATTCGGTCAATGACACGCTCCAATTCACCCCAGAACAATTAGCCACCTTTTATCGGTCTTTGATGCCAACTTTCGGGAATGCTCAGCCGTGTATGTCGTCAGCACAGCCATCCCCTTCCCCTCAGCTAACGAACTATCAACTACATACAGCTCAGCATCAATCCATGCCCTATGCACCTCAAGCTATGCAACAATTTCAACAAACGAATTATCCTAGGCAAAATCCGAGTTTTAAACCTAGCCCTACTCCGCCTCGCTCAGTATCACCTGGTCCACAGAACGATTTAAACTCACAGCAGACTCGACGCTCAGACGCGGCACCGAGTCCAATACCCCAGCGTCATCGGAGTGTTCAGTTCGGAGAAACTATGGTAAGGTCCTTCGAGCAGGATCAACAGCCGAGGACTCCCCAGTAGTGGAACTTTCTGGACCAGAATTTCGAAAATCAAAAATCCGATTCTTTATTGATCCAGGCTCTGACTCTAATATTATCAAATTGTGCGCCCTAAAACCTGGTCTTACCATCAACCCTTGTAAATCCATCGAAATCATAGGTATCAATAAACATCCAGTCATAACGCTTGGTACCATTGACCTTACAATCTTGAAATCCACGTTCGAATTTCATGTTGTAGAAGATGACTTTCCGATTTCATCACAAGGGATTCTAGGAAGACACTACATCCGCAAGGAAAAGGCCCAGATATCATTTTGGCATAATGCCCTAATAATAATGTCCGACCCAACCAACCCTATTCCTTTCGTGGATAAAGAATCACGCGCTGAAAAAGAACTTTTGAAACCACTTATTAAACCCTTCAAAAGAGTGTTTCGAATTCATGCCAGGACGCGTAGTCCGATTGCAATCGACGTCATCAATCCTGACCTGCCTCAAGGTTACCTCCCACGGATCAAAACTCCAGAAGGAGTATTTATTGGTGAAGCTGTTGTGAATAGCAAGGATGGTGTTTGTCATGCCGTTGCAATTAATACCACCGAGATGGACGTAGACTTCGAACTCACCCCCCAAGAATTAATACCTTTTGACTTCTGCGAATTGCCTGGAGAAGAATCTTCTGAGATCGAAAATGAAAATTTTCCAATTCCAACGATTTCATATGCAGAACGCGTAAAAAGGGTAAAAGAGGCCCTTTTCGTATCTCATCTAACTCAGGAGGAGAAGAACCTTGTTTTTAAATGGGCAGAAGACTACGCGGACATTTTTCATCTTAACGGAGAGCAGCTATCCTGTACTCATTTGATCCAGCATCGGATCCCCACCATCGATGATAAGGTGATACATAAGAAGCAGTACCGATCACCAAATGAGGCTCTTGAGCAAATTGACGAACAACTACGTAAGCAGCTCGATAGTGGAATAATAAGAAATTCCACTTCTCCTTACAACGCTCCACTGCTGATAGTGCCGAAGAAACTCGACGCATCCGGAAAAAGGAAATGGCGCTTAGTCATAGATTATCGGGCCCTTAACGAAAAGGTAATAGGAGACGCGTATCCCCTCCCTAATATCACCGCCATCTTTGATAAGCTTGGGTCTGCGAGATTCTTTACAGTCTTCGATCTTGCAAGCGGATTCCACCAAGTCGAAACGCACCCAGACGATAGACACAAAACCGCTTTTTCGTCTCGAAATGGGCATTTCGAATATGAGCGCATGCCCATGGGAATTAAAAACGCACCTCCAACATTTCAGCGGCTTCTAAACAATGTTCTTGGTGGAATGCTCGATTCAGAAGCATTCGTGTATCTAGATGATATTATTATCTATTCTGACACCCTTGAGGAACATGACAAACGAGCGCGAAGATTGTACAATCGACTTCGAGACGCAAACCTCAAGCTCCAACCTGACAAATGCGAATTCATGAAAAAGGAAGTTGCATACCTTGGTCACATAGTGGGAGAAGATGGAGTGAAACCAAATCCAGCGAAGATTAAGGCCATCAAACATTTCCCCGTGCCAAAAACTCAGAAGGAAGTTAGAAGTTTTCTAGGTCTCTCAGGTTACTATCGACGCTTTATAAAAAATTATGCTATGGTGGCGAAACCTTTGTCCGATCTATTGAAGAAAACGAAAGAGTGGAAGTGGAAAGACCAACAGCAGAGAAGTTTCAAAAAACTCCGAAAATATCTGTACAGAAGACCTATTCTCCAATATCCAGATTTTACGCAGCCCTTTAAACTCACAACCGATGCTTCGGAACACGCAATTGGAGCTATGCTGACGCAAAAAAAATGGTATTGACCTCCCTGTCGCAGAGAAGTTTCAAAAAACTCCGAAAATATCTGTACAGAAGACCTATTCTCCAATATCCAGATTTTACGCAGCCCTTTAAACTCACAACCGATGCTTCGGAACACGCAATTGGAGCTATGCTGACGCAAAAAAAAATGGTATTGACCTCCCTGTCGCATACTACTCTAAAGTGTTAAATGCAACTAAGCAAAAATATCTTAAGACAGAGAAGGAATGTCTTGCTACATTATATGCTGTGGAGCATTTTCGTCCATATCTATACAGTCAAAACAAAGAATTTATTCTTTCATGTGACTGTGAACCAGTTCATTGGATAAGTTATGTGGAAAATCCTGGAACTAGGCTCGAAAAGTGGCGACTTAAACTTCGAGGATACAGATACAAATTTGAGTATAAGCCAGGGAAAATAAATCGAATCGTTAAAGCCCTCTTAAACAACCCTGTTGATGATACCAACCCTCAGGACAAAGGGGATAGTATACAATCTACTGAATCAGAATGGTCAGAATCTTCCGAAGAATCTAATCAAGAGGAAGATCAACATTCCGGGCCACAAGATCCTTCACCCTCGTTACGAGCATTTCCCATCACGCGAAGTCAAGCCGAAAAGAATGACGGTGCGCGAGTGAAACCTGATTCGTCTCAGAATAAAATTAGTTCAACAGTTCCCCCACCAACTAAAATACTGACCCGAGCAACAGAAAAGACAACGAGTCTGAGACCCAATCCCACTTTCAAACTTCCATTGACCTCGAAATTACCTACTGCAAACAAGCAATTACGAAACCCTTCATCCTCATCTTCTGAATTCCGAACAACAAGGTCCACCAGAGACACAATAAAAAAAGGTGTGTTTGCACCAAAGACAATTCTCTCAAGGCCAACAACAGTTCCCCCACTCAAACCTATACAAAAAAATCCAAAAGATTTCTCAGCCACTGGAAAACTCTTAAACCCAAATCTGCCCGGTGCAAGAAAAAGAGGTAGACCTCTAGGAAGCACAAACATTAAAAAGAAAGAAGACGATTATGTTGTCCCTTCTAGCAGCAAAGTCACTGACCTAGACACTAGCTGTGTCGCAAGCAGAACACGAAAGAGGAAACGCGAATCTCTCACCGAGGCCAAACCACGAGAGGAAAGAGAATTCTCTTCGTCAGATGAATCCGCTACGGAAAGCGGAAACGAGGAAAATTCTGATCCTCCAGTTTTCCGAAAAAGCCATAGTGTATTTCCCAGCCTACCATTGCATCCCCCAATAAGACAATCTTCCTCCGCGAGTGACAACAATCTAAAACCAACCCTGCAATCTGAAACCCCCTTTTTTTAAATCAATACACAGACGTTTATGTAGATGGCGCATGTTGTGATAATGGAGGTGTAAGACCACGTGCGGGAATAGGTGTATGGTTCGGACCAGATCATCCCTTAAATGTCTCCCGTAGATATCGAGGAAGGCAAATAAACAATGCCTCAGAGATTGAAGCTGCAACGGAAGCCATCAGACAAGCAAAACGTGCTGGCATCGACCATTTAAGAATAAAAACTGACTCCAAGGTTCTTTTACAAGGAATACAAGAATGGGTTCCAAAATGGCAAACAAATGATTGGAAAACAAACGAGAATAAACCAGTCAAAAACAAAAAGGCTTATGAACGTTTAGTTGACGCATTAAAGAACATAGATGTCATTTGGGAACATGTACCCGGTCATGGCGGAATAGATGGGAACGAGAATGCTGACTGCTTGGCAAGAGAAGGTGCCATGCTGGAGCCTGATTCCAGTTCTTCCGGCACCGAATCATCGGACAACGAACAGGCTAATGAACTTCCGCTGGAACAGATAATCGTAACTGGATCTTCTCAACCTGTCTACAGCGAAGAAAGTTCTGAACTAGCCGAAGGAGCCAACCAAGAACAAGAAAATATCGCACCAGTTTCAGTCGACCATGAGAATTCTATTAATCTATCGATCAGAAAATTTGATGAATCTCTGCAACAACGAAGATTAAATCACACTAACAACACTCTGGCATGGGACCACGAAGGTATGGACAAAACTCCACGAAGAAAGGCTCACATTTCCGATGACGAAAGTGACGAAGAATACTTGGCATACCTAAAATCACTGGACCCTTGCCAAGGTCTCGACGATAACGTTTTCGAAGGGCGACTAAAAAGATTCCTTGAAGGTTTCGACAAGCATCGAACAAAAAGTCAAGAAACTACGGAGATACCGCATCCCGAATATGGACCTCACTTGATATCGCAACCATCCCCATCTGCACTCCCCACCTCTGGAATTTTGAAAGATACACCGCTGACAAGCCGCGCCCCTTCCAAGAGAAAAGGAAGTGTTGTTCAATTCAAAGACATACCGGAAATAAGCGAAGTGCTAAATGTCAACGAAAATCTACCGATATTCACCCCGGCCCCTTTAACCTCTCCAGAGGCCCAATCTACCCCTTTCACTCAGTTTCGTGCCAGGGAGAATGAACTAGTGACCGACAATCGGAAACAAAAACCAAACATTGTGCCACGACAGTTACAAACTGAGAATGACAATTTGTCCCCTCCAAAGCGACATATCCCCCACTCCGCAACATCGGTAAATCTTAAAATCCCGGTCCTGGATTCGTCGTGTTCGTCATCCACGGAAAATTCAGATAATGAATGTGTGATTACCCATAATCCTCGCGATTCTGTGGAAAACTCGGAAAATGTTTTCCACGAGTGGACAGAACCACTAACGTATAAGAAAGACAATATAGCACATTTCATATCAGAAGATTATGAACCAATCGACTCAGTTGCAAAACTTTTAATTGCTACAGAGAAGATTGATTTTCAAGACATCCGGGATAACAAACCAGTGAAAGGTCAAGTCCATGTTACACTTTGCGGTCGATACAAAGTATACTCGATTGTAGTGAAAAAGAGACATTCGGACGAACTAGACTGGAACGACGTTACGACGGGGTTAAAAAACCTAAAGTACGCACTGACCTTAGACAATCAAACACACTGCCGTATGGCTAATTCGGGAGATTTGTTAGGAAGTTTGCCACAAACAACAATGGCGGGCATCTTAGCAGGAATATTCCGTGGTGGTGATATAAAGATCACTCTCTGCCACGGTAAAATTGAGGTTCCTGCTGAGATCCTGCGACCAAAAATCATTGCCGAATTTCATGCCAGTCTGATCGGAGGTCATAAGGGCATAACAAAGACATACCGTCGAATTAGGGAACGCTATTATTGGCCTAGAATGCGAGACGAGGTCACTCAGTTTGTGCGAAAGTGCAAAAGTTGCCTTGAGAACAAACTTGTTAGGGCACGAACTCGAGAACCTATGCTAATAACAGATACCCCAGCAACCCCATTCGACAAAGTGTCATTGGACACAGTGGGAAAATTAAGAACTACCCCTAATGGGAACCGATACATTCTCACGATGCAAGACAATTTTAGTAAATACTGCATCGCGGTTCCCATCCCAGACATTAAGGCCACAACTATTGCACACGCAGTGGCAACGAATCTTTTCTCTCTGTATGGAGCACCTCGATGCGTGCTTACTGACAGAGGAGGGAATTTTGTGAGTTCCCTTATGCGTAAACTCGAAAGAATTTTTGGCGTAAGGCAACTCACAACTTCCGGTTATCGTCCTCAAACCAACGGGGCACTTGAAAGGAGTCATATCGAGCTGACTGATTATATCAAACATTATGCGAATGATTTCGACGATTGGGATCGTCTACTTCCTTTCGCCATGTTTAACTATAATACGTCAGTTCACGAGGCGACTAATTTCACCCCATACGAATTGGTTTTTGGTCGAATGGCTCGGATTCCAAGTTCGTTCCCACAAGGACCTGAATTGGAAACTTACGGTGTGCACCTGAGGGATCTTATCGTTAGGCTGCATGAGCTGCAGAATTTGGCCGCACAGAGATTGATCCATGCAAAGGAGAAATCAAAAGCACACTACGATCTGAAAGCTCGGCCTTCTAACGTTAAGATCGGCGATAAGGTATATACTTATAAGGAAGTAAGGTCCAATAAATTCGACTCCCGTGCTAATGGTCCATATTCTGTGGTCGGATTGACCAAGAATAATAATGTGGTTTTAGAAGATGAGACTGGCGAGAGGTTCGTCAAACATAGAGATAAGATAATGGTTGCCCATCTGTAACCATTATCTTCCACCAAAATCATTATTAAAAAAAAAAAAAAAAAAAAAAAAAAAAAAAAAAAAAAAATTTGTTTTAGATACAACAATGATGACAACACATTGGCCCTTGAAGTTTCTGTATTTCCTTCCCATCCTGATGACATATGCAAAATTCGAGGATCAGGATAGCCTACGGATGCATGGAGAAGGGTACGACATTACCCCAGTAATTGTCAGCAGTGGGATTTATTTCGAGCACGTTTCTGAAGTCCGAAGATCGACCAGTCGCTGGAGAGTAGCAGTGTTCCTTGACATTGCCAAACAAAGACGTCATTTCAACGACCTAAAAGCACGAATGGAGAGGATGAAAGAACTATGCCAACAACAAGAAAGAAATTGCAATGGACCCCCAGACTCTTTCAACTGGGAAGACAGATGGGAAATGGTAGAGGAAATACAAAACCAGTTCCAAATTCAAATCCGGGAATTACAAAATAGTAAAGAAACATCACCAATCAGATTGTCATCCCAATTGAGAGTAAGACGGAGCGTGTCATTACTTGGAATTTTGGGAAAGATTGCTGGACCAGTGGCCGGTGTCCTAAATTACGACGACGGGGAACGCTACGACGCCGAAATAAGAAAGCTAAACGAGGCACAAACCAACCTCTCACATTTAGTAGGGAAGCAGACCCATGTTATTCGATCTCAGTTAGATACTCTCCACTCTCAGTATCAACATCATGATGCTCGAATTGAACAGATTGAACAAAAATTGAGAAACCTATCATCCACAATTAATGACATCGTATCACCAAAAGAGGAATTAATGCGAAGAGGAATAGTGTCATCCATCTTATCAGGAATAAAACTAGGTCTGGACCACAACATACGAATTACATCCACCATGCTGGATGCAATACATGACGCTCGGAAAGGTCGACTACACCCAGGAATAATCTCATCACAACAACTGGAGCCTATTCTCCGAGATATTCAGGACAACCTAACGCAAGTCCGTTTTCCTCTGCCCGGTCCTAGGGTTAGCATCGACGAATTAATCAAAATAGCGACGACCTCTATTTGGTGCGAGATCGAAAACATAAAGATACTCATTGATATTCCATTATTGGAGGAGTACCGCTATCAAGCGTTCAAGATTCATCCCCTCCCTACCATACAAAAGGACTTAGGTAGTGGAAAACAAAGAGCATACGTGAATTCAAAATACAACTACCTCGTTGTCGATGACGCAAAGCGAACTTACTTGTTTCTTAGTGAAAAGGAGTGGGGAAGTTGCCGAACCACCGCAGCTTATCATGCTTGTCTGGAAGGCGTGCCCATCTACGAACTTCACGAACGACCCTCATGTGAACCTATGCTTCTCCTTAAACCAACTATCGAAGCCATGAAATCCTGTCCAATCAGAATAACATCAAATCTGAATTCTTACTGGACACCGCTAAGAACACTGGCCTCCTGGCTCTATTCTTTTGCAGGACCGGAGATTGTCACTATCTCTTGTCATTCTATGAACCCAATCAACCTAAATTTAACTGGAACCGGAATAATGAAGTTAGCTCCAGGATGTTTTGCGCGAACCGAAGATGTCACCATTCCAGCCAATCCTGCACAAAAAGGACAATCTGAGCTGATTTATGGAGCTGAATTGCACCTGAACCTATTAGAAATCTCGCCTCTTGTATCCACACACGCCAACCTAGCTCTGACCTTAGAAGAACAACAAGCAGAATTGAGTAACACCAAATCAATAACGTCTCACTTCGACGCCAACTCCAAAACACTCGACGAGTTGGAACAAGAACTACAGGATTTCGCAATACAACGACATTTTAAAAGCAAACAGGCCACTTTAGTTTATGGATCATATGGAGGATTGGCCCTAATTGTTGTCTTTATTCTGCTGTATGTCTGCAGGAAGCCTATATTAAATGGAGTCAATACCCTTCAAAACACTGTAAATCCCAAACGAGGACAAGTCAAACTTGAGACCCATTTTCGACCCCAGCCGCCGGAGGTAAACGAGAAAATCATTAAGTCTAAGATCAATGAAACAACGCCTCCGACGGATCTCACCAGTATCAAAGTGCCAAATTCAACCTTAACTGCTGCAGGACCATCGGACGAGAAACAACCGACCGACCAAGGATCAAAAGAAATCTTTAAGACATCAATACCACAGAAGAACGAGTCATCCGAAGGATGTATGCCAACTACATCCAAGTTCACATATTTATCATCACCGAAATCAGTTGTCACATTACCAATACAAGGACTACAACCAGTGTAACCGTAATGTGGTAAGAATGTGCAATTATTAAGGTAAGAGCAGCAATGATTTACGTAGGAAAAAAATCTGCGGCATGAAATAATAATATCTCATTAGCAAGGGCACCTCGTCATCGGTCTAACCGATAGGAGCTAAAAGCCATTTCACTAACTGCCGACTGAAGCGCCCTTAAGTGCCCGTTCTCCCTTCTACCACGCAACCAAAGGTACCCGCTCTCAGAAGAATAAACTTATGAAGGCGAGTGCCCGTGGCTTGCAGCAGTGTTAGGTCAACACGTTATCATTGCTGATCATTGCCAAATAATTCATTAATGTAACATACATGAGATTTTCCTCACTTGTTCCAAATATAGTGATGTGTTCAATTAATTAATATTTCGTAATATTAGTATATTGATATTGACGTGATTGCTATATAATTGTTATATATATGTGTATATATGTATATATATGTATGTATGTACATATATGTAACTTATTGTATCATTGTAATATTATTATAATAATTATATGGTAATTAATGTAATAATAATAATAATAATAATAATAAAATAAATAATTAATAATATATGGGTGACGATACGTCATAATTATTATAGTGATATATATATATATATATATATATATATATATATATATATATATATATATATATATATATATATATATATATATATATATATATATATATATATATATATATATACGTATATATATCTACATGGGTATAAACCATACGGTATAAAAGCGGGATTAATTAATCAAGTAAAATTTCAATCATGGGATAATTATATTAAAAAAAAAAAAAAAAAAAAAAACACAACAAAACGAAACAAAAACAAATAAATAAATTTTTAAATAATAATATAGGTATGGACACAATTAGTATGTGTGCTTTTAATATTACATATATCGAATGGGAATTTCTATAAAATTAAAAATCTAACAGTTTTATCACTTTCACTCATAAAAATAAATACAATAAATGAATAATAATAATAATAAATAAACATTATAGTATTATTAAAACAACACATTACTATTATTCTTAAGGGGTGTTTCAAAGGGTTAAAATTTATTAATCTTGAATTTTATTTTTTTTTACACTAAGCAAATTTGTATGATAATTATATCACTCACCGATCGATCATCGGCCAATATCTTGCCGATTACACCCATTGTAACGCTGTAACATCCAAAAGAGAATTCAAGAAGCACCACACCCACTTGACCGCACGTGCACATATTATTAACTTGTCAAACCGACGCGTATCTAAACTATACTAATGAGATTAACGCGATCACGGTCAAGTGCAACCGAATTGAAGCATCCCCACCGCGAAGGTGCGAATGAGTATATTGCATTGGTATGTGTGAACGAATAATAGGAAGAAAGAAAAGAATTATGCGATTTGAACAAACTCGAACTTATTAATTAATTACGACAATTTAATAGTTTTACGTAATTAAATAAACATATATATATATATATATATATATATATATCCTTAAATAACCGTGTTGAATCTAAGAGCTGCTAGTTTTCGAGGACGAAAACGGAATTTCCATGGTGGTTTGTTGCGCCAATATTAGCAACATAAAAATTATAAATATAATAACAAAACATATATTAAAAATGTTAAAAATCATTGAAACAAAAATTTAAATTCATTTTATTTCAAAATAATATTTTACTAAAACTCGCTTCAAGTTAGATTGCAGCAGGTTTAAGATCGCGTTACCATGAGGAATTCCCGAAGTCAGCAAAACGACACTTAGAATACAGTGACTTCACTTGGCAACTCACATCCAAAAGAAATAATATAATTTTATTGTTTCAAAAATAATTTTAATTCACGTAAGATGCAAGCCCTTGAAGTCAACACGGATAATGAAAACGTATAAAGGATTATAGAATTTAAAATTAAATATAATACAATCATTATAATTCAATTAATTATAATTATTGTATTGTAATTATTATGATTTTAAAATTTATAATTAAAATTAATATAATTAAAATAATACCGCATTGTAATAGACGGGCATCGTGCGAAGAAAACAAAGGTTGTGTTCAACGACGAAGCGCTCTCTCTCGCTCTAACGGAATGTTCGCGACTCTTTACTCCTATAGCCACAAATGCACGGCGGGTTCTCGCTCGCTCTCATTTAAAATTTAACATAGAATACATACATACCCCGGGATCTTTATGAAATACGCATTCGCTTATGTTCCTATACCTATCCTCTCTTTACCCATTACACTTCCCAGACCTACAAGCTATGCTGCCATGCTAACACCAAGCATGTGCATTTCTTTTGATATCTAAACAACTGATCAATTCCAGATCAATATTGGGACAATTGATTTAATGTTGGAATTGTAGTAACCTTTAAAGGGTTACAACATAGAATGGAATTTCTATTTTTGAAATGTCCATTATTTCCAACTTACATTAATCCTATTTTCAGAGATTGATAAAAAAAAAAAGAAAAAAAAAAATAATAATAATAATAATAATAACAAATAGACAAATTAATATTTGTTTCCAAAATTGAAAGAATATTTAAAATGTTCTTTCCTAAGAATAAAAGAAAAGGAATGCATTTCAACATAATGCACCTGCAAAATTGCAAATTCAGCAATTTCGGCATAGCAACAGGTCCAACGCCCTGTCCCCACCTTTCCACATTCTTTCCGGAAGCAAACTATAAAAACACATTAATTACCCATCTAAATTGAACAGTACGGTCTCTACTCGCGAATAAGCGCGTACGATTAAAAATCCCAGGCAGTCTCCCGTCCGGTAACTAGGACACTTTATTGTTTGTATTGTCATACCTACAATATTGTTCGGACGAAAATAAAATCCAACTTACTCCGAAGTCCGCGGAGGCAGCCTAGAAGCCGAATCAGTGAAGATATATTTTATCTTGTTGAAAGACCGGCCGGATCCGCGAAATTTCCGCGTCCGCCCTGTGTTTGGTGGTTTAGGAGTTAGAATAAGAGACAATTTGTGAAAATTTGTTTAGCGCCCGTTGACGAGTGCGACGGTAGTTTTAAGTGCGAACGCCAGGACGGTAAGTACCAATGTATCGTTCCAGGCCAATTAAATCCATTTTCTACCTTTCCTAAAAATTGTACGAGGGGCAGATAATTCGAGTCAATTTAAATTTAATAAATAACTGTATAACTGATATATTTTAACTGTTTTAAATTTCTTTATTCCTTCTTGAGATCTGATAGGGTAGATTTTCCGAATTTTCTAGGAGAATCTCAGCTTCGTGGATATAAATCGAATCCCATAATAATAAACAAGACCTTTAGTCTTGTCAGTTTGAACTTCCGAGAATCTTAAAAATAGGACCAACTTAAAAGTCTACTTTAATTTTAACAATTAATAAATTATCAATTGTTTTAAATATTAAATATTTTTCCGGTTCGTAACAGTATATTATTGTAGGGGAGAGTGGGGCAAACCGGCCATACTAACGGTTTTTTACTCTTGTGACTAAACGAATCAACCGAATTCATTTTTCGATGGCTTGTTTGCAAGATCATTTAATTGCGCAACTTTTTTCCAGAGACACCTATACTTTATCTTTTATTGTTTAGTTCCTGTGTTAACTTTAAAAAAATTTGCAAACTGGACGGTTTGTCTCACCCCCTGGGATAAACCGGCCACCCCAATGGGTCAAACCGGACAGTTGGGTTTTTTATCTATAATATTGCATTTGTATAATCTACAATAACAACAAACATAAAGAATCATGTGAACAATGGTTGTAATAATGTAAATAATAATACAGGATTGAATTTTAATTAAATAAATAATTTTTTTTAATAACAAAACAAAAATGTTTGAAATTAACAGGGAAACAATATTAAAGGGTCTAATTCTCATTGGAAGACAATTATTTTTCATTGAAAGTAAATTTTTTAATGAAAAAAACATTCTAATTAGTAATAATTTTCTTGAAACTCTAATACAATGAAAATATCCTATGGCCGGTGTGCCCCGGCGAAAACTGGCCGCTTTGCCCCACAGGCTTATTTTGAGAATAAATATTTATATAAAAAAAGCTTTGCAAATTCATCAAAGTTTTTGGTGGTAAATATTCCTGAGGTGTGTACCTTCAAAACCTAAGACCTAATATTAGGAAATATTACACGATTTCCTCAGAATTTCCTTAAGAAAAAATTCGTAAAAGTGAAGGGAGCAGATTAAAATTCATTATTCCCGTTCTACACTGAAGGGCAGAGTCCCACGACAGCGTGACAAAACAGAAATAAATGCTAAATAAATGTTTTATTTTTTTACTATTTATTATCTACTTTTTATTTATTTTTTTTATTACTTTTGTAATTTTTAAAAATTTTATTTTAATTGTTATAATTATTTTTACTATTTTACTATAATAATTATGTTGACTTATTTTATTGTTTCATTTGTTTATAATATTGTATTTTACTATTTATTGACTTACTTATTATATGCTTTTATTTATTTACGGTCAATTTTTTTATGTTTTTTTCATCTTTTTTTAAACGTTATTTTTATTTTATTTGTTATTCAATATTTATTTATTTAAATATTGAGATATATATTTTACATAATTTTTTTAGGGTGAAGAACATATGTCAACGGCAGATAAAATAGTTAAAGAAAAAACATTCGAGCCCGTGGAATTTTGTTGTAAGCGATTAAAATATTTTGAAACTATTTCAATAAAAAATCAAGAGGAGTTTCACTCTACATTCTGGAGACTTGCAGATTACGATCAACAAAATATTTATTTGAGTACAATTCTAAAATGTAAAAATCCGAAAAATATTGATGATTCTGCTCATAAACAATAATTAATAAATTGGAATTATGAGTTCCCTAATGAGGAAAAAAATATTCCAATTTGTCTTGAATTTCTTCATAAAATACTTAAAATTGGAGTTAAAAGAATTAAAATTCTGCAAGGAAAAATATTTTTAAAAAAATCTTTGTGACATGAGGGGTAATCACAATAATCGAAATATTAAATTAAATTAAAATTTATAACAATTAATTAAAATACATTGTTATAGTTTGCCACACCGAAAATCTCATTATAAAAGAGAAAGCACAGAGTTGCAATATATCACGAATCCGGATTTGAATTTAAAAATAATGTACTCTTTATTTATAGAATATTATCAAAGCGTAACTCAAAAAGAAGAAATCCCTTAAGGTGAATCCTCATATTGCAAATATTTCAATTATAATTTGCCTTTTTCTTTTAAAGTTCCTAGAACCGATGTGTGCAATATTTGTTTTGAGAATGAAAATAAAGAAACTACATCGCAAGGTTTTATTAAACATAAGGAAAAGGCAAATAATTATTCAATTTTAAAAAAAGCTCTTTTAGCAGAACCTCATACTTTATGTGCCGAATTTGATTATGCCTAAAACTTGCCATTACCTAAACTATCAGTTGCAAAACAATATTACAAACGAAAATTATGGATGTATCTTTTTAATGTCCATATACACAATACAGATAAAAGTTTCATGTATCCATTCCTTGAAGGTTCTGCTAAAAAAGGAGCAAACTCAGTTTGCAGTTTTGTCTACCATGCAGTGAAGGAACAATTTAATAAGAATGAACACTTAAAAATAATATTATTTTCTGAGGCTGCTGGTGGACAGAACCGCAATTTTACTGTATTAACGTTTCTAATTTTATTATCAATCGAATTAAATATTGAAATTTTACATGTATATCCTGTTAGAGGTCACTCGTTTTGTCAATGCGACCGTAATTTTGGCTTATACAGTAAAAGCAAGAAGCAAAAAGAGAAAATAGAAACGTCAGAAGAATACTTCGACATAATTAGCAATGCTCGAAACCCCCCTTTTAGTATAATCAAATATGCTGTTGACATCTTACAAAATTTCGATGTATTATTAAAAAAATTTATTTAAACCTAAGGGTCTAAATTATTTTATAAGTAAAGTTTCAGCTATCAGATATCAGCCAAACGGAAAAGTCGATTGTTTCGAAGATTATTCTCTAAGCAAAGTAGCAGTTTATCAATCAAATTTAAGTATTAGGCTTTTAGATTTACCTAAAGTCTCTCCACCTCGAATTGGCCTTAAGGCACTAAAAATAAAAGATCTGCAAAGTTTACTGAAGTATCTAAGTTCTGAAGGACGTGAATTTTATGAAAATTATTTTTCTCATTTTAACACCTCAACAGCAGAAGGGGAAAGCAGCGATTCGGAAAACGATTCAGAATAAATTTTTTTTTTTAGTTTTACTGTTTATTTATTTTTAAAGATAATTTAAATAAGCTATTTTGATTTAGTTTTACATAAGCTATATGTACAAAGAAAATGTATATTAAATAATAAAATTATATTTCATTAATATATAAATATTATAAAATGAAATAATTTGTTTATTTTTTTATTTATTTTTATTTTAATTTTTTTTATTTATTTATTATTTATTTTTTTATTTTATTTTTTGTTATTCAATTATTTATTAATTAAATATAAGTATAAAATAGAAAAACACAAAAAAATAAATAATTTTTCTATAGAAAAATATAAAGCAGCACTCCCGAAAACTTACGGCGAGTTGATGCGCGCTGAACGGCCGGCCGCTAGCAACTTTAAACATACACCACTTTAACACTAATTAATTATTTGCACAATAATTTTCCAGAAAACTTTTTTGGACCTTAATGAACAACTTTCTCACTGGAAGTTTTCTCTTGCTCAAAATTCGCCCGTTAAACGAGAGCCGTGAAGATTGTAGTTCATGATTTTTACAATAGTGCAGAAAAAATTAATAACAATTTTGTTAAATAACAAAACCTTCTTTTTCTTTTTGATCATTCGTAGGATACCTTAACGCGTATTTTCCTTTTTGTTTTAATGAAAAATGTTTAAAATTATCGGAAATATCGCGAGTTGAAGTGAAAAATGTCATTAAATTTTAAGTTTTCAAAAAAACAGTTTTTCCCAATTATTTCTAAAACGGTAATAGATAGAAAAAAAGTTCATAAGAAAAAAAGATGCGCAATGAAATTTTCTATAAGGATATGTACATGAAATATTTAAATTCAAAAGTCGAATTTTGAATGTCAAGGGGACTTTGATTTCGGCCGAGAAAAATTTACGTGCCCTTCTACGATCCGGCGGCTCAAGTTTCTTATTCATTTGGCCATACGTTTTCTTGTATGCAAGATATCAAGTTCATTAGTACTAAAATTAAGTTTGACTCTTTCCCTAACTTTTATCTTATTACGAGTATAGGCTAGGATAAATATTTGAGAACCAGCAAAATTTTATGATAAAGAATGTAATGCATTAATAGAGCAATTAAAAAAAATCAAAATTAAAGAAATCTAATTGAAAAACGAACAGTGTACAAATCAGAATCACTAAAATGGAAAAGATTACGTCGGAGAATTCTTACAGCATTAAACTTTGGAGATGTAAGCAAAAGATTTAAAACTACTGTTTGCGCTGGATTAGTGAAAAAAATATTGTTTACCAGAGTTGTAACATAAGCAATTAAATATTGATTAGATATGGAAGATGTTTCAAGGCAACAGTTGTTGCCTTGAACCCAGAGATCAAGTTTTTAGGAGAATCTCCAGATGGTTTAATTGGTTCTTTATGTAAGAAGATGAAAAATATCAAGAATAATTTGTTTAAACAATGCTAAAATGTTATATTTATAAAATCTCTACATATTTTTAATAATGTGTATAGATAATTGCAAAATTAAAAAGCAACTGCAAGTTTTTATGTTCTTTGTCTATGAAGATAACAAATAACAAAAATAATTTGTTTAAACAATGCTACAAATCATCTTCTTCATAATTTTTCTGTAAAATTATGTGAGAACCGACGGATCGCAAAAAAAGATACAGCCAATGTAATGCAAATGGTCTGCGTGGTTTTCTACGTTCTGTCGATTACACTGCAGCAGAGAACGAACTTCCAAATTCAGCCTCCCGGACCCAATTGGCGGTGCTCGAAACAGCGCAGTGCCTAGTAGACACGCAGTCGGTATAACGGAGGATAAAAAAAATTTTATTTAAAAACGTTGTTTTTTTATTGTTTTTATTCATTTTTTGAAAAAATTTAAAGATTATATTTAATTAAGATTATATTTGGATTCAACAACATAATTATTATTATTTAAAGATTATACTTTTTTATTATTTAAAACTATTTTTTATATCATTTTCGAAAATATTTTGCCGCAGAAGAGTTACAACCTGAGGAATAGTATATTATAAATTTTCCAAACTAGCCACAAAACAATGGCATAGAATGTGCCCCGAACAATTTGATGAACGTAGTAAAGTCTGAAACATTCGAAACATGCAATCACTTTTTCTCAATGTGTCCTTTTTCAATTTTTTTTGATACAAAAGCAGAGTACCAGTTAAAAGCATGTAGCAATAACTCAAAATGGTCGGGAAAAACTTTGTACTGGGGGTGCAGCCGAGTAATAAGTTTAAAGCGAATTGGCCCAATGTTAAAAAATCTTCCGTCTTATTCGATCTGTCATATTAAATTTTGTAAAGCTAACATAATATTCGTACTGTCTAAATCTGAATCAGTAAAATCTCGCTTATTTTCAACTATAAGTACTAATTGATTTCCATCAGCGTATATATGCTGATAAATAAGCTAAATTTCACTAGGCTCTTAGTGAAATTCCATGATTCACATTTAGAGAGTAATCAATTCATGGTTTTTTTTGCCTTGCGTTTTTTCTATAGACAATCATATATATTTAAATAATTATAAAGTAGTTTTTTAAAGTGAAAAATTAAGAATTTACCTCCTCATTTTACGTATAGCGTTTTTCAATCCTTCTTCAGCAAATTCGGTTTTTAATATAAACTTCCTACCACCTTCACCATAAATTCGTATCATTATATCCCAAGTAAATGATGTGATGTCAAAATTAAATAGTTTCTTATCATTCTCAGAGAGTTTTTTCCACAACGATTTAACATTGTCAGTATCAAATACCCATTCTCCGCATGAATAAAATCCTATAGCCAATACCAATTTTGATCCTTTTTTAAAAATTTTTTGTAACCTTAAATAGAAATGTGTTATTCTTTTTTTGTAAGAAAATGATTAGTGCCTAATTTGCTTTCATCGCAGCATTTAAATTTGTAGTTAGTATTATGGACTATTGTTATGATGATGCTAACTTTAGGGATTTTTATAATAAAAAAGTATACAATTTTTGCGTCGTTTTTACTTACACAGGTTTTCTTCCTAGTATTCTTAAAACTACATCTCCTAAAATGGCAGGAATGAAGTGCAATATGTAGTGCAGAATAAGAAATAAGTAAAGGGAATCAGTCATAATTGAATCTGGATAGTAGTATGGATTGTTAAATGGATGTATATAACGTTGAGAATAAAGATAACATCGCATATAATTACAAGTCGTTGGGTTGTCTCTTCCCGAAACGTAGTTATATACTTGCACACTCTTTTCTTCGCTAAAAAAAGAAAACTTTTGTTTAATTTCATAATAAATAAATAGAAGTAAAATTTACGATAGTGGAAATGTGTAAAAATTTCTAACCATTGCGAAGTTATTTGCAAATAATAACGTTCTTTCTTGTACTGATTTTTTTCAAAATAAAACATCTACAATTAAATTTTTTAATCGAAAATTTTAAAAAATTATTTTTGTAACAACGTTTTTGTTTTGTATAAATTTCATTTTTATTTATAAATATAAAATTTTGAAGATAGAAACATACTTTTTTGCTTCCTCATAAAGGAAGCCTTATAGTGATGTCGATTTCCGAATTTTTTAGAACCAATTATTTTTACAAATTTTCAAGTGTAGTATACATAATTCGTCGAGAGGAACAAATGTCCGGATGTATGTATGTGTGTGTGTGTGTGTGTGTATGTGTGTGTGTGTGTGTATGTCACCGATTCTTGTGGACAAATTTTCTCTTACACGTCTTGACGGATTTTGATAAAATTTTGTAGGTGTACTACGGTCACGAATACCAAAAATCAGACAAAAGGATTTTCAAAAATATCTAAAAAAAAATTTTTTCAACAATTTTTTAATTTTTGAAAAAATTAATTTTTGGATTTTTTGAAATAACTTTTTTCTATATTAAAATTTTTATTAATTCTTGTCAAAATTGCATTCCTGACATAAAAACGAATCGATTCATGTATATAAAGTATATATTTTATCAAAATTTATAGAATTAATAAATATTTTAAATTTTCACAAAAAATTGAAATTTTGTATTTTTTGACAATTTATCTTAACACTTTAAAATAATTATTCTAAAATAAAAAATTAAACAATTGGTATATATTATATTGAGGAAGCTTAATGATCATGAAATGAACAACTTGTTTAACAAGATGATGAATCCCATGCAGAAGCAATTAGACAATTACAAACTAAATCAATTGGTACTATTTCCATATTAGCACTTCCTTTTACATACATCACTCGGATAAGACCTGAACAAATTCCTATTAAAGCCTGTGTTATTCCTTGGCTTATATCCAGCCATCCTTCTGAAGGTTCTTTTAGTGCAGCTACAGCTAAAAAAGAAATATTCACATCACTCATTTTATATTTAATAACAGATATTATACTTAATTCCGACAGAATCATTTGTTTTTAAATTATAAATTTAGTTACCAATTGAAAATCTGTACATGGAAACTGGAAGTTCTTTTGCACTTTTACTGACAACTTTTTCGGCAATTGATTTTGTGAAGCAATATGTGTTTGGGAACTTGCGGAGAACTCTAAAAGTTAATTTTCGTATTTATATACACTACCGTTTAAAAGTATCAGGACGATTACATTCGACTCTATGAAAAAACATGCCATCACTTTTTCAATCATATCTCGGAAATAAAAGAAGGTACAAAAAAAACTTAAATACGGTTAGAAAGCTGATTAAATTCTGCGTAAAATAAGCCATCTTTGAAGTCATTTTGTTAATTACTGTTAAAGTTATAGAGTGAATTTTTTTCTAATTTTTCTAAAAACACAGAAATCTTCGTCGGAATTTCAGCTTTAAAATAAGCATTCGAAAATTAAAACAGGTTAATCCGTTTTCAATATATCATTAAAAAGGTGAAGCTGTGTTTTGACCTATTAGTGCATTGAAATTCAACTGTAACGACTCGATTTTGGCTTCGCGCGGCAGCAAATGAGAAAACAGGGACGAATTTTTGCTCAAGAATAATAAATAATGATGTTTCACGAGTAATATAAAGAAACTCAAAAGTTCATAGTTTCCCCGCATGAATTCGTTTCTGTTTTCTCTCTCATTCGCTGCCGCGCGAAGCCACAATCGAGTCGTCACAGTTGAATTTTCAATGGACAAAAATTTTAATTTTTGTATAAATTTTTAGAAATTTCCTTGGCTTTCAAGGAAATTCTCTGACATTTTTCTGACTTTTCCATGACTTTTCCCTGACTTCCCTAACTTCCCTGACCGTTAGACACCCTGGTAATGGCATATTTTTTCAAAGAGTCGAATGTAATTGTCCTGCTATTTTTGGACGGTAGTGTAAATGAAAATTTTACATTGAAAGGAAAATTTATTTGAATTACACTGAAACCCCTGAACTTTAGACTACTTGGTACTGGTGTCTAAAGTTCGAAGTGGACACCTTGACGCATTTTTAAATTTTTTACAAGCAAGAAGTAAAGCCACAAAGAAGGAACACTTTAAATGTAATAAAATTTAAGAGAATTTAGAAATAATTATTCTTGTGCGCACAATTTGGTGAATTTGAGTTTTTCTTTTCTGGGCATATTTAATTCGTCTATGGTACCGACAAGTTCTGTTAATTTTTCATGCGAGAGTAGAGCTGGATAAACTTTTTCTTCAATATGCTTATAAATGCAATTACTAAATGCTGTTGATACATAAACGAAAGCCTGTATTTAGAATAAATTTCCTTAAATAATTTTATGAAACCAATTTATTTATAGTAGATAATTTACAATTAAATTATGTTCGGTCACCTTTAAATTTTTGCATTCTTTGCAGATGTTAATCATAGTTTTAACACTATAAATATTTATTTTAAGTGCAGTTTTCAATGGTTCATCAAATCTTGTTGTCGCTGCGACATGAAATACAATTGAAACCTACAAATAAAATTAAAAACTTTTTGTTAATACTTTATTAATAGTTTCGTATTTGATTTAAAGTATACTACTGGGGACTGCTGTTTATGATTTAAAATTCTGATTTTGTTCCGTTTAATTAAAATAAATTTACAATGTCAATTGATTCACCTCTTTCTTCAGTAACTCCAAATCTGTGTCAGAAAGTTCAAAATTAGGTTTTTCTATATCAACAGACATCGCTACAATGTTTTTCTCAAAATTTGGATCTATTGCTCTTAGAGGTTCAAACATCTGTTTAAAAAGTTTTAAAAACGAATTGTATTGATTTGTGATTTCATTATTAAATTATTTTAATATTTATAATAATTACTAACAGTCACATTAGAAAAAATGTATTTATTTGTCAATTGTCAAATGAATATTTACTTGAATAACATCATTTTCATATCAAACCTTCAATGGAATCAAATAAATTGTGTTTGAATTTAATTATTTGAACCATTGAATTGACCTAAGTACAAGTTAGGTGATACAAGTAAATATTTTTAATAATAGACAAGTATTCATTTATGCAAATCAAATAAATTTTTTTAGTGCATACATATAGGTTTTTAATATTAAAATAACTTACCTGTGAATTAGTAATTTCTTTGAGACGATCTCGAAATTGCTTTCCTTTTTTTCTCTCACTGAAATATAAACAGTTTTTATCCTTGGACACGAAGGAAGCAGTTTTTCAATAAGAATATTCCCCACAAATCCCGTACCACCTAGATTTTTAAATTAAAATTAGGAAGTTTAAATTTTTTTCAGTTTAAGTTAATTTAAAATGAAATTAAACTTTATCCACATGTATCATAATCAAATGGATCTATTTTTTAAAATTGTATGTACACTACCGTCGGCAATTATCGGTACGGCTGCACGTGCAGGGCCCAAAAACATACCAATCTTCAAATCACTATTTCTTTGTAAATACAAATGTCAGAAAATTAACAAATATACCATTCGAAAGATTATTAAATTCTACGATTAATGATATGCAACTGAAAATTTTAATAATTTATACAAAGCTTGCAGCAATCTACAAATTTGACAAAAAAAATTTCAAAATAAAATTTTTTTAGAAATTATTTTAACCCTTGCACATTTTTTAAAAATTGTAGGAAAATTTTAAAACTTATATAGGTGTAATCATTCAAGTCTCATCTTTAGTTTAAGACTAAAAGAGTTAAAAAATCTTATTCGGTTCGTGAGATATCATTATATACGTCCGAGCATGTTTTTTGACAAATGCATTGAATTAGTCGATTTTGAACGTTTTTTGGCTGAAAATGCTCGGCCGTTTATAATGATATCTCTCGAACCGAAAAAGATTTTTTAACTCTTTTGGTCTTAAATTAAAGATGAGATTTCAATGATTACACCTATATAAGTTTCAAATTTTTCCTACAATTTTTAAAAAATGTGCAGGGGTTGAAATAATTTCCAAAAAAATTTTGTTTTAACAATTTTTTTGTCAAATTTGTAGGTTGCTGCAAGCTTTGTATAAATTATTAAAATTTTCAGTTACATATCATTAATCGTAGAATTTAATAATCTTTAGAATGGTATATTTGTTAATTTTCTGACATTTGTATTTACAAAGAAATCGCGATTTGAAGATTAGTATGTTTTTGGGCCCTGCGCGTGCAGCCGTACCGATAATTCCTGACGGTAGTGTATACAATTTATATTTATGACATTTAATATTTACAAAATTATACTTATTACCTGTAATGAATATACTTTGGTCAGTGTAAAATTGCTAAATTTCGGTCATGATGAAAGATTTATTACAAAAGTTTGTAGTTAAATTAAAAATTTCTTTCATCTGTACACAAAATTATGTAACTTGAGGCGGTTAAGCGTTTTTCAATTGAAGTGAATGAAACAGTGTTTGCACTTGGAAAAATTTAATCTCTCAGTGGGAATGAATGCATAATTCATAGTTTTATTTCTTTGTTAATGTAGAATCTTATTACATTGTTTGTAACTACAGCTGTCATAATTACAAAGTTGATAAATGTCAAGTTAAAAATACTTATGCTTTTTAAATTTTTCATGTAGAAACTGAGACGTGGTTGTCATCCGGTCCTGATCAGGTTAAATAGGGCCTTCAATTGAAAGTGAAACACTTTTTCTGATCAGATCCTAAAGTGGTGTTTAAAAAAGGCCAAATCAAGTTGTGATCAGGGCCTTACTTATAATAAATTAGGTTATTTTATCTGCTGTTAAAATTTATTTCTGTCATTTACGTTATGATTCCAATTGTTGTTAACAATAGTTTTAAACAAATACCTATAAATAATAAAGAAGAAAATATTGCTTTTTTTGATGCAATAATTTGAATAATGGTTTAAACAAAAGATAGAATAGAAAAATAATTGTGAATAATAATAATTATTATAAATAAAATAAATTAATTAATTAAGAGCTTTTTTTATGTACATTAAAAAATGATATAAAAATACACTAAGATAGAAAATAGTATTTAGTTAAATAGTTGTTTTAACAAATTATTGTTATGTATTTATTTATTAATTTTTAATGTTTTTCTAAGAATAATTTGTTGAAATAATTATTAAAAATTTGAAAGATTACAAAGCAAAGGCTCCTCTACAAAAAAGCAGCAGTATGATACTTGAGATATAAAGAAGAAATTACGATCAATGCATAGGGGAGAGTGGGGCTAGTTGCAACACTTTTTTAAAAAAAATTAATTACTTTTATAATATCAATTATTTCATAGGTTATATACGATAAATTAAAAAAGCAATTACTCATTTATGATTTAAAATTATATAAATGTCTCGTTATAAAATGATTAAATCATGGCAACAACATTGAAAAAAAGTCGCTATTGATGCAGGACGACCCACAGGTAGGGCGTCTTGCACCACACTTTTTATAATTTAAGAATTTACATCAAATCCACTATTAAATATTGTTAAGCACGTTCATGAATTTCAAAAAGGCAATAAATAAACAATAGACTAATTTTTTTTGCTATAAAGTAGTTCAATTAGAAAAAAAACATTTTTAAATTAGGTTACCATAAAGGTTTTATAATAGTTCATTTTTTCTGATTTTTATCTCAATTTCTTTTTGGGCACCTTCTTGGAAGGTTTTTTCGAAATATAAAGTTAGGTGTTGTGTGTAACTAACACCATCTATGATCAACACTCAAAAATCTCCAAAAATGTAAGAAATATCTCGCATAACGCATCTTGCCCGGTGGTGCAACTAGCCCCACTCTCCCCTATAGTTTTGTTTTATTTCAAAAAGATTTAATTAAATTTATTCTAAAATGTGAGGAATACACTCGAGGTAAAGTCGCTCACGTGAACTCGGGGTAAAGCCGCTAACTTAGTTTTAAATTTAATGTTTAGAATTAAATAAATTCACGTATTATATTTTAACAATAATAAAATTTGTGACTTGTTAAAACCAAAATTTTAACTATATTTCACTTTCTCTTAGTAAAATATAACATTATTTAAATCCATAGTTGAATTTTCATGAATCCTATATTCATTATTTATTAAACCAATTTGTTGTTTATAGAATTGTTTATAGGACTTATAGTTTATCAATAATAAATCATACTTAACCCCTTAGCAGTGTAGTCAAAATAAGCTTTTCGTGCCACAAATGTGCAAAAAAAAAAAATTTTTTTAATTACTTGATATAATTATATTTTATGTTTTCGGGGTCGCTGAATCCGAATATTTGATCAAAATTAAAAAATTCAAAATGGCGGCTTAAAAATTTTAAAGTTTCTGTATATGACTAAAAATACTCACTTGGGAGTTTTTGGGGTCCCTAATTTCGAATATTTGGTTAAAATTTTAAAATTCAAAATGGCGGCTTTAAAAAGTTAAAAGTTTCCTGAGTTGACTAAAAATGCTCACTTGGGGGGTTTTTGGGGTCGCTGATTTCGAATATCTGGTTGAAAATTTTAAATTCAAAATGGCGGCTTCAAAATGGCGACCGAAAAAATTTTCAAGTCACGATTTTGAAGCCGCCATTTTGAATTTAAAAATTTTAACCAAATATTCAAATTCAGCGATCCCAAAAACCCCCAAGTAAACATTTTTAGTCAAATCCGTAAACTTTTAAATTTTTTTGGTCGCCATTTTGGTGCCGCCATTTTGAATTTTAAATTTTTAACTAAATATTTGGATTTAGAGACCTCAAAAACCCCCGAATGAGCATTTTTAGCCAAATTCGTAAACTTAAAAAAAATTTTGGTCGACATTTTGAATTTAAAAATTTCAATAACGGATTTGGATTCAGCGATCTTGAAAACTCCCGAGTAGGCATTTTTTAGCAAGATTTGTTAAATTTTATATAACTTTTTTTTCGATGCCGCTATAGCGGTCATACACACTGTGACGAGCGACTACTATCTCGCTCGAATCACACTTCGAGATTAATCGAATCGCGATTTTATGTCGCGGTGAAATTAAAATTATTAGAATAAAATATTCGAATTCATACTTCAATAAAAATAAACCTGAGACTGAGAATGGCAAAAGAATAGTATAATAAAGTACCTAAACACATCTTCATGTTTTAGCGGATGTTATTTTAAACATTCTAAAGAATGAGTAATTGTACTTTAAGAAACTCAAAATATTTCTAAAACATCATAAAGATAATCTGGATTAAGAAACAGATGTTTTAATAAAATCTAAACTCTTCGATTTCCTTCCAAACCAATATGTTTTTCTAACACTATAGGTACAATTGAAAAATACCCAAAAAGTATACTCCTTTAAGAAGTCATAAAATTAGAACAGCTTACTTTTATAGATCAGATCCTCTATTCAGGTAATAGCTACCGAAATTGTACATCTAAAAACTTTTGATCCTTTTAACCTCAAAATTGTCACGTACTGGAAAACCCCAGTTTTCATTACTTTTTAGAATTGTTAATCGCTCAACTACTTTTTATAAATAATCGTAATTTCTATATTTCATTATTTCTATCAATCTAAAATTTAATCAACTATTATAATATTACTAGTAGTGAATTAACACTTGTAAATAAATTACCTTTAAGAGTTATAGTTAAACAATGAATTTGTTGTAACTATCATAATCATCAGCATTGTATAATTTATTTATATAATATTTCTTATAGTTGTAACACGTATGTGAGCATCGAATACAAGAGTAAATATACTTATTATAAATGTAAATATTACTATTAGTTTATTAATTGTATATAAACTGAATAATTAAAATAACTATAATATGATAAGGATAGGAATAATAAAGCTATGACGAATGTGTGTGTATCAACACCGACAGGTGTGACGTATGAAACAGTATTAGTATTAGTGAAGTGCATAAAGTGTAAAGTGGGGGATACGCGTCACTTTGAACATGCGCATTTCCCCCAACCTGGACTAACAGCGGAGACCAACTCCACTAGACTATAACTACAAGTCAGAATATAGTTGACTATTGACTAGAAAGGTTGCTTCTCAGTTTCCTTAGTCATTTTTTGTACTCTTGAACTTTTCATTAAATAAATTATTTGGGTTTACTCTCAAGAGGAATGATTTCCATCAATAATTAATATTATTAATTATTGATTGATCCATTCTGCTTGTAAGGTTTTTCCCTCTGTTTTAACGGAATATTATTGTTTTTATTATTTGTAATTCCCGGTTCCTCTTAAGGATTTAGCTAAAGTTGAACTCAACGAATCATAATAGAGCACGCTGAGTTTGCGCATAAAACCCATATGTGCTCGTAACATAATTGGGGGCTCGTAACCGGTCTTTGGCACGGAAATTCAAATGTTCGGAAAGTTGATATTTTTAATTTCAAAAAAGATAAATAACGGAAGTGTAATAAATACGCAAGTAATAACGTTAAGAGTTTATTTATCACCAATAAATACATTTGGCTGACGAGATCCTGAAAGAAATAAAATAATAAATTTTCTTACCATCACCACTGTGTTCCTGACAAATTGCTGGTCGTCGAAGAAGGACATCATTCGTCTGCAGAAATTGTGTTGTGTTTGTGCGGGAGTGAATCCTGAATCAGGATACTAAAGGTCATTTCCGAAGTGAATATTAAGTGTTTCAAGTGTCTCTTCAAGCCTACAAAAGCGAACGTTGTATGTTGTAAAGGTTTGAGTAATTAATAAATACTATAATTATATATCGTAACAAAAAAAACAGTTGGTTTCCCATTATTTCAAAAAAATAAATAAATAAACAAACAACAATTTGAATAAAAATAACTAATTTTGAAATTATGTTCAAAGAATATAAACAGTGATAACTATTATAACGATAATTATTAACTGTTTATGTTATATTCCTGTAAATTTTAGTTCTCGTTTTATTCTATAAAGTAAAGTATTTTTTTTGTTGATAATATTTAATAAAATTCAAATACTGTAAATTTAATAAGTTCAGTAAATTTTAACTTTGTTTAAATAATATTCAAAAATGGAAAACCGTACTGCTACAAACCAGGAATTTGAACTTCCGGTTCATGATAATAATGTTGATATGCATGAGGAATATTTTAATGACGGAGAAGGTGATAGGGAATCTTTGTTAACCATCGACGATATTAGAAATCATGAAATGTCCCAAAGAATTAGGTCTTCTAGTCCTTCTCAGTCACAGGGCTTACTTTCCCGAGTTAGTGGTGATGACATTGTCCAAATTGCCGAGTTAATAAGAAAGTTAGATAAAAGCAAAGAAAAGAAACCGAATATTCTGAGTAACAATTCTTTAGAAAATAATTTCAATTCGTATCCAATGGGTAGAAATCCATATGATTTTATGGCCCTTAAGGCTGCTACAGAGCACATCCCTATCTTTGATGGTAAAAATATCTCTATCAATAAATTTATTCGCGAGTGCAAGCATGCTGAGGAACAGACACCTTTAGGAATAAGGGGTACGCTCCTTAAACATGTTTTAAAAAAGGTAACAGGGGATGCTGGGATCTACATAGCTCATATGCAAATTGATACTCTTCAGGAATTGCTTGACACACTTCATAGTGCGTTTACAATTACTGAAGACATATCAAGTATTTATGTAGATATTGCTTCTTTAGAACAATCCGAAAATGAACCTATACATGCATACTCATCTAGGGCACGGCAATATTTATCAAAAATGATCGAGATAGCTCGGAAACAGGGCCCATCTGTGGCTTTACAATCTAAGATAAAGGAACATGATTATCACGTGGCATCTTCTTTTATTCGAGGATTACTGCCACAGCTTGAGTTAAGGGTTAAATTGCAACACCCTAAGACATTACAAGCTGCAGTGGAACTTGCATTAGAAGCGGAACATCACGTCATTCGGTTAAAAAAGCGCAAAATCGATAATACACGATATTATTATTATTATTATTATTATTATTTCACACGAAAACACACATAATGACAATAAAAATACAAACACAACAGAACCTTCCGCGAAAAAACAGCGACACGTTTTTAATATCGACTCAAATAAGAAACAGCAAAAGACGATTAAATGCTATACGTGCAATGAGGAGGGTCACATTTCAAGAAACTGCTCTCAAAGACCGCAACATGACAATAATGACAGTAAGAACAAGAGTGACAGTTACAAAGACAAAAATAACAAGAATCAACACAACAATAGTAATAATAATCATAAAAAAAATAATGAGAATAATAATAATTTAAGTAATGAAAATAATACTTCTCGTAAAATTGATTCTTGTGATTTTTGCCAGAAAAATGGTCACTCTACTTCAAATTGATATTTAAAAAGAATTGACGAGTTACAGAAAATAATCTACTCATTAAAAAACTAAATAGTTTCTTAACCTCACAATTTTATTTGTTTTATTTTATTGATTTTACTGCAAAAAATGAAAATTCTAACTCGAGAATTTTCTATTAGAGTGCTTATTAAGAGTGTATTACGACACTGTTATTTAATAAGAAAGAGATGAAAACATTAATACCAATGTTTTTTTTATGTGGTAAAGGAATAAGTGTTAGCAAGTACTGGTTCTTATGGTATGAATGATAAGGCCGATATTTTTTTTTTAGTCAAACTATATCCTTTATACATGAGGTGACATAGCCACCTATGTTCTCCAATATTTATTCCAAAACACTTATAAAAATAAAGAGAAAAAGAACTAGTATTGTTGATAAATAAATAAATTACACAGCCACACAAAAAAAAATTTGTGTTCTGACCCAGAGGTCTCACTATGTGTACTTTATGTTTTTGGGGTCGCTGAATCCGAATCCGAGGTCCATTTAACCCTATCAGTTCAGGGTTTTGATATAGGGGAGACTGGGGTAAACCCGCTCACAGGGTAAACCCGCTCACTAGCGATTTTACGCCATTAACTCAACTTAAGATGAAGATATTGGTACTGTGAATAGTACTTGACATTCAACTTATATTAACGAACTTTCGTTTAGTTTCATGAACTCAACATAGAATCAGAGACGATCAAATGTTTTTAGAGGTGTCAGAAAAAAAACGTATTTTGGATTTTTAAGTTTTTCTATCATTATTTTTGAGTCTTAATTTATCTGGCAAATTTTTTTTGTTGCTATTGGATGTCCTTCTTCGAAGTACATATATAGTTTTGTCTTATTTTAAAAAGATTTAATTAAATTTATTCTGAAATGTGAGGAATACACTCGGGGTAAAGTCGCTCACGTGAAGTCGGGGTAAAGCCGCTCACTTAGTTTTAAATTTAAAATTTAGAATAAAATAATTTCACGTATTATATTTCAACAATAACACAATTTATGACTTATTAAAACCAAAATTGTAACTACATTTCACTTTCTCTTAATAAAATATAACACTATTTAAATCCATAGTTGTAATTCATAAAATCTATGTTCATTATTTATTAAACCAATTTGTTGTTTATAGAATTGTTTATAAAACTCATAAATTATCAATAATAATTCATACTTAAGACGGGAATAAGACGAACTTTAATATTTAAAAAATAAAACTCTTCCGTCTTGAAAAGATAAGGTGAGCAGGTTTACCCTGGAAAATTGTGATTTTGAAATTTGGTATATGTTTATTAAAAAGTTTCTCTAAGTAAAACTAAAAAATATAAATCAAAAACTCTTTTTAATTTTTTTTAGTAGAAATCATAAGCTTTCAAATGATATAAATTAACTTGGATTTAGAGAATAATTTCCTAGATTTTAGCCGATCTGAAAAAAAGTGAGCGGGTTTACCCCAGTCTCCCCTAACCTTAGAAAACCAATATGGCGGACACCTTTTGAAAAAATTCATCGGATTCGCTTGAAACTCGTTACTCGGGGGTTTTAAGGGTCACCGATTACGAATCCGATGAATTTTACAAAAAAGTGTCCGACATATTGGATCCGCCATTTTGAATTTTTGAAAACTGACATCAAATTCGTAATCGGCGACCCTTAAAACTCCCGAGTAACGAGTTTCAAGCGAATCCGATGAATTTTTTCAAAAGGTGTCCGCCATATTGGTTTTCTAAGGTTATATCAAAACCCTGAACTGATGGGGTTAAATGGACCTCGGATTCGGATTCAGCGACCCCAAAAACATAAAGTACACATAGTGAGACCTCTGGGTCAGAACACAAATTTTTTTTGTGTGGCTGTGTTATTGATGATGTATATAATTAAATTGATTGTGAAATAGTAAGTCATTATTTTGAAAGAACAAATATGAATTAGGAAGAAGTTTAAGTTAGTTACATAGTTATCTTTAAAAAAATATAAACTTTAATAAAAATTCAATAATGACTCTGAAATGCATTTTTAAGTAATTAAACCAAAATAAAAGACATAATGCAAAAAATTATATATAACTTTTTATCGCAGGTGCAAAAACGGAAAATAAGAAAAAAATATATACTATAATAAGTATTTAGAAAAATCTTGATGAAAAAATAAACAGTTGAGAAAATGCAAAGGAATACAAAATACTACCAACATGAAAATCAATTATTACTGTTGAATTTTCGTCAAAGCATCCATGTTGTGTAGTTGGATTCGAGGATTCCCGTTGTCGTTCCTGCAGAAAATCCTTCCCTCAGCCAACCAAAGAAATTTAATTCCTCCACTCCTTTTAACAGTCAGGGCCGCTGAGTAAATCTTTCGATTCACTGGAGTCAAAGTTTCCCTTATATATATCAGTGTATTATTTCCAGCCGCAAGACCCAGATTAGACAATGAGACACTTTTCGATTTTTTCCTTCCAGTGATAATTTCATCTCGAAGTCTCTGGTTGCTTAACTTAACCGCTACTATGGGAGGCAACTGTGAGTTAGTCGCATCCGGTAATCTTCTTATTATGTAAATATTGACCAATTCGCGATTATGAAATTCTATTTTGAGAATATTTAGAATTGATTCAAAAATAGCTTTTAGGTTATCATCCTGAGAAAAAGGTAAACCATGTATCTCGAGACAAGTTAAAAGCGTATCTTGTTGATTGCGATTCACCGTTTCTTCAAGAAAAACAATTTTTTTATTTAACTCTGCAACCTCTTTCTTAGCATTTGAAATATCTTTCTCGTGTTTTGCAGAATCAAATTTTAACTGTTCGATACTCACTGAATTCGCAGTAATATTATCCTTCATGTTCTGAATTAAGTCATTTAGTGAGTTATTAAAACTGCATTGTTTTTTTCAAAATCTTTAAATAATTGACTCAATAGTTTGGCTGATTTTGATATTGACACTTCTTGCCCCTGTACAATGGAAGACTGTATCGCTTTGGTGACAGGCGCTGACACAGTAGCATCTGAAGTAGATTTTAATTGCAAGTCTCCTTCACTGATGGTATCATTATCTGTTGAGAGTTGATTTGGGGATTTAGAGATGTCACTGGTATCAATTTTCGGCTTACACTTATTGCAAATAAAAACATTTGTTCCTTTTTTAATACCTTCAAACACTTTTTTCGACAAATTGACTTTTGTACAATTCAAATGTGCTAATCCCTTGCACTTATCACAGGTCACAGAGTCATTTGCTTTCCTGGAAATCGAATCGTCACATTCCAAACACAGCGCCATATCAACCAAATTAAAGAAAAGTTCGTTTAATTTAGTCCATTAACACAATATTATAAATTTTCTGCACTATAATTGCACCATGAAAATATACATATACCTCCGGGACATATTAAAAAAAATGTAAATTAAAAAAAAATTGTATAATATTCATTTTAACCCCTTCGAAGTCCAGTTGAAAATCGCTTATGGTCCAAAAACGAACGGAAAAAAAGTTTACAAAAAATATGATTTTATTATATGTAAGGTTTTTGGGGTCGCTAAATTCGAAGTTGAGGTTAGCTTTTTAAAATTCAAAATGGCGGATCCAATATGGCGATCTAATATGGCGGATAATTTTAAAATTGATGCGTTTTAACAGAAATTCATTTCTCGGGGGTTTTCTTAGTCGATGATTACGAATCTGATATCATATTAAAAAAATTCAAAATGGCGGACCCAAAATAGCGACTACAAAAATTTTAAAAAAATTATATTTGCTTAAAACTCATTCGTTATCGAATTCAGCGACCCCTAAAACCCCCCAAAAAACTAATTTTAATCAAAACGCAAAATTTTTGAAATTATTCGCCATATTGGATCCTCCATTTTGAATTTTTTTAAATACAAACATCAAATTTGAATTCAGCTACCCCAAAAACCCTTGAGAAACAAATATCTATCAAATCGCATCAATCTTGAAATTATCCGCCATTTTGAAAATCTAACATCATATTCGTAATCAGAGACCCTGAAAACCCCCGAGTAACGAGTTTCAAGCGAATCTGAATCTTTTTTAAATGTTTTTAGTCGCCATTTTGGGTCCGCCATTTTGAACTTTGTAAATCTGACTTCAAATGCGGATTCAACGACCTCACCTTAGTATATACACTTAGTGTATACACTTGGCCATGAACTGTCAAGGGGTTAAACAATAGCATGAACGTTAACTGTTTTTTTATAAAAGCAGTTATGCAGCACAAAGTACAACGTTTTTTTATGTATCGATAGATGTTTAAACATTATTCGGTAAATAGATGAAGGTAAAAAAGTGTCATAGGGCTTTAGGCAAAGTGTCACCGTAAAAAACTTAATTTGAAAATCTGTCTATAATCAACGACTTCAAAAAACTTCAGCATTTAATCCGAAATTTTGAATTTTTAAAAACTGAAATCGGATTCGTAATCAGCGACCCCAAAAAACCTCGAGTAACAATACTGATGAAAATTCAATAATATTTATAATATTTTGGAAGCACTTTTAATAAAATTTAAAAACATTTTGATAATTCGTTTAAAAATTCTGTTATATTGGGTCCGACAGCTTGAATTTTGTAAATATGACTCCAAATTCGTAATCAGCGACTCCGTTAACCCCCAAGTATCAGTTTTGAAGCTAATCGAAGAAATTTTTTTAAATCTCAACCGCCATATTGGGGCACGAAAGGGTAAAACCAGGTACCACTTTTTCAACAATAGGCCACCGTTGACATTTCTTTTTTTTCAGATGAAAAATAAAATTATTTTCCCTCTCTTTAACAAATATATAACTAATATTATTTCTCGTAGTATAATAATAATAATAGTAGTATAATAATAGACGACTGTCTCGACAAAGTCATAGTATATTTGTTTTTCTCTTAAACCAAAACAAAATCCCCTCTTTCTCTGTTTACACTTTATTTCTTTCTCTAACCCCTAATAAAACCCATTTGCTTTCTCTAGCTGTGGCACAGAAAATTTTGCGGAATGAAGGAATACGACGATTATTATAGTTAATAATACTTGCGGGAATAAATAAGAATATCAGAAAATATATGAGCATATAAGGGAATACCGAAAATATTAAATGTATGCTGGAAAACAGAAATATTGGAGAATACGTATCAAGTGTACCAAGAATATTGGAGTTTAACACTTTTCGTTTAAAATAGGCTGGGAGAGAAACAAAAATTTGGATGTCAAGTGCGGAAAAGTTTAAGGGGGATCCTTCATGCGAAGTGTGCAAAATATGTCAAAATTCAACATTTTTTACTCGCTTATTTTATTATAAAATGTAAAAAGCCTTTTTGCATATTAAAAAGTATAACTTGAAGTTGACTATTCTGTCAGATACAGAAAAAATACTGGATTTTGAATGCTTTTCGTAATTTTTTAATTTCTCGAAAACTAATTGTCTTGTTTCAATCTCTATTCAATGTAAAATCTAAATTAATTAATAGTATTGTGATATAAATTTTTCAAAAAAAATTTGAAACTGTGAAAGTCGGATAAAAAAATTTGAAAAACAGATTGACACTTTTTTAACAAAAATTTTTTTTTTAATTAAATAATAAAGTAGAGTAGAAGGGGGTAATGTAGTGCACTTTTCTTTCGAAGACTCCTGTGGTCGCAATTTTTAACCAATTTTGATCAATAAGGAGTCGTTGGAAAGACAATGCTTCTAGCTACATTTATGGTGTACATTATTTTTTTGTAATTGTAGATGGAGCTTCTCTATATCCAGAAAACTGAAGGCACTTTTTTTCGACATTCTAAAATTTGTGGGGCAATGTAGTGCACCACTTTATTAGTGAAATAAAAAGCAGAGAATATATTATAAACGATTTTATTTTATTAGATATAATATTAGGAACATAAGAAACTTAAAAAACTATAAACTAGTAGTGATGCCCACGAGACGAGACTTTGCATGTAAAAACCGAGACGACATTTAGACTTTGCATGGTATTCTCTCATCTCGTGGACAGCATTATAAACTAGAGATTTCTTTGGTCCTGTGTTAGATAAAACTGAAAGAAAACTGCAAAAATTTGCAAAAAGCAAACATGGTTAAATAATACATATTTACGGTACTCTGTATAATTGCACTACATTGACCCAACAACCCCGTGCACTACAATGCCCCCAAGCACTTTTTTCACGTTGACTTCAACATCTCAATAAAAACAAAGTTAAACGTCAAATCAATACTAAATTTGTGTTCAGAAGTAAATTTTACATGGAAAAAGCACTTACCTGATACTTTTTTAACGAGCCTTACATTTTTTTCAAGTCACTAAAAAAACGGAAATATGGTTTTGAAATCTAGTGTTTTTGAAGTGACGCCACAACTTCTTTTAGAAGAAGCACAATAAAGCCTAAATGATATACATTTTTATAATTTGATACCTTAATCCTACCATACCAACGGCAACTAATTCAATTCATTCGTTTAGTCAGTAAAGCCAGTGCACTACATTAACCCCTGCACTACATTACTCCCCTCTACTCTAATTAAAAAGCTTTTTTGAATTTTAGTATATCTATTAAATGGACATATTTTACATTGACCTTTTTGACACTTTAATATTCATGATAATTTTTTAAATTTTTTTAATCCTACTTTGACGGTTTCAATTTTGTCTGAAAATTTAAAAAATATGCCAGAGTTTAAAAAATTGTCAAATAAACTTTAATTTTTTAATTTTCTTTTTAAAATTTGTAGATTGTTAAAATCTTTGTATAATTTCTTAAAATTTCTAATCGTATATCATTTAACCTAGAATATTATGAGCTTTCAAACGGTAGATTTGTTAAGTTTCTGACATTAGTTTTTACAGGAATATCATGATTTAAAGATTGGTATGTTTTTGGGCCATGAGCGTGGAGCCACTCTGGCGGTAGTGTGATGTACTGTAACTTTTGATAGGAGCTAAATTTCGTCATAAAAATTTCAAACCTTTATTCTAGAGATATTAAGGATTTTAAAAAAGAAACAAACAAAAATTCGAAGAAAAGTTTTTTTCTCATGAGTAATCCCCCTTAAATTACTGTAGCAAGTAGTCCAGAAAAGTTAGAGAATTTTTTCTAAGTAATAAAACGTTGATAAAAGTTTTTTCTAAAATATTAAAACCCCTTTTGTTTCAGTGAAAAACTTGCATTTATTAATTTCATACGTGATGTTTTTCTAGATCAATAAAGAAGCTATAAATTCATCAGAAGATAGGGAAATTCCCCATCTTCGTATGGGAAAATGGATGTTTTTGAAAACAATGTTAGGATGCATCGTGTTTTGCAATATCATAACGAGACTTGTGAAAGTCTTATTAACAGATTGCTATGGTTAAATGAACAACGAAGCACGGACTACGGAGAAAATTAACCTGAGATGAGTCCAATTTGATTTACGCAGTCTATTGCACGTTATGTAAAGAAAAAGTTAAGGATGGAAAGGAAGCCACCCGATTTTGCACATGTCGTTCAACTGTACAGCAGATTTCAATTATGCTTTCTTAGTTTGAACGTGTCGCACTCATATGTTTCCATGGGAACATATAAGTGCGACAAGTTTATACTAGGAAGGCATTTTTGAAACCTACTGTACCTAGTTTAAGAAATAAGAATTTAGAAACATTGATATTGTTAAAAATTATTTCTCAATTACTTGACATTTTGAAATTATCTAATATATCAAAATCCTTGCGCTATAAAGATAAATATAAAAAAAGAAATGATTGCAATATTAAGGACATCTACAAAGAACAAATGTACAAAAACACTTCGCAAGAATGGGAATTTATTATCATTTCCAAATAATTTATCCTTAACTCTTTGGGTGGATGGAGTTTCTCTAGCAAGATCGTCAAATACTTCTGGTACACCCATTCTTTTGCAAATAAATGAACCTTATGCTAGATATAAACATTTCATTTTCATTTATGTACCTGCAAGATAATGGTTTGAAAAAGCAACATGATGGTAGACATGCAGTAATAAATAAATTTATTACATTAATATTTACTGCCGACTCCGTGGCAAAATCAGAAACATTAAGAATAAAAGGATGTTGCGGACTTGATGCTTGTCCGTACTGCAATTTTAAGGGAAAGCGCGTTTATCAGCAGTTGAACCGCCGGATCGTAGAAGGGCATACGCCTGAAACTCAGCACTTCGACTTGGCCCCTGACATGAAATTTTTTTTTTTAAATTTTGATTTTTTAATTATATATCCTTGTAGAGAATGAAATAACGCAACTTTTTCCCTAATAAACTTTTTTCTTAAAATCAAATGTTTTCAAAATAATAGTAAAAAACCGTATTTTTTCTTAACGTAAAATTTCAATCACTTTTAAGTTCAACTCGTCATAAATCCGACATTTTTTGATATTTTTACTTCATATTTGGAGGATTAACTCATCAAAGTCTCCAGAAAATGTTGGTTAAACAATAAATAAAGCAAACCTAAAACTAACATTTTCATTAATTTATTTTAAAAAAAGTCAAAAAAAATTATTTAATACTTTCAAATAAAAAATGTCTGTGGGGAACTTTCGATTTGGAAAAACTTCCAGTTAGACAAATGTTCATAATAGTTCAATAAAGTTTTTCCAAAAAGTTCCAAATTGATTCGATTAAATATTTACAATTTATGACAATTTTACTTTTTGGTACGCCGCGCCAAGCCCGGCCGTGATTATAGAAATAATGGCGTAGTGCCATATTAAATAAATATTTTATAAATAAATATATAAATATAATTATTTATATATAATTATTTTTATATAAATAAATATTTTTTGTATATAACTTTTTTTAATGTATTTTTTTATTATCTAGTAGTTCAACTATTTAAATTAAATTTTATAATTACAATTACAAAATATTTCTTATATTATTTTTATATTTTTAATTTTGATAAGAATAAAGTAATTGATTTATTTTTAATATTAACAATTATTTTGAAGAGTGTATAACGTTACAATTAATATTATAAATTTTAAATGAAAAAATCAAATTCTGTGAACCAAAAAATTAATGCTTAAAAAATGTTGATATAATTATGTTACATAAGCAAAAACAATAGAGAGAGAAAAACATCAAAAACAAATTTTTTAACCATGAATTGGATTGAATATATTTAATAAAATGTAACAAATATAGAAAATAAAAATTGTGTTTTTTAAAATTGCTTAAAAATGTATATTAAAATATTAAAATCTGGTTTTAAAACTAAAATGTTTTACAATAACTAAATTACTCAAGATATCAGGCACTACGCCACTATTTCTATAATCACGGCCGGGCTTGGCGTGGCGTACCAAAAAGTAAAATTGTCATAAATTGTAAATATTTAATCGAATCAATTTGGAACTTTTTGGAAAAACTTTATTGAACTATTATGAACATTTGTCTCACTGGAAGTTTTTCCAAATCGAAAGTTCTCCACAGACTTTTTTTATTTGAAAGTATTTAATAATTTTTTGACTTTTTTTAAAATAAATTAATGAAAATGTTAGTTTTAGGTTTGCTTTATTTATTGTTTAACCAACATTTTCTGAAGACTTTGATGAGTTAATCCTCCAAATATGAAGTAAAAATATCAAAAAATGTCGGATTTATGTCGAGTTGAACTTAAAAGTGATTAAAATTTTACGTTAATAAAAAATACGGTTTTTTTTACTATTATTTTGAAAACAATTCATTTTAAGAAAAAAGTTTATTAGGGAAAAAGTTGCGAAATTTCATTCTCTACAAGAATATATAATTAAAAAGTCAAAATTCGAAAAAAAAATTTTCATGTCAGGAGCTAAGTCGAAGCGCTGAGTTTTAGGCGTATGCTCTTCTACGATCCGGCGGTTCAGTTTATCCTTTCGGAAATTAGGAATTACGCTTACAAGAAAACTTGCTGTCTGATATGAGATGCGCTGCATTAGGTGTATCTAGAAGTGGAGTGTTAGGTTTCAGTTGATTGGCAATGTTAACAAACTTTGATTTAAGTGCTGGCTGTGTGCACGATGATTGTCATGGACATTCCGAAGGTTGCATGAAGCAACTACCGAAATATTTCATGGAAGACATCAGAGAAGAGTGGTACATAGGAAACTTAACAAATATTACAGAAATTGATAACAAACTGAATCAAATTAAATTTCTTTCGTTTTCATGACATCCTCAATTTTAGCGAAAACTTATTCACGACAATTTTCGTACGGATTGCACATGTATGAAGAAAAAAGCTATTCTGATAACAGGCATATAGCAGGACACTCACCTGATTCAGTGTTCAATTGGGGACCAACGTGGGCATATTCTATTTTTCCGTTCGAAAGCTTTTGCACAAAATTAAAAGACAGTGTCAAAAGTCCGACCAACTGAGCTGAGCTAATAGTAAATCGTTTTTATATAAAAAAATTTTTGCAGTCAGCTAATTATATGGATCATATTTCTGAAAGAACCAATAGCGAAATCAAACGATTGCTAAAAGAAAATTTCCAAAATATCCCTCAAGAATTTCCACAAAAGCACTATTTTATTGGAGTAGGAAACTCAGTACAAAGACTTGCTACAGCCATAGAAATTGAGGGCTTAAGGGTAGCAGAAGGAAGTATTGATGAGGGAACTTTAATGTTCGAGCTACATAAGTGAAGTAATACGAAAAAATAAAGTCGACTTTGTTTCATATAATGATATTATTGGTCCGGGTGTATTTTTCAAAATTTGTAATAAACACATTGCAATTCCAGTATTAAACACTTCTAGCATATATTAAATATCAATTTGACGTTTCGGAACTGAATCCATTTCCCTCTTCAGAAATTTATTTTTAATTTTTCCATAAGAACTTTAAAAAACCAATATTCCGTCACTTGTCTAATTTTTTCTATTAGTTATTATTGCTCCTCCTATTAGTGCTTGTCCTAAAGGTTAATAAAAACTTGTGAATATATTTCAAACCACTTATGAAGTTTTCTGTAAAATAAGCTCCATGTTTTTCTCTACAATTATTGATTGATTCGAAATTGAGTTTACTCTTCTAATATCAAAGAAATATGTTTTGTATTAAGTAATTTTTAATACTATGGTGTCATAGATGTGCTGGGACTAGTGGATAATTATCCACTGATAGACACGGTTGGCATCATGGATATGTTCTGTAGACCTTGTCTTAGTAGCGGGGCGTTTCACTATAGGACAACCAAAACAGCACGTATCATGAAATTGAGCGGTAAAAAAATGACTACCTGCAGGGTAATGCTTCGGATAAATCCTTCTCCGGTTTCACTCGTCAAGCGCATGGCGTGGGGTGATGGCTAGTGACCCGTGGATGCAGAAGGGCAAAAACGCTTTAAAGATTCCACGGATCATCGTTGAAAGAATCCAAGTAGACAAAAGTGGTAAACCGAGAAGAACACACACCAGCGTGGAAATTAAAAATGGTCTGAAGCACCTGACGAATTGTACAGGAGGTTAGGAAGAGGGCGCATGATTATTCGCCTGTTAAAGATGAATTTGATTATTTATTCAATTAAAATCCTCATTTTGAGCAAATTCAACTTTAACTGTATTGAAAGTAATTTCAATATGTTAAATAGAATAAGACTCAAAATTTATCATCCCAAGGTAAACGTTATTTGCTTTTCGGGAACAAAATTTATATTCAAAAGGTAGTGGATCCCTCTTTTAGGTTTATTATTAATTCAATAACCTCGGTTAGACGGTATTTTAATTGAAAGAAATAAAAAAAGGATTAGGTGACAACAGTTAGAAAACTGTAATAAAACACTACTTGCAATATGATTCAATATAGAAAGCTCTCGTTTATTCAATTCTAAATGATTCAAATATTCATTTAAAAAAATGATACAACTAAAAAGAATTTTACTAGATTTTAAATTCTTTGTGTTTATTAATGTATAATAGTTAGTATTGTGAAATATTCCTTTTATAAAATTCAATAAAAAATTATTTTTTATGCGTAATCATAATATAACAATAATGATATCCAATAGTTATTTTTTTGTTTATAAAATAATAATTGTTTTGTCTTAATATTAATCGTAATGTGTGAAAGTGTATAAATGTGTAAAGTATGTAATAATTAATAATCAACTCGCTAACTTATAAATCTTTTATTTATACTAAAGACAGAAAAGTCTCCTGTTACTCTTTATAAGTAAATCACTCATATTCATACCTGTAATATATTCCTTATCAAGATTTTCTCTTCCTTGTTTCTTTTATTTCTTTTATTCTTCAATAGTTTTTATTCCTTCTTGTTAATTATTTATGTTCAGTATAAGATTCTTTGCTTATCTTAATTCAAAATTATATCAAAATTGATTTTAATATTCAGAAATCGGGGTCACCGATTTTGAACTTTTAATCAACTCTGATATTTGCAGTAAAGACAATTACAAAAAAATGCTTTTATACTCACGAGATAGGGGTTTGAAATTTAACACTTTTTAAATGAATCACTTTTATTTATTTTTTAATAATCACTTTTTATAGTAATATTTTCTTTAAACAATTCTTTTCTTTAAAATTTAACTTTCTTTTTAACTTTTATTCCTTTTTTATAATATGGTAAATCACTTTTCTCACTTTATTTTTTTAAAATCACTTATTTTTCATATATAATCAAAAAATCATATAAATTATAAATTCACTTCAATTCAATTTGACTAAAATCAACCCTTATTTTAGGGACAAAATATAAAACCTCCGCCTTTTGCGGGAAATAAAACTCAAAAATATAAAATCATCCGCTTTGCGGAAAAAACAAATTACCACTCTACCGATTTTCGGGAGGAACACTTAATTCTACGCAGCTTTACTGCGGGAGGAACAAATTCGGACTCATTAGTTAAAACGATCGAAAGTATGGATCACACCTTGAAATTAATATAAAACGACAGAGTGGGGATGCCGGTGCACACGGCTCGCCAAACTTCGTTGTTGCCAGGCAAGCTTTTTGCAAGCTTGCAAATTCCTTAAAATGGCGTGATATAGTTCGATGTTCTATATCCTTTTTTGCCAATGTGTAAGTGTATTCTTATTTAGTATTTTTACCAATACAATTAAGAGTCTTTTCTGTGGAAAGTAACTTATAACAAAGTAGACAAATTCCTTTTTGAAATAAGAGTGATGTCCATATTCTTTTAACCAATTTTAGAATTATAATTTTAAAAATAATATTAAATATTATTGGGAATGAAAACAATTGAAGAATGATTATCGTTATTTTTTAAGTTTGAATATAATTTAATTATGAAAAATAGTTTTAAGACAAATTAATTGATGAGTTAATTATGTAAAAATCCTCTTATGTCCTGATAATATGTCTATTGAGTACTTAATTCTATTTACAAAAGTCCCAAATTTTTAAAGAAATTATACAATATAACAAATTTTTAATTAACAAAAAAATTAAAAATAGTTACGCAGTCATACGTAACATCCCCAAATTTCAATTTCCTAATTTTCAAAACATCGAAATTCTTATCATCGACACTTCATTTCTCATAATTTTAAGATTTCGAAATTTTATTCAACATAATTTTTAATTTATCGAATTATTCTTTATCCTAATATTTGAATAGTCGAATTATCTTTTAATATAATTTTGAATAAGTCGAAAAATTCTTTGACATAAACTTTGTTTTTCCGAATGACTATTTGTCATAATTATTAATCCTCCGAATTGCTATTTGACATAATTTTCAAACCTTCGAAATATTTTGTTACATAAATTTCATTTATCGAAATTTTATTTGTCATAATGTTCATTTACTCGAATTATCAAGTGACATAAAACGCATTTACTTGAATTCTCATGAGACATAACCTTTAAATCTACGAAATGTCATTTTTCAGAAATTTTAATTTACAGAAATTTTATTTCTCCAACACTTGCTCTGAAAGGAGTTCTTTTCTTGGTAGAAAAGTGTGGCGAATGTAGAACTTTTCGCAACTGCTCTGAAGAGCGTGGCGAAAGTAAATTCAGCGTGGCGAAAGTAATTTTTAGCGTGGCGAGAGTAAATTTGGCGTGGCGATTTTAATTATGCATATATGGTAATTCATTACACTGAATAGCATTTTAATAGTGAATAAAATTTAAGAAAAAACGAACTTTTTAAAATTTAATAAACTTTTTTTTGTTATAATTGAAGTGATTTTACACTGTACATAAAACGATATTAACATATAATAATTTTTGTTTAAATAGGTAGAATAATGCACTTGAAGTAAAAATTTACATCATTTGAATGATTTTTACTCTTAAAAGGAAAAACTGATATTTTCATTCTCGTTGCTGTTGTATTCGTTGAATACACTGACGTTAACTTCGTCACTTTCATGATTTGTGCACTTCCTTCTAAAAGTCGAGTACGCCTGGCAGAAACAATCTCATTGTACGAAGAAAAGCTTCGTTCGACATCAGTATTTGATGTAGGTAAACTAATGACTTGCAGACAAGAAATCGCGAAATCGGGATTTTTAGATCTCATATTCAATAAAACATTCTTTACAGCGCAGTAGTCTTGATCTTTAATGACAGTATTTGTCTTTATTGCATCACAAACTTGATCAACCATCAGTAAATAAAGCACGAGAAATTCAGGAGAAGGCATTTTTCTTAAAATATATAACTGCTCTTTATTCTTGGTTATAATCTCGAATGTCTCAGATACTGGTTTGGATTTTAGAATTATTATTGCTGATGGAGAAAATAAAGCTTCACAAGACTGAAACAGAGTTATCCCTAGATCATTAGCAATAAAATCTGTCAATAAGGTTTGACAAGACTTCGCCAAATTCTTCATTCTGTCTTCTAAGTTTTTACGTCTTGTTCTACATTCCACTTTTGTCAAACAACGTTTCGTACCTTCCAGTAAAACTGATTTTGGATCTTTCACCTCATGAAGTACAGAAAAGAATTTTATTACCTCTTTCATTTAAGGATAAAGACGATGAGCCTTCTAATAATAGTAGCAGGTCATCAACAGGTCGACTGTTATCTTTTACAAATGAAGCTTCAGTTCGGATTATATCCACATCCTCTTTGATTAAACTCTTGAAATGCTTTACAGCTTTTACATCGTTATTTAGAGTTTTGGCATAGTCTGTCACATCCTCTATGTACTCAAATAGGTACTCTGCAGACTTCCTCCATGAACCCCATCTGCTCATGACTGGAAGTGGAAACAGTTTTAGAGCCTTCTTTTTATTAAAATGATACCTATCTCTTAAAAATTTCATATAAACATTTCGCCTCTTTCTAGTATTATTGAATAGTTTTTTAGTTTTTTTAACACATTCATTTAGACGCGTAAGTTTCGTGCTGACATTTTACTAACTTTGTCTAGTTTGTGATCCCAACATTGAATGTGTTCTAACGACGGGTTAACTAATTCTTTCAGCAAACGGGCGCATAAATTCATGTATGGAGCACTATCAGACAAGACTGCAACAACATTCTCAAAAGCGACGTCAAATTTGTTTCAAGCCTGCATATACAAATTAAGAATAATGTACACTAACTACAATTTTACTTTTATTACATTCTCATCATATGAGAAAGTATTAGTTTTGGTCGAAAATTGACTTTCGCTAATTTCATGAAATCTCGACGTTTTGGGGTCCCCTGAACCCAAAAAACATGGTCAGGCGATGGTGTCTGTCTGTCTGTCTGTAGACCAAAAATTTTGTTCTTACGATAACTCTTAAAAAACTTATCCGATCGTTTTTAAATTTAACACACTTAAAGTTAGTGCAAAAATGAAGGCCAAGTTCGTTAACCAGCCATTTTCGTTAAAAAATGCAAAAACTACAGTACTTTCAAAATTTTGGAAAATCAATTTTTTCAAATTTTCAAATTTTTATTTGCATATTACGATAGCTTAGGAAAATACAAACAACTTTTCTCTACAACATTTTTTCATAAAAAGTCAAATTTCGGAGTTATAGGCTCTTAAATGGTCAAAAAAACTAAAAAATCCCAAAATAACTCTAAAAATCAAAATATTTTTAAAGAATTAAAAGTAACTTCAACTATTTTTACATAATCTCACCCAAATACACCCAAAAAACATATTTATAGACATAAAACTCTCAATTTTTCGAAAAACCACTGTATATATATATATATATATATATATATATATATATATATATTTTGGCAAAAAATCGATATTCCGACTCAATTATCTCCGAATCTATTCCATATGGAATCTTGCTACTCCAGACTTTTTTTCTCGTCTCATCCTCAGCTACAACTTTGCTGTAGACACCATTTCGCCAAACCCTATACTTTTCGAGTTATTTTTAAAAAAAAGTAATTTTTATTACATTCTCAGCATATGAGAAAGTATTAGTTTTGGTCGAAAATTGACTTTCGCTAATTTCATGAAATCTCGACGTTTTGAGGTCCCCTGAACCCAAAAAACATTGTCAGGCGATGGTGTCTGTCTGTTCGTCTGTCTGTCTGTCTGTAGACCAAAAATTTTGTTCCCACGATAACTTTTATAAAAATCCGTTTTTATCAACAACTGCTAAGAGAGTTAGTATAATTAAAAATAACTTCACAATTTTAATTATCAAGACCAAAAATTAGAGTTGTACAAAAAGCTTAAAGCTTGATCGAGCTTTTTCAAGCCGAGCCGAGCTGTGTTAAAAGCTCGAATTGTTTCGAGTATTCGAATTCACTCTAGTGCTTAAATTTAATCGAGTCCTCGAATTTACCCGAGAACTCGAATTTTTCGAGTTTCTGAAGTCACTCAAGTACTCGAAAATGTCGAGTACTTGATACATCGAGCCGGCTTGGGATTGGCTCGGATCGACATTTCGAGCTTTTTTCACATCTCTACCAAAAATATACATTTTAATCCACTTAATATTGCAATCATCAGCAAACAAAAACATGTGATGAGAATGTAATCCTTAAAGTCGTAGTAACTTAAAAAAAAAATGTACTATTAAACATATAATAGGAAATAATAACAAGAACACAAATAATGCACAACAATTGCAGATCACCGCGAGCGAAGCGAGCCATTTGCGCGCGAAGCGCGCAACATCAAACAGTGCGCGACGTGCGAAATAATCGCCGGAGCGCGAAGCGCGACGATCAATATTCGCGCGCCCCGAGGCGCGCTGAAACTTGCAAGCAAATTTCTGCAGCCGCAATTACCATTAAAGGTTCTAAATTTTGTTGACTAGGAAGAATTTTAAATATGACTAAAAACACTGCTTCACCTTTGTGATTTGTACTATCATCGTACATAACAACAACTTGTTTTTCTTTTAGTACATTTTTTGTAGCTTCTTCGTAATTAAATTTAATTTTAGGAACATAATTCTCTCTCAGTTATTTAACAGAAGCAATACTACCACATCTATAATTATTATAAGTATTAGAAAATATTAGTTAAATTAAAATTTAATGGATCAACAATATATTTTTTAAATTTGAATTAGCTACATTTATTAATCAATAATATTAATTTATAATTATAAATAATATTAATAATTGATGATTATATATTATTAATAATAGTAATTAATAGATAAAAGTAATTTTTGATGGTTACAAGTGGTGTTTGGAATAAAAGATAATTTTTGTTGAATTTACAGGGTGGCCGCAAGATTGACTTTATCAATTATACTGACATTTCACTGAAATTTTACTGACATAAAAACGAATTTCCCTGACAAAAATTTTTTTGTTTAGAGCAAAAAATGTATTGCATTACCGTCTTAATTTCTTTAATTGACCTAACAAAGAATGTTTCCTGACATTTCCCTGACTTGTTGTAAACTTTCATTTAAAAGAATTTGTTTTTTACGTTTTGCATGACCAGTTCCTTCATTGCAATGACCTGCGATTGTAGATTTTTTCTGACAGTTTACTTGAACATTGCAATATTTGCACATCATCTCTTTGGCTTGCAAATTTGATATGTAAATACCCTCACTTTTATACTCCTCATAACGCTCATTAATTGTCACCTTATTCCTACCAGTCGTTAGTTTCATGATAAATACACCCTGGTGTTTTAATGCCTTCCTTCCGATTTTGTTTTAAAAAGTCGTGACACATCTATAAAAATATTGTTAGTTCGTGACGTATAAGTTTGTTCATACGTCATAAAGTAACTAAATTTTTATAGATATGTCACGACTTTTTAAAACGGCGTCAAAACCGGAAGGAAGGCATTAAAGCATCAAGGTGTACAATTAAATATGTTTAAATAAAATAAAACAACATTACATTATTTCTACGTATGTACAACTTACACTACATCACTTAAACATATGTTTACTGATTTGCAAAGTTCCATAAAAAAAGGTTTGACCATAGATGGTTGATTGTATGGAACAAGAGTCACAAACGCGTTTTTATTTTGAGAACCAATCAAATTCATCTTCAGAGTTTTATAGATCGTACCTCCCCTGCTGGTCGCCATTTGAATATAAAGCGAGTTCAAACCTAGAGTCTTTGCTTCAATGCTTCTGAACTTTTTTCTAGTCATGTTTAGAAGCCCAATAACTAATTAATTTTATGAGCATGGAGATCGTGACAACAGCGCATTCTATATGCATGCTAGAAACAGTGTTGGTAACACTGAATAAGATTTCATTCGTATATGATGTAATCAGACCTTTTTCAACAATAACAAATTCCATAAACAAATAAACATAATTTACAGTGTGACGATGTAAATTGACGTGATAATGAGGATTGTCAAAAATTTGCATCGTCATGTCATCTATTGGAGAGAGCCCCGAACCGACATATCAAAACTTATGGTAATTAGGGAAAGTCAGTGCCGCCGGCTGACCCACTAGGAGCAGAGAAAGTAGGTCGCGCGGCAGGTTGATAAGAGAAATTACTAGATGGCGAAGCTAGTACCGTTTCCAGGAGAACGAGAAGAAGAAGACGAAGCACGTGGGAAGAAATGCCAGGACGCCACAGGTGTTGTATGCTTTTGCCGCCATTTGTGGAAAATTATGCACGTCGCGCCGGTACGTTAAGCCATCGCTACGCATAGAATTTTACTTGAATTTTGGACGTTATTAGTTTCTCTTGTGTTAAGAGTTGGAGAGTGTTATTTCGGGAGTTATTCTAAATAAATAAAGAGTGTGAAAACCGAGAATTGTGTGTTTGTCCCTTGATTTTACCGAAATTTGGATTAAAGTTCATCGTTTGAAGGAGATCATCATCAATAATAAGCCGTTAGTGGCGTGTGTCGTTAGTGGCGAGTGTCTTTTGTCTTGTGTCGTTAGTGTCGTTTGTCGTTTGTCGTGTTTCGCGTTTTGTGTTTTGGCAAAAAGATGCAGAAAACCAACCTCAGCGACAAATTTGATGGGGATTATTTCATGGCATATCCGCATAAAGTATATCGTCTTCGTTTATATTTACGAAGGAATTTGGACGTAGATTTCCGAAATTTTTTAGATTGCAGACGTGCATTCAGGGCAGCTTTTTGCCTAACAGCGCGGCATTCCGTGGAAAAATTTTTCTCGCTTGGGCGGTACGTGCGTCAATTTGGCAGTGTGGAAGAGTTCCTGCAAGTACCCGTCTACTTTTTGTGCCCACAAGTGGCCTGTCACTTCGCTTTTAAAATTTTTGTGGAAAGCGCTAATATTCTAAATATTAAGAACTTTTTCACTACATGTAAAGGCACTGCCGCCAAGATGGCTGTGTTCTATTTCAACTATGAAGATGTCAAGTCTGTACCTAACGAGTTGCAAAATTTATTGAGGACAAAACTATCGCTGAAAGAAGACAATTTGAAAGCTCTAAAGTTTCTTGTGAAGGAAGTCAATATCTCTACATTACAAATTCGGAACGAAATTTTATCTGTCTTTTTGGCTTACATCCGAAAGATGTATTTGAAGAGAAAAGCTGAAAAAGACAATGTTCCAGACTTGCATCAAGCAAGAAGCCTCGATCGACTCGATAAACGTCTCGGCGTTCAGTTGCCGAACGAAAGTGATTCTGACGACGACGACGACAGCGATGAAGTCGATGATGAGGATTTCAACTTCGACAATTTGGACAATCAATTTATCGATATCGAACCGGTTGTTGAGATAAAGAGGAACGATTACATTCAAATGTATCAATGTAATGATGATCGTGTAACGCAATCAGACTCGGAATCCGAAAAGGAATCCGAATCCGAAAAGGAATCCGAACCCGAAAAGGAATCCGAATCCAAAAAGGAATCGGAATCGGAGGAAGTGGAATCGGATGCGGTTTCGGGACTTGAATCATATCTGCAGGAACAAGAACCGAATCCAATATTAATTCAGCAATTGGAAACTCTGAAACAGTTGAAAGAAAGAAAGAAGCAACTGACACAACGACGGGAGCAATGGAGGTTGGACAGGCTGAAACTGCAGCAGCAGCATCAGCAAGAGCAGCAGCAAGAGCAGCAGTCTTCTGATCAGGTGTCAGTTAACTTGGAAGGTCGTGCGGTAGACTCAGTGGCCACTACAGCTCCAAAAAGAAAATTGGAGAAAATACGCGATGCGTGTGCCTCGGGTTCCAAAATCTTAAAAGGAACTACAGTGCACAAACTCGACGCAATTGATGGCGAAATGCATTTAGACTCAGTGGCCACTACAGCTCCAAAAAGAAAATTGGAGGAAATACGCGATGCGTGTGCCTCGGGTTCCAAAATCTTAAAAGGAACTACAGTGCACAAACTCGACGCAGTTGATGGCGAAATGCATTTTGCTCCTGCCATAGAGGAAGTCCTTTTGAAGATTGCAGATGAGAATATGGAGGATGTGCAGGATGGGAAAGAAAATAATGTTGAAGATGATGATATGAAGGATGTGCAGGATGGGGAAGAAAAGAATGTTGAAGAAAACAAGATATTTCTCATCCGGCCCGTCAGGAAATTAAAATACGATAAACTTTTAGTTAACAATTTTTATTGGGGCTAGTATGGGTCTGCTGTCGGCAAAGTACCCGTAATTTTGAAAAAGAAACCGAAGTCTAGTAAGTTGAAGTTTGAGGTTTTATTTTTTACATCTCTACCCGCAGATGTAAAAAGCAATTTGTATAAAATCTCATACCATCAAATCTTCCTGTGGGAAGATTATTCCCCACGAGAAATTTTAAATATTGCCAAAACAAAAAAAGGTTCAACATCATTACCAGTAACGTTAAGTAATATGAGAAACGCGTTAGAGTATGTTAAGACGAGAAAATCTTACAAAAAAATTTTCAACGATCTATGTACTATTAATTTTGAAGATTATCAATAAAGACATTCGCAAAAATTGTAAAAAAAAAAAAAAAAAAAGTTTATTAATTAACCTCAAAATTAATTGGCGCCTGACGGCGAAATTTATTAACTTAAATTTCATATTATTATATTTGTTGAAAGCGTCGGATTTTGCCTGACGTAAGCAGAACTTTATACTAAAATTGAAAAAATTAAAATTAACCCCAACGTGGGGCCAAGCTCGAACCGAGACACGACTAAAATTATTGTTGCCAGAAAATTGAATTTTCCATATTTGCCAGTGTCAGTATTTTAAATTGACGAGCCAGAAAATTCAAATTTCAAAGTACTAGAGTGTTGTAATTGTTTGCCAGAATTTTGAATTTTTCAAATTTGCCATAGCCAGACAATTTTTTTGCCAGACTGCCAGAAAATTCAAAATTCAAATTGTATTTGCCAGATTGTTGTCAATTATTTTGCCAATAACAAGATTTATTTACTCATAAATTATGAGTAAATTACTATCAGAAATTGTGTGAAATAAAATTGTAGAGTGCTTTTGCCATTTAAAATTAAAAATTTCTTTTCTTTTGAGACTGTAAAAATATTCCTGCCGTGATAAAAATTAAAAATTCAACAATTAAAAATTTTTGTTGTTGTCGAAAGCCAGTTTGTGAGAAAAATCCGAGTAAAATTCCCCATAACTTGTGCAAAAATAAAAAATTTCCCAAAAATTTATGCCGAGCACATGTTAGACCGGAAATAAAATTCGAATTAGTCACGTGACTGTAAATAGTGCTCCGGACGGTCGAGAGAAACGACACGCCGGGATATTTAAATTTTCGACAGCCGAGAGAAAGTTGCGCGCGCCAGAAAAGAGTGGCCAAAGTAGTAGTAATAGCGGCTACACACAGAGAGAGAGTCGAGACACCAGTCCGCCAGAAATTTAAAAATTTTAAAAAGGGGGTCCTCCTTGAGTAGTCACGTCCTTGCTTCAAGACAGCACAGTGCCGTATATACTAACTGTGCACTCCCCTAAAAATTTAAAAATTTTCAAACTTAGACAATTTTCTTAAAAATTTTTTTTAAAAATGGCAAAGGCAATTGACGAGATGCAGGACTATAAGAGACGCATGAGCGAATTAATTGGAGTACCATGCGTAAATCGAGCATGGGAAAAGATTAAAATCATGCAAGTTGGCCAAGTGGTGACGAATTTACTGAGACATCAATTATGTATCAGTGGTTCGCCACAAGTTTTAAAAGAAAGATTATTGCGAGCGGAAATGAGACTGGCTCAACTCGATGAGTTAGATGTGCCATTTAGCGAAACTTATGATTTGGGGAATTTTGACGAAATTTTCTTGATGGAAGCTTTTCCAGAGCCAGAATTCGACAAGTTCCCATTTGTGAATTATCGTCGGGGTGGCCAGATGTCATTGGCCGATGACGAAGATTCAGACAGCGGAGCAAGTCAAGTCATAGAGTGTATTAGTGCCAAGAAAAACATAGGGAGTGGGGAAAGTAAAACAAGGGACAGAGCATCGTACAGTAGACACAGTCCGACCAGCGTAGCATCCGCCCCAAATTTTACACCCCCAACCCCAGTCATGACAACCGCCAGCATGACGATGTTTTCCCCCACCATGTCGAGTGCTCAGCTGAGTATGACAACGAGCACGGTCATGACAGCACCCCATACCATTCAGTCAGCCACGATGGCCCCAGTGGTCCAGAGCCTCCGTGATTCAGTCGCGCGCTTGGGCTTGTCACCCGAAATAAAAAAAATCATGGAGTACACTGAGAAATTGGACCGCCAGTATTCGGGAGGGGGGTGGGAGCTACGACAAAGTCAGTGTAGGGCTGAGGTTGCAGAGGGGCACCATTTGATTCACCACCAGCAATCAAGACTAGTGTCCCCTTAAAAGAAATTCCCTTCTAGCCGAGACCTCACACTCACATCATACTAATGATAGAGTGAGGCCCACACCCGCCCCAAGAAGCCACTCTAACCGAAATAGTGTGAGTGACGTTGATGTCACTCATCGTAGAGTGCCGAAAAATGGAGAGCCGATCACGGAATTTGAAAACAATGAAAGTGCGAGTAGTAAAAGGGGTAAAAGAGACAAAGTAGAGAGACAGATCGAGTATAGTGGTAGTGAAGAGGGTCGTGTAAATAGTAGATGTAGTTGTAGTAGTAAAGACAATGACCGACCGGACAAGAAAAATCGAAGAAAGGCGGATAAATAACGTAAAGTAGAAAGAAGAGTGGGGGAGAGCCAGAGATCGTTCTTAGATGACTCTTCGAGTGAGTCCGAAATCAAGAGCGATCTAAGTCAGAGGTTAAGCAGCAGTGGGGAAAATCGAGAATGTAGGCCAAGCCGTAGATCAAAAGTGATAAAAACACTGAAAGACTGGGAGATGAAGACAATGCCGAAGAATTGAAGTTGACGATGACGACGTCATAGACGAACTTCGAGCCAGAACACAAGGAAAAGGGGAGAAAATTTCCCCATATTTGACCAGTTTCCGACTAATCTTAGGTCATATGAGACGACCATTAAGCCAGAAACAGCAGGTCAAGATGGCCTATAAAGGTCTGACACCAGCCTATCGTCGCCAACTAGAGAGACTCCATTTTGAAACATTGAGCCAGATGGAGAAGATCTTGAGAAATTTCGAGAAGGCCAAGGACTTGGATGAAAGATACGCCCCACCACTACCCAAAGAGAAGATGCGTTTCCCGTTAGCAGCCATGAAGGAGAAGAAGAGCAGCCAGAAACATGCGAAGAATAAGAAGGTGGCAGCACTAGAGAAGGAGTCAGAGTCGAGTGAGAGCGATCACTCTACAAAAATAGAAAAGCCGAAGAAAAAGAAGAAGAAAAGTAAGAAGGTCAAGAAAGAAACGAGTAAGCCAGAAGAGAAGAGTGTTGAGGCCATCAGTCCAGTGACACCAAGCCAGAAGCCAGCAATGGCCCAGGGCCAAGTTGCCAGTACTGCCCCACCCCAAGCAATGCAAATGCCAATGCAATTTGCTTACCCAATGGTTTATCCAGGGATGTTTACGCCTGGAATGAAACCAAATTACCCCAGACCAAATGGTCCAAAAGGACCCAAGTCGGGGCAAAATGGTACACAAGCCCAAAGTACCCCCAAAGAGTTCGTTGGGGCGTGTTTTCATTGTCAGACTACAGGACATCGAGCCAGAGATTGCCCGCAGAGAACTTGTTTTTCTTGCCAACAACAGGGGCATTATGCAAATCAATGCCCCTTGAAGCCAGCCCAAACAGAAGCGTGTTTGGTATGTAAAAGGCCAGGATACAATTTCCTAAATTGTCCAAATTGCGCGTCAGTCAGAGCCGCTTTGGGAAACGGTGTGTGGGGGGCACAGGGCAGCCTTGTACCCCCCTCGAACCCAACAGGACAGTAAATAATACTGTCGAGGGGTGTAGAGCCGAATCGCGTGAGTTAAGTGTAATAGAGACGAGAGTCGAACTTAATGAGCCGTGTGTAGCAGAAAGAAGAGCCGAGATTTTTGAGCCATGTAGAGTAAAAATAAACAGCGAGTATAGAGACAGATTCACGCCCAGTTGTAGTGGGGTAAAAACTGAGAGAGAAATAGAATTAGAAGTAGAAAGGGAAGTTAAGAAAAGTTTAGAGCCAGTCATAGGTAAGGACGACTTGACAGAGGACAACGCGTTCAAATTCGTGCCAGAATTTAAACAAGAGCAGTCGAGTGAGGAGAACTCACTCTACCAAGGCGAAGTAGAGAAAATGGCCGACGAGTGTGGGACAAAGGGTACGGATGTGATCCCGGTACCTATAGTCCAGGGGAGGGGAGAGGCTGTGAGAGTCACAGCTGACCCGAACCTAAGTAATGAGGAGGACATCGACGGATCTAGGACGGAGAACAGATATTTCTTCGACATGTCTATCGGCGACCATCATTACGAGGCACTTTTCGATCCTGGTGCTATGATTTCAGTAATTACCACCAGAGTCGCAGAGCCTTTCAAAAGCCGAATTCAGCCGTGTGGTACAGTTGTGAGGAGTGCAACAGGAGGTATCACCGAAACAGCCGGACTTCTGGACCTTAACATTGTGGTCAATGGATTTGCTCAGAAATTCGCAGTAAAAGTCATGAAGACTTTGACACAGGACATCATCTTGGGCATCGACTTCTGTAAGGCCTGGGGCATGGAAGTGAAGCTGAAAGAAGGATTGTGGAGAGTTTTCTAAGGAAAATGGCATGAGTTTGGGCCAAGAGAAAAAGAAGAGGACGAACAACTAATATTCGCCGAATGTGCCGGTATTTCTGCGCTCGACGATGAGCAAAAGAGCATCATTCAGGCCATTGTAGACAAGTGGGTGTTGCCAGAATCGGAAGAACACGAAATGACAGACCTGACGGAACATCATATACGTGTTACGGACGAAACGCCAGTACAACATGGAATAAGACGGATGTCGCCAGCCATGCTGACTTGGGCCCAAGGTAATGCCGCAAAATTGTACAAGCTTGGGATCATTGAGCCATCAGCCAGCCGTTGGAGAAGTGCGCCAGTAATAACGAGAAGAGGAGAGAACGATTTTCGACAGTGTAACGACTACAGAGATGTCAACAAAGTTACAATCAAAGATGGGTATCTACTGCCATCCATTGATTATATTTTGGATAAGCTCCGAAAAGCCAGATATTTGTCGAAGATAGATCTCAAACTGGCATATCACCAAATACCAATGACCGAAGAGAGTAAGAAATATACCGCTTTTGCCATACCTGGGTCAGGACTGTGGCAGTTTCGCCGGATGCCTTTTGGACTTATGAACGCGCCGATGACGTTTCAACGTCTAATCGACGCATTACTGGGGCCGAAAGTAGAGCCGCATGTCTTCGGTTATCTGGACGACATAATAGTAGTCACAGACACTTTCGAAGAACATGCTAAGTGGTTAGAGTTTGTCCTCAAGGAGTTGAACAAGGCAAAGTTGATAGTGAATCCAGATAAGTGTGAGTTCGGGTGTTCCGAAGTGACTTATCTGGGTTACTTATTGGATAGAGAAGGTTTGAGGCCAGACCCGAATAAGACAGAGCCGGTGAGAAACTATCCAGAGCCGAAGAACGTGAGACAACTTAGACGTTTCTTGGGCATGGTCGGGTGGTATTCCCGTTTTATTCCAAACGACAGTGAAATCAAAATACCATTGTTGAAGTTGCTACATAAAGGCCGGACGTGGGAGTGGGAGGACGAGCAACAAGAAGCGTTTGAACAGCTTAAACAGAAGCTGACATCTGCGCCAGTCTTAGCTCGACCTGACTTCACGAAGAAGTTTACCATTCAATGTGACGCCAGCAACTATGCCATTGGAGCCGTACTGACACAAGAGTTTGAAGACGGAGAGCATCCAATAGTCTACATCAGCCGAGTCTTGACGGAGCTAGAGAGAAACTATAGTGTGACAGAAAAGGAGTGTCTGTCATTATTGTGGTCGATCAAAAAGTTCAGGCCGTACATCAAGGGGTACAAATTTCATGTGATCACGGATCACAGTGCCCTAAAATGGCTCAGGAACTTGAAAGATCCTACAGGCCGATTGGCCAGATGGGCCCTAGAAATGCAGCAGTGGGACTTCGACATAGTTCACAGACGAGGTGCACAACATCATGTCCCTGATGCATTGTCCAGACTGCAAGAAGATGAGGAAGAGTCAGTAGCCGCGTTTGAATCCATTGAGGACCAGTGGTACCTCAAACGCCGAGAGTTAGTGAGCCAGTATCCTCAGAGGTTTCCGGGGTGGATCGTTGAGAACGAGAACCTATATCGCCATCGGAGTGACCCACTTTTACTGCCGATAAACGGAAATGAGGATGGCTGGAAACTGGTGGTGCCAGAAGAGTACAGAACCCGAGTGATGGAAGATGGCCACGCCCAAGCATCAGCCGGACACTTGGGGATTGAGAAATCTTACGATCGGATAGCACGAGAGTACTATTGGCCAGGCATATGGAACGATGTACACCATTATGTGACACATTGTCTCCAGTGCCAACGGCATAAGGTATCTCAAACCGGACCAGTCGGACTGATGGGCCAGAGGATCGTCGAGAGACCGTGGGCCGTAGTAGCTGCCGATACGATGGAGTTTCCACCAAGTAAGAGCCAGTGCAAGTACCTGGTGGTGTTCCAGGACTTGTTCTCAAGGTGGATCGAAGTGAAGCCACTGAGGTCAGCTGATGGAAAGTCGGTAGCCAGAGCATTCGAGGAGTTGGTCCTATTCAGATGGGAAACGCCAGAGTACTTATTGACTGACAACGGTAAGGAGTTTGACAACAAATTTCTCAAGTCCACACTCGAGGAATATGGAGTCAAGCACATTACGACCCCTCCTTACCATCCACAAGCCAACCCAGTCGAACGAAGCAACAGGACTCTTAAAACGATGATCTCCACCTTCATTGGTGCTGATCATAGGAATTGGGATCTTCATGTGCATGAGTTCCGTCATGCGGTAAACACAGCGACACAGGCGGCGACCAAGACGTCTCCTGCGTTCCTGAATTACGGAAGACACCCCAAGCCAGTGAAGAGCCTACGAAGAGAAGTCGAGGGAACGAGAAAAGTAGTTAGGATAGAGCCGGAAGAATAGGTAGATAGAATTAAACGATTAGACGCGTTTAGAGACATGGTGGCCAGACACATTGACAAAGAACGAACGAGACAAACAAAGTATTATGACAAAGGTAGGAGAGAAGTGACTTTTAAAGTAGGGGATTTAGTGTTGCGGAAAAGCCATAAATTGTCCAGTGGGGCACAGAAGTTCGCGACGAAACTAGCACCGAAATACGAGGGTCCCTTTGAGATCGTCGAGGTCCGTTCGCCAACTGTATTCATCCTACGAGATGAACAGAGCCGGAGAGTCCCTAAAGTCCATATTACCGACCTAAAACAATACTTACCTGTCCTAAATGCGTAAATCACTATGTTCCTGTTGTGAATTAAGAATTTGTTTCACGGCAAAGAAACCAACGAGGCCGAGGGTCACCGAGCCAACATAGAGCCACGTCTGAGTTTGTTGGGATGGAGTGGGAGGCATCAACATTTTCGCCACGTACTACACGTCAAGGACGCGATGGGTAGACCATCGTACCTATCATTTCCGATTACTGAACGTCAATCCGGGGAACCGATAATAGCCAGAAGAGTGACGACGAGAGCAGAAGAAGACGAGGATATAGCAGTAAGAGAGACAAAGAAGCCGGAGAAAATGGAAGGAGCAAGTGGAGGACAACCAGGATTCATCACGAGACCAGAAGACTGGGGCGAACTGAGTATGTTGGAGAAAATCGAAATGAAACAGAAGAAGAAGACAATTCGACCAGATGGAGCAGAGGTAGTGTCGCCATACCGATGGCCAGCCGATCAGGGTCCAAATGAAAGTGTCGAAGCTTATGAGAGCAGACTGGCCGAATATGAATTGGAGATGTTCATGAAATCGGAGGAGCCAATGACTACGGTAGCCCTAGAGAAGGCTAGAGCCAAGCAGAGGAAAGCGTTAAAAGAGAGGAGCCAACGACAGTGGACTAGGGAAGACTTCGAGAGCCAAGAACCAACACCGAGGACGAAGAAGTCAACCAGTCCGCAACCAGGACCACCGATTGAACCGAAACGGATGCTCGGGGCTCGGCCAAAAGAGAAATCAATTTCTCAAACCCGAAACAAAGGACCATGCCAGGAGAGAGAAGAAAGGGGGGAAGGCAAGAAGGACCAACACTCAAACCAAAAACGAGAGGAGTAGCCTTCGGAGGACTGACGATCATCCCAACAGACAAACTATTAGATCCCCCACCCTACAGCTGTTTCAACTGTTGGCGGGTAGGACATAATGCCGATAACTGTGGTGATCCAAACCGACGCAAACATTGTTGGAACTGTGGTCGACGTCATGTGAGTGTAGAGAAATGTCCCCGATGTGCGAGGGCATATGCACGCTATATGGGAAGACCATATAAGGAAGAAGAAAGATCAAAGGAAAGACAAGAAGAAAACAGTAAAGGAGGGGAACATGAAACTGAGGAGGTCCAGGAAGCAGCTGAATTAGGGCCAGCTGAGATAATAGGGGACGAAGAAATAATAGGAGAAAGAGAGATTAGTGAACCCCAGAAAATCACAAAGGAAGAAGATGAAGACTTGGTCGAGAAGATCATGGCGATTACGACAGCTTTAGCCGGCCTACCAGCGTCAACCATCGATTTGGCAATCCGCCAACTTCTGGAGGAGAGGAGGAAGAAGTGAATTAGGAGGAGCCAAGATGAGAGTAGGAGAGCCAGATGAGAGAATAGAAGAGCCAGATGAGAGAGTAGGAGAGCCAGATGAGATTGGAGGAGGATCAGTAGTAGTGCCAGAATTATCATGATTATGACGGTCCTATATAAATTAGTACCGGTCATGGGGAGAGGATTGTGACGATGTAAATTGACGTGATAATGAGGATTGTCAAAAATTTGCATCGTCATGTCATCTATTGGAGAGAGCCCCGAACCGACATATCAAAACTTATGGTAATTAGGGAGAGTCAGTGCCGCCGGCTGACCCACTAGGAGCAGAGAAAGTAGGTCGCGCGGCAGGTTGATAAGAGAAATTACTAGATGGCGAAGCTAGTACCGTTTCCAGGAGAACGAGAAGAAGAAGACGAACCACGTGGGAAGAAAAGCCAGGACGCCACAGGTGTTGTATGCTTTTGCCGCCATTGTGGAAAATTATGCACGTCGCGCCGGTACGTTAAGCCATCGCTACGCATAGAATTTTATTTTGAAGGTTTGAAAATTATGTCAAATGGCAATTCGAAGGATTAATAATTTATGACAAATGGTCATTCGGAAAAACAAAATTTATGTCAAAAATTTTTTCAAAATATTAAAAATTATATTGAAAAACAATTCTACTATTTAAATAATAGGATAAAGAATAATTCGATAAATTAAAAATTATGTTGAATGGAATTTCGAAAACTGAAAATTATGCGAAATGAAGTTTCGATGATAAGAATTTCGATGTTTTGAAAATTAGGATGTCGCGTCACAGGTTATATTTTACGTATATTTCCGTTGGATTCACTAATAACCAATGGCTGGATTCTTTTTACTGTTATAACCGCTTGAAAGCGGGCACTGAATTTAAATTTGAATTTATTATTCAGATTAAAGGTGGAATAAATAAATAAACACTTATAATTAATTGGAAAAACCCCTTTCGGGTAAAAAACCAATTTTATTTAGGTTCAAATATTGTTTCTTTTAAATATACACTTCACAATTTTAATTTTACAAATAATTGTTGAATCGTTAAATATTTAATTTAACTATTGCTTGTCGAAGGTTTGATTTAGTTTATTAACACTTTATAAGATTCGTTGATTTAACAATGTGTAATACTTTTAAAGATATGCACTAGCAAGTAGTAGTCTCTTCTCAAGTCTCAAAAATTGTCTGTATATATGGGTCTCAGGCGCTCTCTTTATATACCCAACTAAAAGGGGGGAAGTTTACCCTCCCCTCTTTGTTTAACCAATCAGAGCGCTGATGACGTGGCACTTGACCAATAAGCGTTGAACATTCAAGGTCAAGTTATTGCGCATTTACCAAATGCCCAAAATAATGACACGTGTCAAGGTTAAATTATTACGCATTTAACAGATCTCAAGGTTAAATTATTACGCATCCTACAAATGACTCATCATTATCATATATTCTACTGCGCAATTTTTAACTGCGCAATAAAATAACCGTCATACGAAGATTTACAATATAATTTCAGTTTTGTCTTATCAATAATAACAAGTACAAATTCAGTATTTCATAATCATAATTTCGTTTCATTTTCAAATTATAAGTAAAATATTTAATGCATATTCCTTAATTAATTAAACACTAATAATAATAATAAACTTAAATTAATATTAATATTATATCTAATTACAGTTTTATATAATTATTTATAATAATAGTTTTACAATATCTTTAAATAATACGATGATTACACGATAGAGAGAGAAAATAAAATTAAATGTCGATATTAAGGTTTTCCTATATTTTAAGGATATTAATAATATTATTATTAATATTGTATAATGTATTATTTATATTTAAATTTAAATCTCATAAGATACCAAGCAAAGGTAATAAAAAATGTCGTGCTGGAGTGCTCTAAGGAAAAAAAGAAAACTGAAAGTGCAACGATTTGTTATTTCAAAAATTGCCAAAAATGCTATTTTAATCGCCATTTTCGTGGTTAGTTTGTTTACCTTTTTGTTTGTTTACATTTCAAAACCTGGACATGCCCTTAAGTTATTTTCTTAGGTACACAAAAAAATTGTACGGTATTGTTTACACGATCGTATAAAACTCCTCGGAAAGGTTTTCACTTAGGGGAAAAATGTATTTCTGGTATTTCGCTTCCCGATAATTAGGGTCATTAAATTTAAATGAATATGGGGCATTCCACGACAAATCGAAAATTATTTTGCTTTTGCATCTCAAATTTTTTTAACCTTTTTTTTCTTTTAGTACTCTTTGAAATGAACTACCTTGATTTTTTTCATAAAGCGGTTCAGGAGATACAGATTTTTGAAAAATGACATTTTTTACGTAAATTTTTTGTAAATGCTTATAACTAGGTCAAAAATTGATCAAATTGGTCGTTTTTATAATGAAAAGTTTTGTTTTCACGCGTAGTTTTTAATAATAGTATATTAAGCAACAAGGGTATAAAGGCAGCTATTTGTTTACGGTGATTTTTGTCGCACGAGTGGAGACCTCCACTCGTGCGACAAAAATCATCGTAAACAAATTGGGATGCCTTTATTCCCATGTTACTTACGATGTTTTTTATTCCTAATGCACAAAAGTAGCAATTTCAGATAGCAGACGACAGGGAATAAAAGTCAGTCACTTGTTCGACTTATATGAAAATGGCGTCCGTTTTCTCCCAAGGGCAAAAATAACGCATGGGATCAGCTATTACTTTTGCACATGGGAGAAAATAGACGCCATTTTCATATGGTCGAACAAATAAGTGACTTTACTCCCTGTCGTCAGCTATCTAAAAGCGCTATTTTTGTGCATGTGGGATAAAAAAATATTTTTTTAAAATTTTTAAGTAATTTACGATAAGATTTTACAATTTTTTTAATAAAATTTCATTTTTAACAATGTATGTATCGATCAATTTTTTTCAAAAATTTTTGTAAAAAACTAGCATTAAATTAACAATTTTTAAGCCTTGTCCGATCATGAGCAAACGATGGGATCAATTTATTTTGAAATTTTTATATACGCAGTGGTGGCCATTTGACAAAGTCACACAAATTTTTTACAGCAAATGTGTTTTCTGACTTGGTCTTTACAAACTTAACCTTCTTTCTGTGTAAAATTGAGATTTGGTCAGATGACAAGTTTGGCCTACCGTTTTCACTGTGTATATAAAAATTTCAAAATAAATAGATCCCATCGTTTGCCCACGATCGGACAAGGCTTAAAAATTGTTAATTTAGTGACAGTTTCTTACAAAAAATTTTGTAAAGAAATGATCGATATACACATTGTTAAAAATGAAATTTTATTTTAAAAAATTAAAAATTTTATCGTAAATTATTTTAAAATTAAAAAAATATATTTTTATTAAAAACTACTTCAGTAGCACGTAATGTTGGGAATATTCCAGCAACATTGAGGCAATATTGGTAATGTTAAGGCAGTGTTCTCATTTTTGAAAAATTTTTTCAAAAATTTGTATCTCCTGAACCGCTTTATGAAAAATTTTTAAAAAATCAAGGTAGCTCATTTCAAAAAATTTCCGAAATGGACATACCATGCTAGAAGCGCACATCCTGTTCCCTTGCGGGTTCATGCTTCTTCCTAACATCCTGCACAATTTGTCAGGTGCTTCAGACCGTTTTTAATTTTCTGGTGTGTGTTCTTCAAGCTTTACCCTTTTTTGTCTACTTGGATTCTTTCGACGAGGATCTGTAGAATCATTAAAGAGATTTTGCCCTCCTGCATCCACGGGTTACCAGCCATCACCCCCACGCCATGCACTTGACGAGTGGAACCGGATAGGGATTTAGCCGAAGCATTAAAACCCTGCAGGTAGTCATTTTTTACCGCTCATTTTCATGATACGTGCTGTTCTGGTTGTTCTATAGTGAAAAGCCCCGCTACAACGGAATTACAAAGAGGAAAAATTTCTTCATCGTTCGTGCGGTTGATATACTCAAACAGTTTAATTTTCGCGACGCGTCAAAAATGCTATTTTAATCATCATTTCCGTGGTTGGTTTGTTTACCTTTTTGTTTGTTTCCATTTCACAATTTGGACATGCCAAGTTTATGTGCAAAATATGCAAAATCACACACCTTATTCCGGTAGGTCGGTTTGTCACGAATAAAATATAAAAAAAGAAAGTGAAGAGGGTATGTTAGATGATTTTACAGATAGGACAGTATTTCAAGAAAATTAATTTTTTAAAGCTAATCCTGAAGCAATTCGAATCATTTACTATTAAGATAATTTTGAAATTTTTAATCCAATAGGTCCTTAAAAAAACATAAAATTTTAGCTGTCTATATGAGTATAGGTAATTTGACAAGTCATATTTGTTCTCATATTAATACTATACAACTGGTTGCTTTATGTAAAGAGAATCATTTTAATCATAACCTTGTATATGGAACCATAGTAAAGGATTTGCAAATAATTGAAGATGTTGGTTTTGAAATAGATAAGAAAATTCTAAAAGCTGGTTTAGTATTCATTGATGGAGATAATTTAAGAAGTCACTCAACTGGAGGATTTGTAGAAAATTTTATTACATCTTTGTCGTTATTGCTTGATTTGTCGAAACGATTTTATAGTGAAAATTGAACGGAGAGAAGACAAAATGATTTACGGTGTTAGGGATGAGATAGGACGTGATATGCATGATATTACTGAACATTATCATTGTAATAGAACTGTATCTTCTTATAAAAATGCATTAAGGCCAGGTTACTCTGAAAAACGTGATTTTTTTCAATACATTTTATTCATAATACAAAAAATGTTAAGCAATAAATTTTTTTACATATGATAGTACATAAATGAAATTACTTAAAAAAAATTTTTTTTTCAAAATGGCGGTCTTGAAAATGGCTGCTAAAAGTTATCTACTTCGTAGATGGATGACACTTTCATTTCAAAACTATTGCACTTATCGATATGAACCAAACGGCATTTTACTCTTTAGATGTCTGGCTATAGCCTCAAGCAGAACCAGAAATATTCATTATTATTTAAAAAAGTTATAAACAATTAAAAGTGAAAAAAAGGTTGAAAAAATTCAAAAGTCAGCCATTTTGTTCTTTTTCATTGAAAATTTTTAATTCTGCTTGAGGCCATAGCCAGACATCTTAGGAGTATAATGCCGTTTGATTCATATCGATAAGTGCAATAGTTTTGAAATGAAAGTGTCATCCATCTACGAAGTAGATAACTTTCAGCAGCCATTTTCAATACCGCCATTTTGAAAAAAAAATTTAAGTAATTTCATGTATGTACTATCATATGTAAAAAAATTTATTGCTTAACATTTTTTGTATTATAAATAAAATGTATTGAAAAAAATCACGTTTTTCAGAGTAACCTGGCCTTAAAGAAATTGAAAAGTCAAAGTACTACTGCAGATACTCAAAAGTTAAAAAACGAAGATACTATTAAAGGCATCAAGTTTAATTCCGTATTCAATAATTTAAAATATTATCATGTTTGCAATCCTGGATTACTTCCAAGTCTTGGCCATGATTTAATGGAAGGAGTTGTTGCTGTTGATTTGTGTCTTTTTATAAAGTATTTTGTTAAAATGGAATTTTTTTAAACATTCGAAGTTAAATGACATGATATTTTGGTTTCCTTTTTGGATAGACGATGAAAGAGATGAACCTCTACCTTTAAAGGACAATGCAAAATGAATTCCAGAAAGTGCATGGCAAAGATGGACTTTCTTATGATTAAATTCCTTTAATAATAGGAGATAAGATTCTAGATAAAAATAATTCTATTTGTCAATGCTTGCTATTATTGCTGGAAATTGTTTGTGCTTCAAAGATTCACATTTCCTATCTTTCTTTTTTCAACTGTTAATAAGAGAATACTTGTATTTGTGAAGCAAATATTTTCTTGAGAAATTACGACCAAATCACCATTGTATGTTTCATTATGCAGAAATAATAAAAAAATTTAGACCACTGATGAAAATTTGGTTTTTAAGATTCATTTTTCAAAAGAGTCATTAGATGCAATCACAATTTTATAAATGCTACAAAATCTTTCAGCATAAAACATGAATTATTTTAAAGTATTCTACAATTAGGATCAGATTTGTGACAGACAGTGAAACTTTTAAGAGAAACTTCGTTCAATAAAAACATTTATTCAATTGACATTTAAAAAGCTGTATCAGACAGGAAATGTCAAAAGGATATCTACAAAAGTTCTGAACTGAAATTAAAAGGAATTAAATATCACAAAGGAAACATTGTCTTTTTTAATCAAACTGCTTATAAATACAAAGTCAGTGTTGGAAGAATTTGTCTAATTCTCTTTGACAGCACTAAAACTGTATTTTTCGTTGTTAAAATATTAGAAACTGATTTTGATCTGACTGTCAGATCATTAAAATTAGGTACAGTAATTTTTTATAACTGTTTGAAGTTTAATGACTTATTAGATTTTACACCACATATTGTCTACAAAATTAACGTAAAGATAAACCTAGTTTTTCCGATATTATTAATTTAAAAGAAACTGATATATATTTTTGTCTTTTTAATATCTATAATATATTTTAAACAGATTTATCCAGTTTAATCGAACGTAAGGAAATTAATAAGGGAATTTCTCCCATGGTATAGAAATTTCGTAGATTACTTTGTATTTGTGAAAAAGGCAAAACACCATTTAAATCAGATAGAAGGGATGTGATCGCAGTTATTGCTTCTTATGCAATTAATGAGTTGCAAGACACAAAGAGAAAAATAGCTTAGAAATTAGCAGAAGTAATAAAAAATATCCGTCTACTTTTCAGGACATAGTTGGTTCTGCAGTAGTGGGAAATGTCGTAAAAACGCTTTTTACGCAATATACAATAAAATAAATTTTGAAAAGCCATCTTCTACCAAAAACCGAATATTTATGTCATGACGAAATACATCATTAAGAAATCAAATTAAAAATTAAGTCAACTTATCCAACATTGCGACAAGAAATCAGTAATCGAAACTAAAAGAATGCAATAAAATCTATTACCTCTGAGTGACCTTTTCTGCAAAAAAGTGAACACTTTTTTGTTCATATGAACACTACACTTGGATAAGAAGAATCTTTTATAAAGTTCCAAAGCAGATTGGAAGTCAATATTTTTATATGGGAGTTTATGAAACACTATTGCTTAAGTAAAAACCCGAACAAAGACAAAAAATTGAATTCTCCGAAAATAAACTTTCTAATGGACACATTAAAAGAATTGAAGGTGATATCCGAAATTTTTTGAACTAAAGTGTTACAATCATTGTCAATTTTCAAATTATTGATAGGATATTTTCAGGAAGACGAAAATTTATTTTACGTCATTATTGATGTAAATATATTAATTTATTAATTTTCAAACATTTATTATAATTATATTGACATACATATTAACGAATCAAATTATTTTTTTAGAATTTATCAAAGGAAAATTTAACTAAAATTATCCAATATCCATTTCCTATTTTAGCAATTTGCCGTATGCAATATTATATTGTACAATTTTGTAAATATTTATATAAAAACACACCTAAAGAGAAATTTCATCTAAACAATTTCTACTTAGTTTTCTTGACAATTAGAGTGAAAGAGACAGTAAATTCAAATTTGTATTGCTGCCTACTAGCTGTAAGTGCGCCTTAAGGTATTTTTTCGATTTTTTTTAATTTTCTAAATATTTTTATATTAATGTATGATATCTTAAGAATATTGTGTGAAAATTTCAAGTCAATTTGAGCAAAACTAAAGAAGGTATGGGATTGTATGTCTCCGCCTTTTCAGTCATAATCTGCGTGTAATGAATTTTCAGTGTAGTTTATGTTGTGATTTTCATTTATAATTGCTAAAATGACAAAAATTACTTGAAAAGCGATTCGCTTTATGAAGCTGGAATCGGTAACACAGCCACCCAAAAAAAATTTCGGTTCTGACCTGGAGGTCTCACTATGTGTACCTTATGTTTTTGGGGTCGCTGAATTCGAATCTAAGGTCCATTTGACCCCATCAGATCAGGGTTTTGACATAACCCCAAAAAACCAATATAGCGGACACTTATTTGAAAAATTTATCGGATTTGCTTAAAACTCGTTACTCGGGGGTTTTCGGTGTCGCTGATTACGAATTTGAAGTCAGTTTTTAAAAATTTAAAATGGCGGACACTTTTTTGTTAAATTAATCGGATTCGATTAAAACTCGCTACTCCGGGGTTTTCGGTGTCACTGATTACGAATTTGAAGTCAGTTTTTAAAAATTCAAAATGGTTGTGGAAAGAATTTTAGGTATCAGTCAAAATTACTTTAACCATTTGTCTTAAACCCACTATTGATAGAGGTATACTTTACTCGATCGAATTCTGCTCCAAGAAGGCTTCAGTGTACACTAAAGAAAAATATCGATAATAAATCTTATTTCGGTTCTCTGTTCGAGAAAAGTACATTTTGCTTAAGTTCTATGCAGAGTAATTAGATCTTGCGTGTGTCTGCATCCAGGGCACCTCCACGTGGTGACGGTGGGCAGCGGAGGTTGTCCGCTATCCGGCTAAGTCCCTGGATAACGGCTTTGATGCCGTCATGGCAGACCCACGTAGGAAACGTGTTACGATGCAGAGACTCGGAACCCCAGTATCGGCGGTTAAGGTTGAGAAAGCAGACTCTCAGGCGTCGTCATCCAGCAACTGCAGCTCTTCATTGGTGGGAAACTTGGCTAATTTAGGGTGCAATGCGACAAGATAAAGTAACAGTCTATGTCACGAACTAAACTTGGACACCCAAATCCACAACCACATACATTAGGATATTTGTTCAGGGTCTTATTTAACACATTACTATATAGAGAAAAATTTTTTTAAAGCTTTTTTAAAAATTTTATAAATTAAACGACTACAAAGCTTCCTCTATTGATTAAAAGTACATAGTAAAATTTATATGGAAAAATTTAAAAACACTTTTTTAATAGTAAAATAATTTTTTAAAGTCTGATTTATAGTTTAATATTTTTTTTCTTTTATTTACAGCGTAGTTGTCGCAGATTTTTAAGTGAATATTCGAGAAATCAACGACAATCGGAAAAAAGCAAAGAATAAATATGAAAACGAATCAGAAAGTGATGACGTGTTACAACCAGCAAAAAAAACTAAGTCGACCAGTATTAGTGCGATATCGTTGCCTGCATTTAAGTCCAAGTGAGTACTTTTTTTTATTCTTTTTTTCTATGTGTTAATGTACTTAACGAATTATTAAATTTATTATTTTTAGGAAAAGTGATCAAAAGGAAAGAGATACAGAAACGCTTTACAAAGAACTAAATCCTTCACTACACACAGGGGCACCATCTCATGTTTTACATCTTATCAAAACCACTTATTCTCATAGGAAAAAATTAATTATTGAAATTCAAGACCCAAAAGGAAATAATTCAAAAACTAATGATTTTAATGTCTTTAAAAATTTTCGTATACAAAAACTAAATTGAAATTTATCAAAATTTTCTATTTTTAAGTTCTTTACATTAGAATTGTCTGATTTCCAATTTTCTCTGACATATAGCCACTCTGTTATTACGTATATAAAAGTAGATTTTTAATTTTCAAACATAATTTCTTTTACAGATTTTGTACAAACTTTCATTAATTCACTCGACGAAAGATTATGAAACATCGTTAGAAAAAGGTTTTGGAGATTTGTCTACTTTCTTTAAGTTGACTTGTGACAAAGACTCACATAAATGTGACATCTTAATAGAATTAAAAAACGTCATCGCTTAAACAAAAAAGCAAATAGTTTAATAACTGTTTTATCAGTAAATACAAAAACATTATTCTTTTTTCCAGAGTTTCAGAATTCATATGACTTATTCAAATATTTTATTTGCAGGCAATGACACTGTTAAAAGATGAATTAATGACAACTGAATATGAAGCACCAAGACTTATTTTATATGTGGATGATCTAGATCTAGCTGCGGCTTTCGTTGTTGCTGATGGCTGCGTCGAAGTTGAGGTAGATGGACCAACTATTGAAAAAAGCATTTTATGTTTTTTGGGGTTGTACCATACATGTCATATTGGATACCCACCTGCGTACAAGAATGTACTCAATTTACTTGATGAGATACTTTTTGAAATTAAAAATTTGAGCCCTTAAAAATTCTTGCAAAAATTTATTAATTTTTAATAAAATTTCACGAAATAATTTAATTTTTTTTTAATTCGTTATAAAACTTTTCAAAAGAATTCAATTATTTTCTTAATTTTTAATAAATCCTGTGAAACAATTTAATTAGCGTAGTGCAATGATGACAGGTGTATTGTTCTGCCTTCATGCAGGTTCCACACTTGATGTCCGTGACGACTCGCTTACCCCCTCTTCAATACTAACTTCTCTTGCATAAGGAGGGGAAAGCATTTGGTAGATAAAGGAGAGGGGGCACGCGCGTCGTGTCGGCTTTCCGTTTGGGAACCTGCATCAGTATTCCATTTTGTTTCACCCCCGTTGTTTAAATGACCTTAGTCTCCAGTCCTCTTCACATCACATTTCTGGTTCGTAGCGTTTTAATTTTTTATACATTAATTTAATTATTAATTTTTCATATTATATTTTATTATTTTTAAATAGAAAACTTGTTAATTTAAAAATAATTTAATGTAAAATGTCTTTGACTATCAAATCTTGCTGTCTATCGTCGCTTGGTAGTAGTTATGGTGACATTTTCATTTTTTTAAGATTCCTTATATTTGTTCCTTATTCCTCTTTTTCTGTGGTGTTTTCTTTAACGGACTGATAAGTGCAAGTGGTCGTGAGCACCATTTTGGTAAAGTAAAATTTTCTATTAATGTTTGGTTAGGTATTGATGGTATGCAGGTTTGTGCTGGTCTTTGTAAATTTGGTTTGGCAGGTGTTTTTGTTTCTTGATTTTTAACTTTCCACTTTTTTTAGTGTTACCTTCCTTTCTTTATTTTTTTAATGCAATTACTAAAACAGTTTCAGTTGTTAATGAGCTGGAAAATGTTGGTTTAGATAAATTTGGTTTAGAAGTTTTTCCTTTGGTTGAATTTGTGTTTTTGTTTCTTAAGTTTTAACTTTCAGTTTTTTACAGAGTTACATTCTTTTGTTTGCTTTCTCGATGCTATTGTTGAAAATTTTTCAGCTGTTGAGCTGTCAGATGTAGTTGAAACAGTTTCTATTGTAGTTGAAATGGCAGAAGTAGTTTCTGTTGTTGAAACAGTTTTAGCTGTCGTTTAGCTGTCAGAAGGAGATGCTATTGTCGAAACAGTTTTAGCTGTAGTTGAGCTGATAGAAGTAGATGATATTAAAAGCTATACGTAATTTTTCCTACTACCTTATATAAGGTAACCCGAAAAACAAACAACAGTAAAAATGTTTGAATAATTTTCAATATAAAATTATAGGTATAAAAGAATATTAAATTGAAAATCAACTTACAACAGAGAGATATTTTTCATGTAGAGAGCATACATTTTTCAATACATAATATTGAAAAGGAATTTGTGAAAATGCTCGTTTAAAACATGGCGTTTCCGGTCTTCTATTTTAAGTATGCTATGCGAAGAAATCGCCCATCCAGTTATATATAGAGATCAGTGTGGAAACAGCTTTAAGGGAAAGAATTGAATAGATATCTTTATCTATTTTACTTTTATGATTTTCATAGTTAGTTGTCAGTTTTACACTGACAGGAGACAATACCTTAAAGTATTTACATACGTAGCAGAACGTTTGAAAGGTGATATCATATTTTGAGGCGCCACCGCGAAAATGAAGTGAAGCCCACTCGCAATAGATATATAGATAGAGAGAGAGCAACATATGTGAAGATAGAAGCAAACAAAATGGTAATTATCGTTGAGAAGCAAGAGTAGCGCCACCGTAGAGAAAAATTACAACGCAACAATGACAGAGAACAGAATAGAAACACAACTGAAACAGCGCCACCGTGGAGAAAAAGTAAATCTCATGTTAGAATCCTTTTCATAATTCACATTACATACATAATTCACGTCTTATCTTCCCTCAGATTATGCGATAATCAGTGACTTAACACAAATGCTTCGCATTAGAATTTTTTCGTGATTATTTTTATTATAATTTTTATTATTGACTTTTAAGGGGGGGTAAAGTTTTAACGGTGAAAAGGAGCATGTTTTTAAGAATTTTTTTGGTGTTACGCAAAAAGTTAATTTATTTTATCGCTTATTTGCATATAATATTGCAACATTTGAACAATATTTCTCTAAATTTTAATTAAAAAATATTAAGAATTGAGCGAGATAATGAGATTTTTCTCAGGCGACTCTAAAAAAATTGATTTGCGGTGTACGCTCTAACTTGCATTTCACTATTCTAAATATCTAAAACTTATTTTAAAAATCTTTTATTTAATTATCACCAAATCCTTATGGGAATAAATTTAATTCAAAATTAATCTTTTTTAGAAAAATTTTCTAACCAATATCATTGTTGACGAATAATTTTGGGAGCTTAAAATGCTTTGCTGAAGTCAACGGGTCAGTTGGTTTCAAAATTCTATTTTTTTATCCCCGAATTAGTACAGTGCACTACATTGTTCTAATTATACTGGTTTGTAGAGTCTGACTCCGACAGGTTAGGAGATACATGAATCTCTGGGGGTGCGGAGGACGAAGAAGTGTCCCATAAATAGTTCGCCTAAGGGACTGTTAAATTGCAGAAAAAAAGATTATTCTAATTCTAATTAAAAAGTAAGCGTATAGTTTAATTGTAAGGTAAGTATATGGTAAGTGCAAAGTAAATTATGTGTAAAATTTTGCTTACATTGGTTGAGATGCCACACTGAAAAACTGTTGATAGAAAACTTCCGCTATTGACTGTTGTGCAGCGCTACTTGACGTTTAAACTCACAGCTTAATCAAAATTGGGCGAGTTGCTCTCCTAAACTGGACTACCAATGGCGTTGAGTGAGCATATAAAGTATTTTGCGTTTAGATACATTTGTTGTAGGAATTGTATATTTCACTGGAATTCAAATAAAGGAAAAGAACGCAAAGTTTAGTTTTTAAAATGAAAATACAGTTTTAAAAAAAGATTTAATTTTTGTATAAAAAAATCAACACCTGTCGGAGTCAGTCTATGCACACCTGTATAATTAGTACAGTGTGGCCTATAGTACAATCTTGGAACTCTGACTTATAGACCAATTGTCGAATTCAAGTTTTATAAAAATCGGTCTACCCTTTGCAAATTGTGATATTTCGGTCGTGAAACGCCTCACAGTAAAAAATGTGTCAAAAAAATTCTTAATATTCTTCCAAAGAAATTTCTTTAAAGAGATTTTAATAGGAGTGCCTAGAAATAAAAAGAATACTTACAAGAAGTGCTGTTTTTCCAAAAATAAATTCTTTTGGTTAATCAGCCTAAAAATATTTAATTCTGCTGTTACGAAAGGGTTAAGCCATTTTTTATTTAAAACCATTTCTATTTAACCAAATTTTTGAGAAAACCGAATTTTCATTTTAGCGAATCTTCATTTGTCAGGCTTTATTTTTATGAATCGTTATTTGAATACCCTACCTTACATAATGCAACCTTCTAATACATAACATTTTTAAATATTTCATTCTACGCCTTTAATAAAAATTTATATATGGGTGATTAAATTTAAAATGTCATTTTCACTATCTGCAAATGTTGACTTGGCGATGTTGAAATTTCTGGTTAAATTATTTTTTTTTGGTTGACTAGCATGTATAATCCATGAAATCAATAGTGGTCAAGCACATAATAACAAATATTTTCATAAACAGACAGATTTTTGGAGAAAAAAACATATATTTTCACGAGGCACTTTTTCAGTATGTATTCACTAGAACAAACTGAAAATACAATCAGATTTTATAATAAATCATTGTATTAAAAGCTAATAGTCAAATACGAATTATAACCCGTGTGGAAAAATATTGTGGCAGTCTAGAGTCCAATGATTTCCCGATTAGCAATCAGCAAGTCCGTCTAATTCTAGACGGTCCATCAATTCCCGAATCAGTGACTTAACAGATGGGCTTATTAGAAAAAATCTAAGTCAAATATGTCCGCCTAGTACGGTGTTATTAAGACCGTCTAGATTTGGTCTAGGATGTTATATGCGCATGCGTCGATGTATGCCCAGCTGTTAAGTAACATGGCGCCTAATGGCGTCGCGTCGTTTGGCGTCGTTAGATCAGTCAGCGTATGGTGCATTTTCTTTGTGAATTTTAGTATTCGTTGTGGTTTCTGTTTTATGTGAATAATAATGTGCTATGTTGTTGCTGTTTTCTGTATAATTTAATTTTAAATGTGCACTGAAAAAATAGATTTTGATGTGTTTCTATGTGTTTTGACTAGTCGGCTGAAGCTAGCAGTCGTACTCAGCATCAATGTTTAGGCGTCATCTACAAATATGCCTCTCCTTCAAATTTAGTAATACTTAATGATTTAAAAAACCATCGAATATTGTTATTTGAGAATAAATTGTACACTAAATAGCAAATTTAGTAAGTTTTTATTTATTAATTTCATTAATTAGTGGTTGACGCCTAAAGATTGGTGCTGAGTACGACTGCTAGTTTCATCCGGCTGTTTTGATTTGCAGTAAATTTTATTTTACAAAAAGACTACTATATCTCCAATGCCAAAGATTGGGAGGGACACAAAGCCTTTCGCTTAAAGAAAGTTGAAGTGAAAAATACAGAAAATTAAAATATTTTTTTATACTTTTTATGTAAAAAAAAGTCATCAAAATTATTTCAAATATAATTAAGTTTTATCATTCTAAGAAAAGTTGTCATAACATATAATGATAAATTTTGAATAGACGTAGATAAGAATTTACTAGCACTGCTGATCAGACTAGAAACGCTGGTCTATTCTAGACGATAGCGTGGAAGTTTCGTTTCAATTCTGAACAGCCGCTCGACAAGACCGTCTGCCCTGGGTCTAGAAAGACGTTAGACAGTCTATTAAGCGCTTGGTCAGCGCCCTAAAATTTTTCCACACGGGAAAATAATTTATATTAATTGTCACCGTGAATTATGTAGCTGTAAATCACAAGAAGACATAAGCAAGTTAGGGGACACCAGTGACACGCTTAAAGATGTCATTGAAAATTATTTTTAAATAATAAAAAAGATATGAACATATGAGTAAAAATATAGTTTAAAACTAGAATAATTGAACGTAATAAATAGAAAATATAGGTGGATTTATAATTCATAGAAAAAATGTAGAAAGCTTAATATTAACAAAAAAAAAGAAAAATATGTTGTTAAATTTTATAATTTCAAAAAACGACTCTAAAATTATTTATTATTATTTACTTTTATTTGAAAATTTTGAGCAAATTTGTCAATTCTGCCTTCGGATTCGGATTCAGCAGCGAAAAATACATAGTGTTTAGAACAAAACACTTTTTTTTAATGCCTGTGTATTTTAGGGGACACCAGTGACAGCCCGAGTCGAAATTTAGACCCTACTTAGCCTCTAAAAATGTAGGGCTTATTCAGGTTTAGCAGTCGTAAATTCAGGAGCTGGATCGAGGAACTCGTTCTACTTGCAGTTGCCGCACATGCGTTAATATCAGTCATAGAGGAATGAGTGCTTTGGATGGGAATTTCTAGAAACAAAGTTGTTAAGATATAAATTTTTTGATATTTAGCTAATTAAAGTTAGTAATTTTTTTAAAATTTGTATTAAATTGAAGCTTAAAATCTTACTTTAATGATATTTCGTTAAAAAAAATAGTTATTAGATTTCGCTGTAAAATATAAATGTAACCCGAGTCGAAATTTAAGCCCTACTTTCACCCTGAATTTTCAGGGTCTATTGAGTGTTAGGAGTAGTAAAGTAGGGTCTAATTCTAATACAATTAGACCCTACATTGACTCCCAAAACAGGCGGAAATTTGCCAATCTTCCATTTGGAGATGCAAAGGAGGGTCTACTTCTAAGAAACCTATACCGTACTTTTATACATCGTAGACCCTACTTTCATACTCCTAGACCCTACAATTAGAAAAAGAAAAATTTGAAGATTTGTTCAGATTCAATTGAAGCACTTGGGATGAGTAAAAGTGGAATTTTATGTGTTTTATAGCGTCTATATACACGAAGTGTATATAGACGCTATAAAACACATCAGTATTTATGAATTTGGAGTACTTTTTGCATTTGCAGTGTTTCAAGTAATGCATTAAAAAATAATTCAAAATTTTCTTTTAGAATGTAGGGTCTAGGAGTATGAAAGTAGGGTCTACGAGGTTTAAAAGTACGGTACAGGTTTCTTAGAAGTAGACACTCCTTTGCTTCTCCAAATGGAAGATTGGCAAATTTCCGCCTGTTTTGGGAGTCAAAGTAGGGTCTAATTGTATTAGAATTAGACCCTACTTTACTACTCCTAACACTCAATAGACCCTGAAAATTCAGGGTGAAAGTAGGGCTTAAATTTCGACTCGGGAGGGGACACCAGTGACATTCTGCCTCAATTTTCATTTTAAAAAAGAATGATTATATTTCTAACTTTGGAGGTGTGCGATTCTGAAAGTTTCAGTAATAAGTGAGACTATAATGAGGTATTTGAAAAAAATACTAATATTAAGTACTATTTTGTCGCAGTACGTTGTAGTTTTTTTCTCTAGGCTTCTAGACACATAGTAATTTCTATTAACAGTCGATAAAGCAGTTTCATACTCTTGCACAATTAAATATTAAGCGCGAGATTCAGATTTTGTCATTTTCTCTTAAAAATATGAAATTTAAGGACATACGCTTTTGATTTTTTTCCAACCACTATTTTATTTATTTATATTCGACTAGTAGTTTTTCTTTAAATATAGAAGTTCCACTTTACGAAATAATTTTTTCGGTAATCAAAAACATGAAAAATAACCATTTTTCTTAGTAGACAAGATATGGTTTCATGTTCGCGGACACGGGACACCAGTGACATTTTGCCTGCAATTTTGCTGCCAAATTTTTTCTGAGTGCTTTTAGTGGCTAAAAATTAAAATTTGAACAAAATAAATGATATATAAAATTAATGAACCATAATATGTTCGATATATAAGTTCGGACTCGAGTTTTCTCGGCAGGACAGCAAAATGACATTTTAAATTTAATCACCCATATACGCTCCTGGTGCTGCTCGACAGTTCCCTTCTGCCCTTCCGCCTACCTCACCTACAAACTTTGTCCACAAGAACGCATTGACTGAGGACGCATCGATCGGAATTCCAGTATACAGATAATTTTATAAAATATTTGCCAAAAATAAATTGTACAGATATTAAAAATCATATTACGAATTATCAGATTTTTTTTTAAAATAGGCTACAACGATTTTAATTAAGTATGATACCGTTAACTCTCCGAATTGTATAGAATTTCTTTTCTATCTCAATAAAACTTGAATATCATTGACTTTAACCTCATCTTCTGCATTCACTTTGAGTTCATTGACAACTATTTTCCCTGCTTCCTCAAATAATTCCAAATATTTATCAGGACTCTTACAGAATTTATCATGGAGCAATCCATTGTAACCCGCCAAATAAATCTTTAAAGTCAATATCGATCCAACTGTTTAGATGTATGGTTTTACATCCATTCAAAAAATGCCACAAATGCGTATTTTGAGTATTAAAACGTAAGTTGCTTGAAAACTAGAGCCAATCCACTATTTTCTAAGTCAAATTCGGATTCTACAGACAAAATCCTATAAGAATCGGCTATAACATTTTAGGCAACATGCAATTGATAAAATTTTGTCGGCCTGTGTAATTAGATGACGAGGCATTCGGTTATCTTCTGGTAATGCCACACAGTGTGGAAAATTGTTGATTTTTGTGACAAAATCGTAGAATTTTTGACAGAGTTGATATACCTAATTTAATAAAAAAATTGAACATGAAAGTTGAGTTTTTATAGATTATGGGAAAAATACGGAGAAGCTCCTAGAAAATGTTTTAACCTATTAAAAAATTACGCAAAGTTGGAATTTGACTAAAGAAAAATGCTTTTTATTGTACTGACAACACAAAAGCGTTGAAATCATTATCTGTATCGACTACACTTACGTACACAGAAAAAACTTGGACTCATTTTTGTTGCAACTCAAAATGAGTCCATGTTAAATGACATAGAACGTGGCGCCATCTGCCCTACTCATTTTTGTTGCAGCTCATAATGAGTCACTTTTCCGACTCATTTTGAGTTCAGTTTTTTTCTGTGTAGTCTTTTATGCTGAATACTAATCCGATGCCTGAATTGTTGAAAAAGAATTTAGAAATATACATCCGCCATGATTTTTTAATAAACTGTCAAAATGCTGATAACGAATATGACCTTCGAAACTTAAGAATCAAAATGACGGATCCAATATGGCCGACTCAAATTGTCAAAATGTTTTCATTTTAAACAAATCTCACATGTTTGATGTTTTTAGGGTCGCTGATAACGAATATTACCTTGGAACCTCGAAATTCAAAATGTCGGATCCAATATGGCCGACTCAAAGTGTCAAAATGTTTCCGTTCTAGGCGAAACTCATGTTTTATGTTTTTTGGGTCGCTGATAACGAATATTACTTTAGAAACTTAAAATTCAAAATTACAGATCCAATATGGCCGACTTAAAGTGTCAAAATGTTTCCGTCCTAGGTAAAACTCTCATTTTTATGATTTGTATATAAAATATTTGTAACTTTTAAAGCTGCAAAATTTTCAGAATTTTTTAAATGATTCTACTACATTAGAATGTCAAGGAATTATGATCTGATAGCAAACTATGTTCTTTTTGTGTTATCATATATTTTTTTTAGTATATATACTAGGCTTCTGTAATAAGAATTACAAATCATTTTTAAAATAAGTTTCGTCTAGAACGGAAACATTTTGACAGTTTCAGTCAGCCATATTGGTTCCGTCATTTAGAGTTTCTAGTTTCTGAGGTCATGTTATCAGCGACACTAAAAACATAAAACATGTGAGTATCGCCTAGAACAGTAACATTTTGACACTTTGAATCGGCCATATTGGATCCGCTGTTTTGAATTTTAAGTTTCTAAAGTCGTATTCGTTATCAGCGACTCTAAAAACATCAAACATGTGAGTTTTGTTTAAAACGGAAACATTTTGAGAATTTGAGTCTGCCATATTAAATCCGCCATTTTTAATTTTAAGTTTCGGAGGTCATATTCGTTATCAGCGACCCCAAAAACATAAAGCATGTGTGTGTTGTTTAAATCTAAAGCATTTTAACATTTTTTTAAAAAAAAAATTTGGCGGATTTATATTTCTAAACTTTTTTTTCAACAATTCAGGAATCGAATAAGTATTCAGCATAAAAAACTACGTAAGTGTAGTCAATAAAGATAATAATTTCAACGCTTTTGTGTTGTCAGTACAATGAAAACCATTTTTCGTCAGTCAAATTCCAACTTTGCGTAATTTTTTTATAGGTTAAAACAATTTCTAGGAGCTTCTCCGTATTTTTCCCATAATTTATAGAATCTCAGCTTTCATGTACAATTTTGTTTATTAAATTAGGTATATCAACTCTGTCAAAAATTCTACGATTTTGTCACAAAAATCAACAATTTTCCACACTGTGGGACGTTCATACAGAATTTAAATTACCATAGGAAGTCTCCATACTACAAACGATTGATTTTTCTCTCCGTGTGTTATTGGTATTTTTTGGAGCTTTTGATGATGAGGGTGTAGAGTAAGGAGGATCAAGGAGTTCAATTTCTACCAGGTCGGCAATTTTATTTTTGATTGTGTTGGAAAATCCTGGTTTTTTGTTCTTAATGTTGAATTTCCGATATTTTTATATCTGTCTCGTGATGGCAGGAGCGAAGCAGGGAGCAACCTTGGAGAGTAAGGCTGCTAGAGCTGCTGAATTTGTGGTGAGGGGAAGGAGCCATGATGAAACACTAAAGTAAACAAGCAAGTGAAAGAAAAAAAACTGTATCCGAAAATGGTCTCAGATGTCGATTTTACAAAATTAAAATTAAATTTTATGAAGCATAAAAATTTAAGTTAAAGTGTGAATGTAACGAATACAGCTCGTAACCTAAAAGAAATAAGGAGTTGCGTATATGGAATAAAATGAAGCCAAAATATTATTCTTTCAAACTCTTCTTAGTTTTTGTTTTTATTGCCTGTGGATTCGGAGCTGCAGTCCGAAATTTTAAAAATAAGTGGTTTTCGACACTCTATCTTAGGGAGCGTTCACAAATGATGTCACACTTTTGGGGGTAGGGGGGGGTTATGCTAAACGTGACACAATGTATTTTTCTCATGTGAAATTGCATGAAATTGCGTAACAGGGGTAGGGGGGGGGGGGGTTGAAAATATCTAAAAATTGCGTGACATCATTTGTAAACGCTCCCTTAGAGTAAAAATTTGTTAAAATGAAACAAAATAACAGACGAAAAATTAACGTTAAAATTAAAAGATTAAATTTTATATACATTAATAATGTGTTACGCCAAGTAAATTATATACATAAATATGTCGCTAAAGAAACAAAAATTATAATTTTTAAAACAACGTTTTATCATAAACACAAGAAATTTAATTTTTTTATTATTTGTGCGTGATGTCAATTCACATATTTTTTTCTTTCTGAAAATTCGCACAGGATTTTTATTAAATAATCGTTATTTATAAATGTTTAAACCACAGCTTAAAATTTCGTACAGGATCCTCAAAGTAACCCTAACGGATCCTGAGCAGTTCCTGTACAGGATCCGCCAGGGATGCTTGACTCTTGTACGGGATCCCGTACAGGATATTGGGACAAGGTTCCTGCGTAGAAACCTGAATAAGAACCTGTGTGGAAAACTTGATTATTGGGGTCCTTCGCCAGTTTCTGTGTGGGAACCTTAATATCAGATTTTTCACAAAAATTTTCCCTCGTATGAACCTGCATGAGATCCTGCACAGGAAAGTTTTTATTTACATCCCTACGAGGGAAAATTTTTGTCAAAAATCTGATGTTAAGGTTCCTACACAGGAACCGGCGAGGGGCCCCAATAATCAAGTTTCCCACACGGGTAATTATGCAGGTTCCTACGCAGGAACCTTGTCCCAATATCCTGTACGGGATTCGGTCGGGATCCCGTACAAGACAAGTCAAGGATCCCTGGCCGATCCTGTACAGGATCCGTTAGGGTTCCTTTGAGGATCCTGTACGGGCATTTTAAGCAGGGATCTTTCTCAAGGGTGGTTTGTGACTAAATAAACTAAACACTTTAAAACAATAAATTCAATTAACTTAGGTTTGATAAATCGAGCCATAAAATTGGCGGCGATCTCTTGAGCCTTTAAGTATACGTAAAATTGAAAGTTGAAACCCATTCGCAAATTAGCATTATGACTATTAATTATATTATTATTCCTTTTTATAATTATAACATTTTATTATTAATTAATATTATTGTTATTGTACATGTGACCCGCTTTTATTTTCTCTATTTATCAAATTTAAAACTGGAACTTATTAATATTATCTTATTATTATAAATATTATGTTAAGTAAAGCATTATAAATATTTACATATTAAGAACAAAAATTTAAACTAAACGATTATTTTATTTAGATAAAAGAAACATTTCCTTTGAAACAAATCTTATTTGAAGTAAAAAAATATTTTATGAGTAAATAAACCTTATGTTTTAAAAAAAGGAAATATTTGATTGAAAAGCAAATTATTTGATTTTAATACAAAAAAGTTTTAGGTTAAATTTGATATTTTGTTTTAAATTTTAACGTGAGGAAAAAATTTTCAGAGGAATGATAAAAGTTATCTAAATTATCTGATGCAGATGGGTTTCATACATATAAGTCGAATTATTTTACTAAATTCAGGAGCTGGATCGAGGAACTCGTTCTACTTGCAGTTGCCGCACATGCGTTAATATCAGTCATAGAGGAATGAGTGCTTTGGATGGGAGTTTCTAGAAACAAAGTTGTTAAGATATAAATTTTTTGATATTTAGCTAATTAAAGTTAGTAATTTTTTTAAAATTTGTATTAAATTGAAGCTTAAAATCTTACTTTAATGATATTTCGTTAAAAAAAATAGTTATTAGATTTCGCTGTAAAATATAAATGTAACCCGAGTCGAAATTTAAGCCCTACTTTTACCCTGAATTTTCAGGGTCTATTGAGTGTTAGGAGTAGTAAAGTAGGGTCTAATTCTAATACAATTAGACCCTACATTGACTCCCAAAACAGGCGGAAATTTGCCAATCTTCCATTCGGAGAAGCAAAGGAGGGTCTACTTCTAAGAAACCTATACCGTTCTTTTAAACCTCGTAGACCCTACATTCTAAAAGAAAATTTTGAATTATTTTTTAATGCATTACTTGAAACACTGCAAATGCAAAAAGTACTCCAAATTCATAAATACTGATGATAAATACAAAACACATAAAATTCCATTTTTACTCATCCCAAGTGCTTCATTTGAATCTGAGCAAATCTTCAAATTTTTCTTTTTCTAATTGTAGGGTCCAGGAGTATGAAAGTAGGGTCTACGAAGTTTAAAAGAACGGTATAGGTTTCTTAGAAGTAGACCCTCCTTTGCTTTTCCAAATGGAAGATTGGCAAATTTCCGCCTGTTTTGGGAGTCAATGTAGGGTCTAATTGTATTATAATTAGACCCTACTTTACTACTCCTAACACTCAATAGACCCTGAAAATTCAGGGTGAAAGTAGGGCTTAAATTTCGACTCGGGAACTTTAATCTTACAGACGAGCAGTTTGACATAACATTTTATTCAAATTGCTCATCTATACATTGCAAGCTTAAAAATAATTCTTCAAACAAAATGTCATTAAAGTGAGATTGAGAGTTTAATTTTTTGAATTTATAAAAAAATTACTAACTCTAATTTGCTAAATAGGAATGATTAATATCTTAGCAACTTTGCTACTAGAAATGTAATGAAATGTAATGCTAATGTAATATTGTCTTCATTTTAAGGTTATGGTACGTGCTGCTTGGTAAACTGCAATCAATCTGGATTCTTCGATCTGAGTCCTCAACTAAATTTTTATCTATCTATACACAGAGAAGTTTGTAGGTATCCGCTGTTATCTGACCCGGTCCTGTGGACATATTGCCTGGTAATGTTATGAAATATAACAATTATAATATCAGGGTTGCTACAAAAATTGTATTTCATTTTTCCCCAACTTTTCCCTGATTTCCAGACAAAATTATGTCTTTTTCCCTGACACTGAAGTATATTCTGATTCCCTCCAAAAATTTATTAGATATTAAAAAAAATTTTCTATTACATTTATTTTCAAATTTCTTAAAAAGTAAAATTATTCGAAAACATCAATAACTTCTTTTATAAATAAATATTTAATCATTATTATTTTTCTATAGGAATTAAGATTTTCAAATTCAAACCTTTTGAAATTCAATAACTTATAATAAATTTAAGATGACAGAGTGATAAAATAATTATTTTATACATATCATAAGAATATTGTAACTATAAATTCAAATCAAAGACTTTCATTTGAACACTTTTCAAAACTCAATTATTTCTGAAAATTCATAAGCTATAATGCTTTTAATATTAAATTATAGTTTAAAATTTCAAGTGAAATTCATTTTGAATCAATTTTTATTAAAAAATTTTTCGGAAATTCAATTATTTAAATACGAAAATAAATAATTGAATATTTCTGAAAATTGAATTTTTATGAAGAATTTCATCAAAATTTTTAAAAATATATCAATTCCTGTGAAAAATTTTATTTATGAAAATAATTGAATTCCGGAGAACAATATTATTATTTATAGTAATAATTAATTTCTTGTGAAGAATTTTATTCAAAATTTTTTAAATAATTGAATTTTTTAAACTTTTTGAAAATAATTGAATTCCTGTGAAATTTTTATTAAAATTATGTTTAAATAATTGAATTCTTTTAGAAAATTTTATTAAAATACTAGTTATTAAAAATAATTAATAATTAAAATGAGGAGAATTTTTGGAAATAATAGAATTCTTGGGAAGAATTTTATTAAAATATCTTAATAAATTTTAAATAAATTATTAAAATATTCCTAGGGAGAATGTTATATTTTACGAAAATAATTGAATTCTATGACCAATTTATTTATTATAATTTTTTTAAATCCTAATTAAATTCTCGAGAAAAATTTTATTATTTATAAAAATAATAGATTTCTTTTGAAGAATTTTATTCAAATTTTTTTAAATAATTGAAATCCTATAAAAAATGTATTATTTGTTTAAATAATTAAATTCTTTTAAAAATTTTTATTTAAATAGTAGATATTAAAAGTAATTGAAATTTTACCAAGAATTTTATTAAGGGGGCAGTCTGGGTCTTTTGCACGTATTTTGAAGAATGTTTTTTTCATAGTGAAATTTATTTAAACATTTTTAAATTTTTACATATTATTACACATATATTAAACTATATAACAAAATTCTTTTATTATTTTTTGTTGTTAATAACGAAGAAATGACGACTTGAAAAAAAAATCTCGATAATCTGGTTGACATGATATCTCCAGTCAGACAGGCGGAATCAAAAAATTCAAACGGATTATTAAAATATAGGTAAGTGGTTACAGCCTGAACTAAAATCATAATTTTTAATTAATTTTTAACCTGTTTTTTAAACAATTTTAGTTGCAGAAGAAAGTTTAAAAAAGTAAAAAATCCGCCATTTTGTTATTTTTCAATGGAAATTTTTTATTTTAGTTCTGGTTGTAACCACTTACCTATATTTTAATAATCCGTTTGAATTTTTTGATTATGTCTGTTCTGACTGAAGATATCATGTCAACCAGATTTTCGAGATTTTTTTTTCAAGTCGATATTTCTTTGCTATTAAGAACAACAAATATAGAAAAAAAATTTTTTTATTTAGTTTAATATATGTGTAATAATATGTAAAAATTTTAAAATGTTTAAATAAATTTCACTATGAAAAAAAAATTCTTCAAAATACGTGCAAAAGACCCAGACTGCCCCCTTAAGTTTTTTGAAAATAATTAGATTTTGGAGAAGATTTTTATTATTGATAGAGATAATTGAAATTTTGACGAGTTTTTAAAAATTTTTGAACATAATTGAATTTATGCGAAGAAGTTTATCACTTTTGAAAATAATTGAATTTTTTTAATCAGTTCTTAAAATTCCTATTTAAATTCATTAAAAATTGAAATTTTATAAAATTTCAAATTAAAACCTCTGAATTTCATCTATTTATGAAGGTGGTAAACGCAACTCTTTTGAAATCCAATTAATTTTTAAATTTTTAAATAAAATTATTCATTAAATAATTTCTAAGTAATAATTTTATGATAGTTCTTCAAGAATTAAGTTATTTGAAAAAAAATTATTGGCAGATATAGAAAAAATTGAAGGTTTTGTATTAGAATTCTTGTCAATTTCATAGTTTATGAGGTAAACAAAAAAGACACAAAAATTCAAAATTTTTTTGTAAATTCTAAAAATTTAATTTTTTCAGTACTTTTAATAAAAATCCTTGACTTTTCCCTGAATTCCCTGACCTGTGGCAACCCTGAATATTATATATGTTTTAACATTGCGAGGCAATATTACAATATATTGAGCTTAACTCATGTGCTATTTGGGAGTATATTTCTCATTTTGCACCATATAGCTAAGGTAGCGAGCGTTATCTATAAGTAAAATGGCAGCGCGTCCACAAACTTTCCAGTGTGATTACAAAATTGTACACTTTTGTTAATTATTTAAATGACTTCTTAAATATAATACAAAAAAATTAACCTAAAATCACACTCAGAAAAGTACATATCTATAATTTACAAATTAAACAGAATAAGTTTCGATTTCGTTACTAATAATATATAAAAAACGAAGCTTATTTACAGAAAAGGAAAGACAATCTAGGACATTTTTTTTACTTTTCTTAATTTTTTTTGTTCTTTATTAAAATTTAAAATTATTGCAAAATTTCCTGGTATCTTTACGGCAGTGTTTTGTCAAAACAAATTATTTGACTTTTTGCTCTCCACGGCAGGTTTGAACAAATTTAAATTTTTTTTCATAACGCGGTGCAAAAAAGGGCACTTTTTTGCACCTTGTTATGAAAAATATCGTTCGTAACTAGTGCTAGTAGTTGCCAATTTTTGAACGAGCACTTTTTTTGGAACGAACTGTAGGCGAAGCTTCGCTTCGCCTACAGTTCGTTCCAAAAAAAGTGCTAGTTCAAAAATTGACAACTGCTCGCACTCGTTACGAAATATACTATTTTCGTACCACAAACCGTCTTTCGTCTGCTTTCGTCTTTCTATAAGAAATCTCTAGAAACAAAATTTGTAAGAAAATTACGGATATAGTACGAAAAAATGTAAATTTTTTCAAAACTACCGTGTATCATCATTAATATTTTTCTCTATACTCAAAGCAAAGCACAGCTGCGCAAAAAAATCTTTAAATAATTAAAAATAAAGTTAACTTAAAAATAATTACAATTTTATTTAGAATATACTTTATTCTATTAAATTTTTTAATAACTTTACTAATTCAATTGAATTTTAATAAACGAAAATAATGTTTCAAATCATCCAGAGAAACTTATTGTGTAATATAAATACTCTAAACCTACAAGGTTATAATGGAAAAGAATTTAATTTTCAATTGTAATTTCAAAAGGAATTAATATACAATATCAATTTGCTATGTGTAGAGTGTAGTTAAATTTTGAAGTTTCAATTCAAATGCTAGAGAAATAATTTATAGTTAATTCAATTAATTTTTATAAAAATTAAATCCTAAATAAAATTATGAATACAATTTCTTTTTAAATTGTAATTTAAAATTGAATATAAGTTGTAATACTCAACGAATTTCAATTTAGAATTGAATTTTATATTAAATGAACCATTCGCTCGAACAACGGCTTAAGTTGATTTAAGCCGTTTTTCAAAAGACGCTTACCATCCTGTTAATTAACATCTAAATTATAATGTTTGATTGGAATTGTTTAAAGCAAAACCTATTAAATTAAATAGTAATGCTTTAAATTACTTAGAATTTATAAATTAGTGTTAATTTTAAGACTTTCCAAAATGCCTCAAAAACACTTAAGCCGTTATTCGAGCGAACGGTTCAAATGTGAATTTTAAATTTATATTTAAATTCGATTGCCTAATTAAATTTAAAATCATATACAGTTATGTAGCTCTCACGAGTTGTGAATTTTAACAGGTTGTTAAAATTGTGGGCAGGTTAACTTTTAATACTTTTTATTTTTTCAGAAAATTTTTGTCAAAGCTGCGTATAATTCCGTGGTGGAAAGCCATAACAGCAAAAGTGTAATTTTTATTAATTTTGAGATATCATCAGTTTATTATAAATTTAAAAATGCTTTTCAAAGTTTCATAGTCCCTAATTCAATTAAATGCAAATTAGTGCAAAAAATATTGCATAAATAATCGCACAACTGCACTTTTGGTATAACGAAAGATTAATATTTAAAAATTCTTGTGTCCATTGTACAGTAGAGTGCAAAGATGCCTTCTTGGTTTGAACGTGTCGCTCTCATATGTTTCCATGGAAACATATGAGTGTGACACGTTCAAACTAGGAAGGCATCTTTGCACTCTACTGTACCTTTAGGTACCTATTACTGAACAAGAATATCAAAAAAAAATAAATTTTCATTCAGTCAGTCCCATAAAAAAACAAGATTAATGTGTCAAAAAATCACTTTTTAGCACTTTTTGAATGATGATTGACAATCACGGGGAACCTATTTTTATCAAGAAATTGCTATCTCAAATTTAGTCAAAATTTATGGTAAAAATCGATTTCTATTCTGCTACTGAATCGATTTTAATGAAATTTGAATATGTTTCAAATGTAGACAAGACAATTCTAGAAAATAAAGTAAAATTTTTTTTTTAAAAAAGTCAAAACAAAAATTTTTAAGGTTAATTATGAAGTGACCACTGTATCATTCCTACCCACTTAAATATAACTTTCTGATATTTTCAACTTAAAATTTTGAGTTTTGTGGGAGTTATGGAGGGGTAAAAATTCGAAAAACGCATTTTTCTTAAAAATTACTATGCATTTAAATGAGCTTTGGATATGTTGAAAAGACAATTAAAGAGATTCCAAAAAAAAAAATTCAAATTTGGTTTTCAAAAAATTTCAAAAATCTTTTTTCTTTTAAATTTCATTTTGAAATTTTCAAAAGAATTTTTTTTAGTTCTATTGAAGTGTGACATTTTTATTTATTTTAACTGTTCTACTTAATGCAACAATTTTGAAATACATGATTTTAGGGTGCGTCTCGGTGAAAAATTCAAAAAACCCTAACCGGAACATTTTTATTTAGTATGTGAATGGTTAATTAATTATTTGATTACAAATTAATACTAAGGGGTTTTCTAAACACAAGTCTGAAGTTGATGTTAAAACAAATTATTTTCAAAATTTTGAGTTCAAAATTGCAGAAAGTTATATTTATGTGGAAAGTAATAATTATATAGGCCAAATTTAAAGAAAATAGATGCGGGGCAGTTTTTGCACACTTAACCCCCTAAGCCCTTTACATAAATAAAGAAAATTAATATTTTGCAAAAAAATTTTTTTTTAATTTTTAGTCTCACTTATCAAAGTAGTAACGACCAAATTATTATAGTCAAGATTAAAAAACTCAAAATGTTCACCAAAGAACGTTATATTCAATTAATTCTGCTGGAAATGCTGACTCAGACAATATCGATGTTGTCGACTCCGAATCCATTGTAAAAATTAAAAAATCCAAAATATCTACTAAAAATTTGTTTGTTTATTTAGAATCATATTGCTGTATAATAAAATTTTATTCTTTCTATTAAGATGAATGAACTTGATTTTATAAATTTTAGATTGTATAGAAAATAACTTAGAAATTAAATTTACTTGTCGTTAATGCTTCCTTCACGAGGAAGCAAATTCTTTTGCTGGTCGTAAAGAGGAAGCAAAATGTTCATGTAATAAACATCTGGATTAACAACTTGTTAAAATATTATAAAAACCAACATTATTATTAAAAATTGCCTATCGTGGAAGAAAAATCTTAACTCTTTAGGTTAGTCAATTTTTTAAGATAGATTATAAATAATCAGTACGGCAAAATTGCATAAAATGTCTCGAAAAAGAAACCCTTCCGATTGGAAAAATAATTGAAAATTAAAAATTAAAAGATATTATGGAAAATTATACGAAATTCGATACGAAAAGCCGAAATAAGGGAATATACATATGATTGTATATGTGTAAATTTATGTGTATGAGTTTTATGTAAATGTGTAAGTTTATATATGTGTGTTTTGTGATACTGTCGAACCTGGATAAGCGAGAATCCGAGGTACCGTCAGTTTTTCTCGCTTATCCAGTTATCCACTTAACGATTTCTCTCGCTTAGAAAGGTTTATGAATTAATATTGTCTTTTAATTAATTTAATGAATAAATGTACAATAAATAAATGTTACAATGTTTAAGTTAAACTGAAATATTTTACTTATTTATTTTTAAAATATTCGGTCATTTTTGTTTGCTTTTTTGTTTTTGCTAATAGATCTTAAGGCAGATTATAGTTTAATAAAATTTTAAAATATACTGTAAAGATAATTCTCGCTTATAGAGGTCTGTGAGAGAAGCGACTCTCGCTAATAAAAGGGTGGCTTCTCTCACTTACAGAAGTCTAGACGAGAAAAAACGACTCGCGATTACAGAATCTCGCTTTATATTACATGTAAAAACGACGGGACCAGCAAATGACTCTCGCTCATTCAGGTTCGACTGTACTTTTATTAAATTTAATTATTCAGTTTTTTAATTTCAAAATCAGACTTAGACGCTGTTAGATTCATTTTTCAAAATTTTTACACTCAAAAATTAACTGAAGTTGGTTACATATTTAAACGTGAACTATATAATAGCACAACTGCTTTAAAATTTGTGGTTAGGAGTGTTCGTACTTTTTACAAAATCTGACAACGAACTATAGGCACATATTTTCTAAATTACCTAAATCATTTATGCTTTTGCGTGGATTAAAAATCTTTTGGATTTATAGGGGTTGCAACAAAAATTTAATTTTGTTTTTTCCTGACACTAAAGAATATTCTGATTCACTCCAAAAATTATTAAATATTTAAAAAAATTTTCTATTACATTTATTTACAAATTTTTACAAAAGTAAAATTATTTGAAAACATCAATAACTTCTTTTTTAAATAAATATTTAATCGTCATTATTTTTCTATAGGAATTAAGATTTTCAAATTCAAACCTTCTGAAATTCAATAACTCATAATAAATTTAAGATGACAGAGTGATAAAATCATTATTTTATATCATAAGAATGTTGTAACTATAAATTCAAATTTTCAAAGATTTTAATTTGAACACTTTTCAAAATTCAATTATTTCTAAAAATTCAAGCTATAATGCTTTTAATATTCAATTATAATTTAAAATTTTAAGTGAAATTTATTTTTTTATCAATTTTTATTAGAAAATTTATAGAGAATTCAATTATTTAAATACAAAAAAAAAATTTGAATTTTTTTTTGAAGAATTTTATCAAAATTTTAAAAAATATTTGAATTCCTGTGAAAAATTTTATTTATGACAATAATTGAATTCAGGATAACAATATAATTATTTATGATAATAGTTCCTTTCTTGTAAGGAATTTTATTCAAAATTTTTTAAATAATTGAATTTATGTAAAATTTTATTAAAATAGTAGACATTAAAAATAATTGAATTTTTGTCAAGAATTTTATTATATTTTTTGAAAATAATTTTGAATTTCTGTAATCAGTAGTTCTTTAAATTTCTAGTTAAATTCATTTAAAATTGAAATTTTCTAAAATTTCAAATTGAAACCTTTGAAGTTCATGTATTTATGAAGATGGTAAACGCAACTGTTTTGAAATCCAATTAATTTTCAAATTTTTAAGTAAAAATGTTCATTAAATAATTTTATGATAGTTGTTCAAGAATTAAGTTATTTAAAAAGAAATTATTGTCAGAAAAAGAAAATTAAAAAAATAGTGTAACTATAAATTCAAATTTTCAAAGATTTTAATTTGAACCTTTTTCAAAATTAAATTATTTCTAAAAATTCAATTTATAATGCTTTTAATATTCAATTATAATTTAAAATTTCAAGTGAATTCAATTATTTAAATACAAAAATAAAAAATTAATTAAATAATTGAATATTACTTAAAATTAAATTTTTATGAAGAATTTTATCAAAATTTTTTTAAATAATTGAATTCAGGAGAACAATATTATTATTTATGATAATAATTAATTTCTTGTGAAGAACTTTATTCAAAAATTTTTAAATAATTGAATTTTTCAGAATTTTTTAAAACTTTTTGAAAATAATTGAATTTCTGTGAAATTTTTATTAAAATTTTGTTTGAATAATTGAATTCTTTTGGAAAATTTTACTAAAATAGTAGATATTAAAAATAATTGAAATGAGGAAATTTTTGAAAATAATTGAATTCTTTAGAAGAATTTTATTAAAATATCTTAAATAATTGAATTGCTTCGAAGAATTTTATTTTTAAAATTTGACAAAAATAATTGAATTGTTTCGAAGATTTTTATAAACATTTTTGACAATAATTGTATTTCTAGGAAGAATGTTATATTTTACAAAAATAATTGTATTCTATAATCGATTTATTTATTATAATTTTTTTAAATAATTGAATTCTCGAGAAAAATTTTATTATTTAAGAAAATAATAGATTTCTTGTGAAGAATTTTATTCAAAATTTTTTAAATAATTGAATTTACATAAGACATGTATTATTTGTTTAAATAATTGAATTCTTTTGAGAAATTTTATTAAAATAGTAGATATTAAAAATAATTGAATTTCGAAGAAGATTTTTATTATTGATAGAGATAATTGAAATTTTGACGAGTTTTTAAAAATTTTTGAACATAATTGAATTTATGCGAACAAGTTTATCACTTTTGAAAATAATTGAATTTCTGTAATCAGTTGTTCTTAAAATTTCTATTTATATTCTTTAAAAATTGAAATTTTCTAAAATTTCAAATTGAAACCTCTGAATTTTATCTATTTATGAAGATGGTAAACGCAACTCTTTTGAAATCCAATTAATTTTGAATTTTTTAAGTAAAATTATTCATTAAATAATTTCTAAGTAATAATTTTATAATATTTCTTTCTAGAATTAAGTTATTTAAAAAGAAATTATTGTCAGAAATAGAAAAAATTAAAGGTTTTGTATTAGAATTCTTGTCAATTTCATAGTTTATAAGGCAAACAAAAAAGACACAAAAATTCAGAATTTTCTTATAAATTCTAAAAATTTAATTTTTTCCAGTACTTAAAAAAAATCCCTGACTTTTCTCTGATTTCCCTGACCAATTCTATTTTCCCTGACCCGTGGCATCCCTGATTTAGGTAATTAAGAAGATACGTGCCGATGATTCGTTAGGAGATTTTTTAAAAAATCTCTGCGTGCAGAGAAAAACTTTTCGAAAACGAATGTTTACCAATTTTACGTCATTTGAACCAGACAGTGCCGTTTTTGTTGGGCGATAACTGTTGGTCGAACATAACGAAGAAATCTCAGAGATCATCGAACATTCTTAAACTAGAAATATGTTAAATTTTACATCAAGTCGTATATTTTAATAAATAGGATGAGCCTGTTTTAAAAATATATCAAATAATAAGTCTAAATATCAAGAATCAAATAAATCCTTTGATTTTTCGATTTCAAAGAAGTAAGAGAATATTAAAACTCGCTTATCTCGAAATAATGACAAATTAATGTGGTTGTGCTGTGATGCCTTTCCTCCACAGAAGTTGACGTGGGAAAATTTGTACTAGGAAATTTTAATTCTGAAAGGTATGTACACTATAAAGTTATTGTTTAAATAAACAATACATTAATTATCATTTGTTATTATATAATATTATTTCGTATATCACAATTCAAATAATTGATTTCTCATTTGTTGAAAATAACGTTTTTATATTGAATTTAAATAATTAAAATATTTCGAAATGTTTTTGTTTATTAAATAATAAATTATAATAAAAATGAGTTATTTTTCATGTTCACAAAGTAACTGTATATTACAAAAATAAAATTTTTGATTATTTACTACTGGCAATTTGTGAACCATACGCGTCCCTAAAATCGTCTAAGATGCGCGATTTAAGCGTTTAAAGGCCTGAGCAGAATGAAACGGGAAGCGAACAAAAGTATAAAATAGAAAAGAATAGACGACTTAATATACGTCACTTAAATTACATGTGATTTTTTTACGTATATTACCTAAAAAAATTTCAAACACAATGCAACTGAAGATTTAGAGAAGAGAAGGAGGAGTTTTCGCCACTAAAGGTACACTCTCACCTCACTGCCAGCCTGCCTGCGCAGGCAGGCGCCATAAGAGTGAGAGAAAAAAAACATTTAATTTGAATTTTTTGACTCTCTTACTCTTATGTGTTACCATGTCAACCTGCAGGCAGGCAGGCAGGCAGGCAGGCAGGCAGGCAGGCAGTAGGAGCTGTGCTAGCGCCTTTATAGTATCGTATCGATATTGTCAGGGCTCGAACCAGTGAAAGTATTTAAAAATATGGACTTTACGGACCAAAAATGAAAAATTACGGACCAATTACTGACAAAAATGTAACCAGTCAGAGTCAAATAAGAGAACATTTTACTTGTAACTAGAAATTAATTTTTTCCATAACTATAAAACATGAAGAAATCAATTACTCCGAGTCTTCGACTCGGAGTGATTGATTTCTTCATGTTTTATAATAATTAAAAATGTCCGAAAGATAAAATCATTATTTTATATTATAAGAACTACATATATAAGTACTTCTGCAAAATTATTTTCATCATTTCAATTGAATTATTATTTTCAAGAATTTTTAACTAAAATTCTTCTTTAAATCAGTTAATTTTCGTAAAAGTCCTCTGACAATTTTCAAATTCATTTGTTTACAAATATAAAAAAATTCACACTACATTTATTGCTTTTTATATTTAATTACTATTTAAAATTCTAACTGAAATTCATCTTTAAAACAATTTTTATTAGAAACTTCTACTAGAATTCAATTATTTAAATACAAATAAAATGCAAATAAATAATTTATTGAATAATTGAATGTTTCTTAAAATTGAATTCACACAAAGAGTTTTATCAACAAATTTTTAAATAATTGAATTCTTTTGACGAATTTTAATAAAATTTTTAAGAATAACTACATTTTTCAAGAGATTTGATTAAAATTGTATTGCAAATAATTGAAATTCTGAGATGTATTTTATTATTTATGAAAATAAATGAATTCCTAAAAAGAATTTTTTTTTAACATAATTAAATTTCTGCAAAGAATTTTATTACTCTTGAAAATAATTGAATTTCTGCAAGTACTTTCTCCAAAATTAAAATTTTTTTTCGTGTTGTTAACTAAAATTCTTCTATAAATCCATTATTTTTAATAATTTTTTTAAAAGTTCTTTAAAAATTTTTTAATTCATTTGTTTAGTATTCAATTTTCAAAAATTTCAATTATTCGGAAATTCTTCAATTAAATATATATATATATATATATATATATATATATATATATATATATATATATATATATTAGCAAGTAAAAACTTAAAAAAAATAATTTCAAGTAAAATTGAAACAAACTTTTACAAAAAAATTAATTCTTATACAGAATTGTTAATTACAAGTATGAAAAATTAAAATTTTCAAAGATTTTAATATGAAACCTTTTCAAAATTCTAAAATTTCTAAAAACTCACGCTATAATGCTTTTAATATTTAATTATAATCTAAAATTTTAAGTGAAATTCATTGCTTAATAAATTTCTATTAGAAAATTTGTCGAGAATTTAATTATTTAAATACACAAATAAATAATTTATTAAATAATTGAATATTTCTTAAAATTGAATTTTTATGAAGAATTTTATCAAAATTTTTAAAAATAATTGAATTTCTGTGCAAAATTTTATTAATGAAAATAATTGAATTTTGGAGATCAATGTTATTAATTATAACAATAATTAATTTCTTGTGTTAAGAATTTTATTCAAAATTTTTTAAATAATTGAATTTTTCAGAATTTTTCAAAACTTTTTGAAAATAATTGTATTCTTGTGAAATTTTTATTAAAATTTTGTTTAAATAACTAGATTCTTATGGAAAATTGTATTAAAATAGTAGATATTAATAATAATTAAAATGAGGAAAATTTTGGCAAATTATTGAATTGCTTTGAAGAATTTTATTTTTTACGAAGATAATTGAATTGTTTCGAAGATTTTTATAAACATTTTTGACAATAATTGTAATCCTAGGAAGAATGTTATATTTTACGAAAATAAATGTATTCTATGATCAATTTATTTATTACAAGTTTTTTAAATAATTGAATTCTCGAAAAAAAATTTATTATTTATGAAAATAATAGATTTCTTGTGAAGAATTTTAATCAAAATTTTTTAAATAATTGAATTCTTTTGATGAATTTCAAGAAAAGTTTTATAATAATTACACTTTTCGAAGAATTCCATTAAAATTGTATTAAAAATAATTGAAATTCAGCATTGAGTTTATAAAAATAATTGAATTCTTAAGAAGAATTTTATTTACGAAAATAATTTAAATTCTTATAAAAATTTTCTTATTTATGTAAATAATTGAATGATTGCGAAGAAATCTTTAAAAAATTTGTAAATAATTGAATTCTTGTGAAATTTTTATTATTTTAGAAAAAATAATTAAATGTTTGCGTAGAATTTTATTAATATTTTTTTAAATAATTGAATTCTTTTGGAAAATTTTATTTAAATAGTAGATATTAAAAATAATTGAATTAAAAAAAAATTTTTTAAAGTAATTGAAATTTTGCCAAGAATTTTATTAAAATTTTTGAAAATAATTGAATTTCAGCAATCATTTGTAATTTCTCTAAAATTCTCCAAATTATATCGTACAATTTGCAAACTTTTTATCCTTTTTCTATGAAATTACAGACTTTTTTTTAATATAACGAACTTTTACGGACTTGAAGCAAATTTACGGACATCTACGGGATTTACGGACCTAGTTCGAGCCCTGTATTGTCCATCACTAGTGGAAAAGTTTCTAAGGATTCCTGAATTTGGGAGAACTCACTGTATATTATAAATTAATAAAAAAGGTGTTTTTCCAAGTTTGAATATTGATAAAATTTTAATTTATTTTTTTTTCACGTGACTGTAATTTTTATTGATAAACAATTTATCATAGACTGAAAATATTAATGTAATTCAATTCTAATTGTCACTTTTTTAATCGAAATTCAAAAACTGTTAGAGATAGTCTTTCAAAATGATTTGAATGATGTTATAATTTGAAAGCAAATATTGCGGATGAATTTGTTTTTAAAATCTGATATTGCACGACGCAAAAATTAATCTAAAATCACATTTCAAGTTTTTTGGCAGTGCTTTACTTTGAAATTGTCATTGTGGAAGGCCGCATAATATTCCTTACTTAGTCGCTTACAAAATTGCGAAAAAAATTACATTTAGCATTAATTATTATTTATCAAATGTCTATTAGCTTTTGTTTGCATAAATCAATAATTTTTTCGTTTTCTTTATTCTTATCACCCTCATTTACACTTCGTCCTTAAGTAATTCTTAATTATTAGTTGTTCTTTTATTTCACTTATACGCATAAATACGTATTATTGATCATAACTATTAAATTTTAATTACCCACGATTACACATTTCTAACATTTTTCTCAAATTCAATTACATTTCAGAAAATATAATTATTTATTAGCTTACAAATTCAAGGAAATCAAAATTTTAGTGATTTTGATTAATCTGTAAACAAAACCAACTAGAAATAATCATCAGGAAGGGAATTAAAAATTTTATTTTTAAAAAATATTTATTAAAAGACAAATAATAGAACTAATGTTTTTGATCAAACATTTTATTTTATTTTTTTATCCTCATTAATTGTATTTTTTTATTAGAATACTGACTTTTATGAAATGTAATTGCATTTAACAAATGTCTGTAATGTTTGTCTGTAAAGTTTAGATTAAACTTTTTTTTCTTTAAATATATACTACTAAATTTGTGAGTGTTAATAAAATCAGTAACACTTTTTGAAGGGAAAGTGTGTTAGTCAACCCTTTTTGTCATCATCAACTTCCCTTTGAAAATCGTAAATAATATAAAAATCGATGGACACGAGTATCTACTTATATTTATATAATGTACACAATGTATCATTTTTTTTTTGTTTTCTTTTTTAATATCGACACAAATGCGTTCGCTTTCTTAGAATATAATTATTACTTGGCCTCGTTCGCCACTGTGGTGAACAGTAGATTAAAGTATAATTCAATTGATTTAATTACAGATTGATCTTCTTTATATTAATAATTTTAACTACATTAGTCTTAATATTTGACGTTTGCAATTTAAGATCAATAGTTTCTTCTTTATTTTTGTAATTACATATTAACACGTCGGGCAGGCGATGTAATAATAAATATTAATTCGCTGAGTTCCTTTTCTCTAAAAACAAGAAACTATTATGGTAGAAAAGGGTTTCTATCTTATCAACTCAATTTAAATAATATTAGAAGGAAAAAAATTGTCAAGGTGTACCAGGTATCCACCTTTAGTACTCACAGTCATTAAATGCCAGCCATCTTTGTGATTTACAAAATGAAAAGTTAATTAAATCTAAAAACTGGCCCTCTCACTGTCGAGATTTTCTCGTATTTTCCCATTTCCCATTGTTTTCTCCCTTAAACTAATCATTCAGCCTCTCGCTTCTATCTCTTGAAAATATTCCCTATTTTATGTAATTATCTATTTTTTGCATTGTAGATTTTTTTTGGAAAATTACATTAATTAGCTACGTTTTTTGTCCTAAAATTCTTGTTATTTTGTTTAAATCAGCTAATCGAAAATTTTTTTCATGCTACAGTGCTCGGCAGTCTATTGTCTCTCTTGGCTTAATCTTGAGTTTTATTCTTGTTTCGTCCAAAAAAAGTTTTGTGTGCGCGTCGACGTCCAAGATTCCCTTCGGAACAAGAAGACTGCAAGACGATTTTTTCCAAACTCGAAGAAGCATTTTATTCCCATTGATGAGGAGATGGTGGCAATTCCGAGGGATGCGCCACTGTTGAGCTGCAAAATTTTTAGACAGAAAACATTAGAAAAAATTGGTAAATTTTATGTTTTATTTTTTTAAATCTTTTATTATTCTATTTCAGGGTTGCCACAGGTCAGGGAAAAGTCAGGGATTTTTATTAAAAGTACTGGAAAAGATTAAATTTTTAGAATTTTATAAGAAAATTCTGAATTTTGGTGTCTTTTCTGTTTGCCTCATAAACTATGAAATTGACCAGAATTCTAATACAAAACCTTCAATTTTTTCTATATCTGCCAATAATTTTTTTTTCAAATAACTTAATTCTTGAAAAACTATCATAAAATTATTACTTAGAAATTATTTAGTGAATAATTTTACTTAAAAATTTCAAAATTAATTGGATTTCAAAAGAGTTGCGTTTACCATCTTCATAAATAGATGAAATTCAGAAGTTTAAATTTGAAATTTTAGAAAATTTCAATTTTTAATGAATTTAAGTAGAAATTTTAAGAACAACTGATTACATAAATTCAATTATTTTCAAAAGTGATAAAGTTCTTCGCATAAATTTAAATATGTTCAAAAATTTATAAAAATTCTAGTCAAAATTTCAATTATCTTAAATAAATAATAAAAATCTTCTCCAAAATTAAATTATTTTCAAAAAATTTAAGGATTGTCACAGCGGTGGTGAGGGGCAAGGGGATTGTTCCCATTACTCCCATGTAAAATCTTGCATGTTTGCAACCTCAAAAAAAAAATTTCAGTTTCATAATTTTAATCAAAAAACCTATATATTTATTTTATTCAAAGAAAAAAGACATTCAAAAAAGATGTAAAAATTAATGATAAAATTTTTTCAAGACTACAATATTAAAAAATGTATTTAATTAATTTTTTGAAAAAGTGCTAAAAACCATTACACAACATAGTCGACATATGGTTGGTACGACTGGAATATAGTATATTGTCAGAGGTTAACCTCCAATTTTTTAGTGATGAGAACACGAAAATTACAATAAACAAATGTAAAATATAATTATGATGCAAAAGAAACATAAAAGTTATTAACTTATGTTTAAGGAATATTATTAATTTCAAATGTACAGATAAAACTTGTATTTTTTTGAGGTTGTGTGTTGTTGCGATGTTGCCACATTTTCATGTGTTTTTGTGTTTGATACTTATACAATTATTACTGTTCTGAAAACTAAAACTTTAATAATTATTTATTCATTAAATCTGTGGTAAACTTTTTCTAAAATCTTCCAGTTTAAACATTTTGACATTGTCTATCCATATACAAAACCACAGATTTTTCTCTCATTTCCTTCACACTTTTTTCTAAGATTTATCTGAGCTCCCATAAGAGCCTATGTTAAATTGCAAATTTATTTTATTTTTTTAAGAAAAAACTACGTGGTAAAAAATTCTGAAAAAAATCATATGTTTCTAAAATAATATAAAGATCAAACCGTCAAATTTTTATAATTTTCTCTCATTTCTTTATATTTCCGGTGACAATCCTTAATAAAATTCTTTTTAAAATTTCAATTATTTTTAATATCTACTATTATAATAACATTTTTCGAAAGAATTCAACTATTTAAAAAAATTGAATAAAATTCTTTACAAGAAATCTATTATTTTCATAAATAATAAATTTTTTTTCGAGAATTCAATTATTTTAAAAACTTATAATAAATAAATTGATCATAGAATACAATTATTTTCGTAAAATATAACATTCTTCCCAGAAATACAATTATTATCAAAAATGTTTATAAAAATCTTCTAAACAATTCAATTATCTACGTAAACATTAAAATTCTTCGAAGCAATGCAATAATTTAAGAAATTGTAATAAAATTCTTCCCAAGAATTCAATTATTTTCAAAAATTTTCCTGACTTCAATTATTTTTAATATCTACTATTTAAATAAAATTTTTCAAAAGAATTAAATTATTTAAACAAAATTTTAATAAAAATTCTACAAGAATTCAATTATTTTAAAAAGTGATAAACTTCTTCGCATAAAATCAATTATGTTAAAAAATTCTCGTCAGAATTTCAATTATCTTTATAAATAATAAAAATCTTCTCTGAAATTCAATTATTTTCAAAAAATTTAATAAATCTATTGACAAAATTTCAATTATTTTTAATATCTATTATTTTAATATCTATTATTTTAATAAAATTTTTCAATAGAATTCAATTATTTAGACAAATAATACATTTTTTAATGGTAATTCAATTATTTTAAAAAAATTCGAATAAATTTCTTCACAAGAAATCTATTATATTATTAAATAATAAAATTTTTCTGGAGAATTCAATTATTTTAAAAAATTATAAAAAATAAATTGATCATAGAATACAATTATTTTCGTAAAATATAACATTCTTCTTAGGAATACAATTGTTGTAAAAAATGTTTATAAAAATCTACGAAACAATTCAATTATCTTCGTAAAAAATAAAATTCTTCGAAGCAATTCAATTCTTTAAGATATTTTAATAAAATTCTTCTAAAGAATTCAATTATTTTCAAAAAATTTCATCATTCTAATTATTTTTAATATCTACTATTTTAATATAATTTTCAAAAAGAATTCAATTAAAGCAAAATTTTAATAAAAATTTCACAGAAATTTAATTATTTTCAAAAAGTTTTTAAAAATTCTGAAAAATGCAATTCTTTAAAAAATTTTGAATAAAATTCTTTACAAGAAATTAATTATTATTTTAAATAATAATATTTTTCTTCAGAATTCAATTATTTTCAATGAATAAAATTTTTCACAGGAATTCAATTATTTTAAAAAATTTTGATATAATTCTTGATAAAAATTAAGTTTTAAGAAATATTCAATTATTTAATAAATTATTTATTTTTGTATTTAAATAATTAAATTCTCGACAAATTTAAAAGAAAAAATTAATTAAAAAAATGAAATTCACTTAAAATTTTAAATTATAATTGAATATTAAAAGCATTATAGCGTGAATTTTTATAAATAATTGGATTTCGAAAAGGGTTCGAATTAAAATCTTTGAAAATTTGAATTTATAGTTACAATATTCTTTTGATATAAAATAATGATTTTATCACTCTGTCATCTTAAATTTATTATAAGTTATTGAATTTCAGAAGGTTTGAATTTGAAAATCTTAATTCCTATAGAAAAATAATAATGATTAAATATTTATTTATAAAAGAAGTTATTGATGTTTTCGAATAATTTTACTTTTGTAGAGATTTGTAAATAAATGTAATAGAAATTTCTTTTTAAATATCTAATAATATTTGGAGTAAATCAGAATATTCTTCATTGTCAGGGAAAAAATCAAAATTTTGTCTTGAATTCAGGGAAAAGCAAAATGAAATTTTTGTGGCAACCCTGTATTTCTTCCTCATTGAGGAATGATGTGTTAGTGAAAATTTTCGATTGTGATTTTTTTGCGTATTTTGATATAATTTGACCTGAGGGGTCCAAAAAACATTTTTTTTAAATGTCCATGTGTGTGTTCTAACATTGCTTTAGTCCCAGTATATTCCAATATAATATATAAGAGGTTGATTGAAACAAATTAAAATTAAAAAATTAAAATAGGGTAATTAGAATTGAAAGCAATTTAATTATGTTTAATACCATAAAATTCGTAATTATTTGAATTCAATTTATGACATAAACATTGCTGACACTTTAATTCATTTTAATAAAAAGGAAATAAAATGCATTAAAATGACTGCAAATATAATCAAGATGTTCATGGATCAAGCTGTTGTTTTGCACATGTTTTATTGAGCTAAAAAGGCAACATTTCCCCACTATTAGAATAGGATTCTAAAAAAAAGTTATTTTTCGGCCCACCCTATTGAATATCATCTTCAGGGAATTTTGGTTTGCATCGCATAATCATAGCTATAGATTAACAACAAGGTACACCCGGATGTCGAGGGAGACGCCTTTTTTTGTCTACATTTCAAAAGGTAGAATAACCATTTGTTAGAATTTTAAAAGTCAGAATGCCTTACTGTTCGAATAGCTAAAACTTCGAATGTTTATTTGTTAGAAATTAGAATTATTAACAGTTCAAATGTTCATTTCTTAGAATGTCTATGTGTTCGAATTAATAAAAGTTAGAATGTATATTTGTTAGAATTTCCAAAAGTAAGAATGTTTATTTGTTAGAATTCCCAAGAGTTCAAATGTTCATTTTGTTAGAATTTTATTTGAGCAGAGAGTTTCTGTTTTTCTGTTCTTTTTAGTCAAAGATATGAATTGTCATGCAGCACAAATAGTCATAGAAGTGAATTACCCTTGAAGCGGATATGAATATTCCTCCTACATCAGATGCGAGTCGGGTTGCAAAAGGATCGATTCTTTTGGAAAATAGGCATCTAATAATTTGGCGCGATTTAGCGGAGAGAGGATGTGAAGACGCGAGATTCATGAAAAATGGGGATTGTCTTCGCCAATTAGTGGTCTCTTGGCCCACTTAAGTGGGGATTCTGCCTGCGATTTACGCGGGATATGCCATCGATTCTGGAAAAAGCGAAAAGCCATTTTAATTTGATAATCGCCTCTGGAATCGACAGCAAGAATCTCTTTTGTAAAAATAATCAATAAAATCGGATTTTAAATTGGGTTAAATCAAAATAGTTGAATAGTCAAGATCTAGAGGAGAATGGGGTATTGTGGGCCACATTTTTTCTTAGCTCAATATCTTACACAAAAAATTTTCTTTTTCAAATTTTCAAATTTTTTATCAGTAGGAGGTATAACCCAACATATAAAATAATAATAAATATCATAGTCAGTTTCTCAAAATTATCACTTATCTAAAAGTATTTTAAGTTTTACCAAAAAATGCAGTTTTATGATTTTTAAAAATGTATGGGGAATTGTAGGCCCCTGCCTGAAATAAGTTCAAAATCGAAAATAACGATGAAATATATTTATTAAATGGTTAGAAATATTAAAAATGTTATAAATGTTTATTAAGGATTGTCACAGCGGTGGTGAGGGGCAAGGGGATTGTTCCCATTACTCCCATGTAAAATCTTGCATGTTTGCAACCTCAAAAAAAAAATTTCAGTTTCATAATTTTAATCAAAAAACCTATATATTTATTTTATTCAAAGAAAAAAGACATTCAAAAAAGATGTAAAAATTAATGATAAAATTTTTTCAAGACTACAATATTAAAAAATGTATTTAATTAATTTTTTGAAAAAGTGCTAAAAACCATTACACAACATAGTCGACATATGGTTGGTACGACTGGAATATAGTATATTGTCAGAGGTTAACCTCCAATTTTTTAGTGATGAGAACACGAAAATTACAATAAACAAATGTAAAATATAATTATGATGCAAAAGAAACATAAAAGTTATTAACTTATGTTTAAGGAATATTATTAATTTCAAATGTACAGATAAAACTTGTATTTTTTTGAGGTTGTGTGTTGTTGCGATGTTGCCACATTTTCATGTGTTTTTGTGTTTGATACTTATACAATTATTACTGTTCTGAAAACTAAAACTTTAATAATTATTTATTCATTAAATCTGTGGTAAACTTTTTCTAAAATCTTCCAGTTTAAACATTTTGACATTGTCTATCCATATACAAAACCACAGATTTTTCTCTCATTTCCTTCACACTTTTTTCTAAGATTTATCTGAGCTCCCATAAGAGCCTATGTTAAATTGCAAATTTATTTTATTTTTTTAAGAAAAAACTACGTGGTAAAAAATTCTGAAAAAAATCATATGTTTCTAAAATAATATAAAGATCAAACCGTCAAATTTTTATAATTTTCTCTCATTTCTTTATATTTCCGGTGACAATCCTTAATTAGTTTAAAATTAGAAAAGAAAAAATAAGAAAATTAAATTAATCGGAATCACAATTTGGACAAGTAAAATAGGCTCCATTAATCACACAGTTTAAGTAAACATTTTCCTGTAGCGTTTTACAAGAAAAATTACTACGTAAAAGGATTTTGCATGCGCATGTCTGTGTTACGTGTGAAATTATTTCGTACGCAATATCAAAAATAATTATTTTAGCTACTTCTTAATGCGTGCCATTTTTTTCTCTTCGGAATATTTTGCAAAAAGGTTTGAAGAATGAGTAGAATTTTTTAACTTGAAATTTCATGGGTAAAGTGGTTTTATACATATTTTTTTATAAATAAACAATTTTCTTCATTATTAAACAGGGTTGCCACAAAAATTTAATTTTGTTTTTCCCTGAATTAAAGACAAAATTTTGACTTTTTCTCTGACACTGAAGAATATTCTGATTCACTCCAAAAAATATTAGATACTCAAAAAAAATTTCAATTACATTTATTTTAAAATTTCTTCAAAAGAACATTATTCGAAAGCATCAATAACTTCTTTTTTAAATAAATATTTAATGATTATTAGTTTTCTATAGAAATTCAGATTTTCAAATTCAAACTTTCTAAAATTCAATAACTTATGAGATTATTATTCATGTTTTATAATAAATTTTAGATGACAGATTGATAAAATCATTATTTTATATCATAAGAATGTTGTAACTATAAATTCAAATTTTCAAAGATTTTAATTTGAACCCTTTTCAAAATTCAATTATTTATAAAAATTCACGCTATAATATGCTTTTAATATTCAATTATAATTTGAAAATTTTAAGTGAAATTCATTTTTTTATCAATTTTTATTAGAAAATTTGTCGAGAATTCAATTATTTAAATACAAAAATAAATAATTTATTAAATAATAATTGAATATTTCTTAAAATTGAATTCTTATGAAGAATTTTATCAAAATTTTTAAAAATAATTGGATTTCTGTGAAAAATTTTATTTATAAAAATAATTGAATAATAATAATAATAATTAATTTCTTGTGAAGAATTTTATTCAAAATGTTATAAATAATTAAATTTTTCAAAATTTTTTTAAACTTTTTGAAAATAATTGAATTTCTGCGAAATTTTAACTAACATTTTGTTTAAATAATTGAATTCTTTTGAAAAATTTTATTAAAATAGTAGATATTAAAAATAATTGAAATGACGAAAATTTTTGAAAATTTTAATTAAATTTTTGGGAAGAATTTGATTAAAATATCTAAAATAATTGAAGTGAGAAAAATTTTTGAAAATAATTGAATTCTTAGGAAGAATTTTATTAAAATTTCTTAAATTATTGAATTGCTTTGAAGAATTTTAATTTTTACGTAGATAATTGAATTGTTTCGAAGATTTTTAGAAATATTTTTGATAATAATTGTATTCCTGGGAAGAATGTTATATTTTACTAGAATAATTGTATTCTATGATTAATTTATTTATTATAATTTTTTAAAATAATTGAATTCTCGAAAAAAAATTTATTATTTATGAAAATAATAGATTTCTTGTAAAGAATTTTATTCAATTTTTTTTTAAATAGTTGAATTCTTTCGAAAAATGTTATTAAATTAGTAGATATTAAAAATAATTGAATTTTTGCCAAGAATTTTTTAAAATTTTTTTAAAATAATTGAATTTTGGAGAAGATTTTTATTATTGATAGAGATAATTGAAATTTTGACGAGTTTTTAAAAAATTTCGAACATAATTTATTTTATGCGAAGAAGTTTATCACTTTTTAAAATAATTGAATTTTTGTAATCAGTTGTTCTTAAAATTCCTATTTAAATTCATTAAAAATTGAAATTTTCTAAAATTTCAAATTGAAACCTCTGAATTTCATCTATTTATGAAGATGGTAAACGAAACTCTTTTGAAATCCAATTAATTTTCAAGAATTAAGTTATTTGAAAAAAAAATTATTGGCAGATATAGAAAAAATTGAAGGTTTTGTATTAGAATTCTTGTTAATTTTATAGTTTATGAGGCAAACGAAAAAGACACAAAAATTCAGAATTTTCTTATAAATTCTAAAAATTTAATTTTAATATCAAGAGTAAAAAATTTTTTTGGCAAAATCCTTTTTTCATAGTGTTTTTTCATGTAAAATGCTGTAGGAAAATTAACATTAAAGAAAAGATAAAAATTTCCGAGTTTTAGGTATGGCCTGTTTCAGAAATTCTTACTTGCTTATGAAAATTTTACTTTAGACAAACAAAAGAAAATAAAAAAAATTGTATGATCAAACTTTCAAATATTATTAAATAATGTAGGTGGCCCACAATTCCCTCCAATCTTCCCTACTGATTATTTTGCAGAAAGGCTCTCTGCTATTGAAATATAGTAAGAAATCACATATTTTAAGTTTTAGTTTCCTTTAAAAAGTAAAAATGTTTTTATCCCACCAGCACAAAAATGTCGCTTTTAGATAGCTGACGACAGGGAGTAAAGTCATTCATTTGTTTGACTGTATGAAAATGAACACCATTTTCATACGTCTGCTATCTGAAATCGACACTTTTGTGCATTAGGAATAAAAAAATATTGTAAATAACACGGAAATAAAGGCAGCCCAATTTGTTTAAGATGATTTTTGTGTCACTAAAATCACCGTAAACAAATGGTTGCCTTTGTCCCCTTGTTGCTTAATATACTATTTCAGTAATCTGAATTTTGAAAGGGCAGAAGAAGTCACTTATACAAATTAATTTAAAGCTATGACTATTTGATGGAAACCTAAATTCCCTGCAGTTGGTGTTCAATTGACTAAATTTTCTAATTCCCAAATTTTTTTAATTATTTGAAATAATTCTAAAATTCAAATTCTCTCCAGTACTCGAATTCACTATTGCTTTAATATTTCGAGTGCTCGAATTCAAGTACCCTAAATTTTCGAGATTTTTTTATAAGACTCAATGTTAAATGTTAAGAAACAAAAAGGTTGATAACTTTTTTCATAGGTAACTTGAGATCTCAAATCTTTAACTACGCCTTTATATTAACTTTATCTAGCTGCACATCAAGTTTTATAAAAGTGTATCATAAAATTTCGATTTCGATTATTTATGAATGTTGTTATATATATCATTATTTGCTACCAAAAAAAGGTTGAAGTAAATTAGACTACCCATCGAAATATTATGATACACTTCAGAAAGCCTGACCCTTAAGGGGAGGTTACCATTCTCAATGGTGAAAAATGCACATATGTACTTACCTTGCAAAATTCTTGAATGCCGCGGATTGTGGATTTATACAGAGCGGTACACGTGATGTGTTGAGCTGTTCTGCAATAAATTTGTGCATTTCCTCTGTAACATAAAAACAATTAAAAAATGTGTAATTGATTTTGATACTTTTCTTTAATTTTTTGTCTCACTACTTTCTAAATTTAAAACAACGATAATTCTATAATTGGACAACATTTATGGTCGTATTTTTCATACCCCAAGGACATGAAAAGTTAACCTGGCCATTTTAGAACATTCTTAGGATCTGTCAACTGGGAAGTTCTAATTTTTGATTTAAATTGGAAAAAATAAGATAAGGTAACCACCTAAATTTCATATAAAGGTTTTGTTAAAGATTAACCAAACTGACCTTTCACCTGATGAACGCTTGTGAGTTTTCGCTCCCAGAAATCATCGAAAGGATGTGACGTAGCTGGTTCAAAGTCTCCTGTGTATTGCCTCATGCCAGCGCTTGTTGTATAACAACACGTGCACATACACGAATGATATCTCAGTCTTCCTTCATCTAGGTACGGATGCGCCAAAGCGTCCCCCACAGTAATCCTTTTGTCCTACAAAACAATTCAAACTTTCAGCATCTATCTTATTTTTAAAATTACTCATCGTAATTATCTTATCATAATAAGTACACCTATAACAGTAGAATTTAAAAAATTTTTAAATATTTTTGTTAAATAATGTATCCTTTTGTATTTTTAAATAATTTTCATTGACCTTCTTTTAATGCCTTAATGCCTAAATAAATAATATAACAAATAATTTAACAACAGGATTAGAGAAAACAATATAACAAAATTTCTAATGAAAAATATGTGAAAAACTATCTTACGGGATCGAAGACAAGCATTTGGCAAAGCAAATGTACAGCCTCGTGCGTCGCTTGACTGCTGAGGGTGTACAGTGCCGTGAGCGAGGAAGGTTTAGGAGCGCGTCCCAGCATATGTGCCCTAGCTCCTACACAGGCGTACCTCATGTCCTCGATGGTTGGCGTTCCCAGTAATTCTGTGATTAACTCCAACTACACAATTATCAAGAACAATAATTAAACATTTTTACTTGAGCATCTTTGTGGAAAATGTTCTTCAGAATAAAATATTATACATTTTAAAACATCGATTAAAGTAAACTATAGGAAATAAGTTTTTTAATCTGATTATAACTCGTAACGTTTCGGCGATTACTATTGTCGTTTTCATCAGACATTAAAACTTTATTGGGCAGATTATTGGTTAATGCATTAAACAATATTGAGGTATAATAAATTAACAGTAGTAAAAAATACAGAACAAATAATAAACGGTAAAAAAATAAATTGAGTAAACTAACAAAAATTACATCTTAAAAATATTAAAAAATGGAGCTGTTGACGAGGATCATAATAATCATCGAAACTTGAGTTTTTTTCACCTCTCGACTAAGTGATAAGTTTATAAATAAAATGAAAAAAGATATTATTTAATATTATTTAATTAAAGAGATTTTTAATAAGATGAAAATGAAGTTTTAAATATGATTAAATACCTGCAACACAGGACTCTGAGCTTGGAAGAGAATTCTCCTTTGCAGAAGTTCACCAAAAATACAACCTACACTCCAAACATCTACTGCAGCAGTGTAATGTCGTGCGCCCATTAAAATTTCTGGTGCTCGATAATACTGCGTCACCACCTCCTGGGTCATGTGTTTCGTTTGATCAGGTTCCTCAACCCTTGCCAATCCGAAATCACAGATCTTCAAGGAAAATTACAAAGATCAGTAATAAATAATTTTTAATCTCACAGGTACAAACATAGCTTTTTAAATAAAAACATCGAAGTAAACGTAACCAAACTGTTTTTTTCTCATAACCTGGTAATATTTTATTTTATACATTTTTTATTTAAAATTATTATAAATGATTTATTTAACCCTTGTGTTCATACCCGGGTACCCACAAGACTATACAATTTTTCATTTTAGTCAAATACATATTAAGATTTCTTTTCAGTGCTCCAGATCTACGTTATTTATAATAAATAAAAGCAATTACTTCATAAAAAAATTTTTTTTATAAATAAATAAAAAATTAGTTTAAAGTATAGATGTATACAACGTAGAATTTCTTGGGTATAGACACAAGGGTTATAACTGTTACGTTATAAGAAAAATATATATTAAAAAAAATTTCAATTATGTGCAATGTACAAATAAAAGTTTAATCTTACTTATAATAATATTTCTAATCACTCTATTAAAACAAATAAGAATAACATTTTTTGCAGAAAATTACCTTCAGAACACAATTGCTATTCACTAAAAGATTCCCAGGCTTGATGTCCCTATGAAGAATTCTGGCTGAGTGAAGGTATTTCAGACCTGAAAACCGAATAAATATTGGAATATAAATATATTATTTTTTGTTGATTTGGAGAAACAAATTTCTTCTCGAATTTCTTAATATTATTATATTATATCACTATATTATATTTTCATTTTAGCTTATACATAATTTTTTTTATGAAATGCTAAAATGATCGAAATTTTAATCAACAAATTTATAAGAGTAAGCAGCAATTTTAGGACCCTAAAGTTTTGAACGTTCATATGAACGAAATTTTTATTTTTTTATTTCTTAACTTTTCTGCAATTATCTTGTTCAGAGTAGTAAATACAACAAATATCAATCACAAAATTACACAGGCACACAAAAAAAAAAAAAGTGTCGTGGCCGAGACACTACAGTAGTATATTCCCATGTATTTTTGGCCGCTGAATCCGAATCTGAAGTCCGAATGCTCAAATTGGTTCTTTTTTTTGAGTTATACTCAAAAAAACGACTCAAAACACGAATTTGAACCAAAAAAATTAAAAATTTTTTTTGTGACATGACAATAGCATATTTCCCTGTATTTTTTCCCGCTGAATCCGGATTCGAAGTCAGAATTGACAGATGTGCTCAAAATTATGAGCTAAACTCAAAAATCGACTCAAAAAACCGAATTAAAATGACGAAAATGAAAAATTTTTTCTGTGACATTGCAAAAGTATATTCCTATGTATTTTTGCATGCTGAATCCGAATTCGAAGTCAAAATTGACAGATTTGCTCAAAATTTTGAGATAAACTCAAAAAACCACTCAAAAAAAGACTCAAAAAACCGAATTAAGGTGAAAAAAATTTTTTATGACACTACACTACTATATTCCCATGTACTTTTTCCCGCTGAATCCGAATTCGCAGTCAGAATTGACAGATTTGCTCAAAATTTTGAGATAAGCTCAAAGAACTGATAAAAAAGCGATTTAAAATAAAGAAATGGAAATTTTTTGCTATGACACTACATTACAGTATTTCCATATCGGATCTCGCATTTAAAGTCAGAATTGACAGTAGATTTCTGACTGATTTGCTCAAAATTTTGAGATATACTCAAAAAAACTGATAAAAATGTAATTTAATATGAATAAAGGAAATTTTTTGCTATGACACTACACTAGTGTATTCCCATGTATTTTTTCACTGTGATTCCAAAGTCAGAATTTTCAAAGTGGCTCAAAATTTTGGATTTCATTAAAAGTGCTCAAAAACATGCATGCTTGTACCTGTAACCAGGGTTTGAGTTCTAAAAAATTTTATGTCATTCTGATAATTCTAACTTCGAATTTGTATTCAGCGTATATAAAATTCATGAGAATACACTACCGAATACCAAAAAAATGAACTCTTTTGCATTAAATTAAATTTTAAGCATTTTTGGATTTAACTTAAAATTTTGAGCCAATTTAATAATTTTAACTTTGAATTTAGAAGCAGATGTAAAAACATGAGAATATACTAATGTAGTGTACTAGCAAGAAAAGTAGAGTTTCTTGACTTTAATTTTTGTAACTTAACAGATTTTCTTGTGTGTCTCAAAATTTTGAGCCATTAGAATAATTCTGACTTCAAATGCGAGATCCGAGTGTAAAAATATATGGAAATACTGTAATGTAGTGTCATAGCAAAAAATTTCCATTTCTTTATTTTAAATCGCTTTTTTTATCAGTTCTTTGAGCTTATCTCAAAATTTTGAGCAAATCTGTCAATTCTGACTGCGAATTCGGATTCAGCGGGAAAAAGTACATGGGAATATAGTAGTGTAGTGTCATAAAAAATTTTTTTCATCTTAATTCGGTTTTTTGAGTCTTTTTTTGAGTGGTTTTTTGAGTTTATCTCAAAATTTTGAGCAAATCTGTCAATTTTGACTTCGAATTCGGATTCAGCATGCAAAAATACATAGGAATATACTTTTGCAATGTCACAGAAAAAATTTTTCATTTTCGTCATTTTAATTCGGTTTTTTGAGTCGATTTTTGAGTTTAGCTCATAATTTTGAGCACATCTGTCAATTCTGACTTCGAATCCGGATTCAGCGGGAAAAAATACATGGAAATATGCTATTGTCATGTCACAAAAAAAATTTTTTAATTTTTTTGTTTCAAATTCGTGTTTTGAGTCGTTTTTTGAGTATAACTCAAAAAAAAGAACCAATTTGAGCATTCGGACTTCAGATTCGGATTCAGCGGCCAAAAATACATGGGAATATACTACTGTAGTGTCTCGGCCACGACACTTTTTTTTTTTTGTGTGCCTGTGTTATCGAAATTTTAATATTGGGGGTAAAAAACCACCCCTTTCCAAATAACACATATACGTTATAATGAAATGCATATAAGTGTCCAAAATTGCAAAAAGGCGTGAGAATTTCTTTCTCAAAATATTTTTAAAAATTCCTTAAAAATGTACCAAGCATTTTACAAAAGGTTAGAACGCGCGGACCCCCCAAAAAAAGCCACCCTTAATTAAAAACCGATAAAAATAGCATATAAGTGTCCAAAACTGCCAAAAGGCGTGAGAATTTCTTTCTCAAAATATTTTTAAAAATTCCCCAAAAATGTACCAAGCATTATCCAAAAGGTTAGAACGCGCGGATCCCCTAAAAACAAGCCACCCTTAATTAAAAACCGATAAAAATAGCATATAAGTGTCCAAAACTGCCAAAAGGCGTGAGAATTTCTTTCTCAAAATATTTTTAAAAATTCCCCAAAAATGTACCAAGCATTATCCAAAAGGTTTGAACGCGCGAACCCCTAAAAACAAGCCACCCTTAATTAAAAACCGATAAAAATAGCATATAAGTGTCCAAAACTGTTAAAAGGCGTGAGAATTTCTTTCTCAAAATATTTTTAAAATTTCCCCAAAAATGTACCAAGCCTTATCCAAAAGGTTAGAACGCGCGGACCCCCCCAAAAAAAGCCACCCTTAATTAAAAACCGATAAAAATAGCATATAAGTGTCCAAAATTGCAAAAAGGCGTGAGAATTTCTTTCTCAAAATATTTTTAAAAATTCCTTAAAAATGTACCAAGCATTTTACAAAAGGTTAGAACGCGCGGACCCCCCTAAAAAAAGCCACCCTTAATTAAAAACCGATAAATATAGCATATAAGTGTCCAAAATTGCAAAAAGGCGTGAGAATTTCTTTCTTAAAATATTTTTAAAATTTTCCCAAAAATGTACCAAGCATTTTCCAAAAGGTTAGAACGCGCGGACCCCCCCAAAAAAAGCCACCCTTAATTAAAAACCGATAAAAATAGCATATAAGTGTCCAAAACTGCCAAAAGGCGTGAGAATTTCTTTCTCAAAATATTTTTAAAAATTCCCCAAAAATGTACCAAGCATTATCCAAAAGAATAGAACGCGCGGATCCCCTAAAAACAAGCCACCCTTAATTAAAAACCGATAAAAATAGCATATAAGTGTCCAAAACTGCCAAAAGGCGTGAGAATTTCTTTCTCAAAATATTTTTAAAAATTCCCCAAAAATGTACCAAGCATTATCCAAAAGGTTAGAACGCGCGGACCCCCCAAAAATTCCACCCCTAATTAAATGACGATTAAAAAAAGACATAAGGGGCCCAAACTAATAGAAGGCGTGAAAATTTATGACTCAAAATATTTTTAAAAATTCTCAATAAATATACCAAACAATTTTCACAAGGTTAGAACGCGCGGACCCCCCCTAAAAAAAGTCACCCTTAATTAAAAACCGATAAAAATAGCATATAAGTGTCCAAAACTGTTAAAAGGCGTGAGAATTTCTTTCTCAAAATATTTTTAAAATTTCCCCAAAAATGTACCAAGCATTTTCCAAAAGGTTAGAACGCGCGGACCCCCCCTAAAAAAAGTCACCCTTAATTAAAAACCGATAAAAATAGCATATAAGTGTCCAAAACTGTTAAAAGGCGTGAGAATTTCTTTCTCAAAATATTTTTTAAAATTCCTCAAAAATGTACCAAGCATTATCCAAAAGGTTAGAACGTGCGGACCCTCTAAAAAAAGCCACCCTTAATTAAAAACCGATAAAAATAATATTATAAGAGTCCAAAACTGCCAAAAGGAGTGAGAATTTCTTTCTCAAAATATTTTTAAAAATTCCCCAAAAATGTACCAAGCATTATCCAAAAGGTTAGAACGCGCGGACCCCCCCAAAAAATCCACCCCTAATTAAATGACGATTAGAAAAAGACATAAGGGGCCCAAACTAATAGAAGGCGTGAAAATTTATGACTCAAAATATTTTTAAAAATTCTCAATAAATATACCAAACAATTTTCACAAGGTTAGAACGCGCGGACTCCCCCTAAAAAAAGCCACCCTTAATTAAAAACCGATAAAAATAGCATATAAGTGTCCAAAACTGCCAAAAGGCGTGAGAATTTCTTTCTCAAAATATTTTTTAAAATTCCTTAAAAATGTACCAAGCATTATCCAAAAGGTTAGAACGTGCGGACCCTCTAAAAAAAGCCACCCTTAATTAAAAACCGATAAAAATAATATTATAAGAGTCCAAAACTGCCAAAAGGAGTGAGAATTTCTTTCTCAAAATATTTTTAAAAATTCCCTAAAAATGTACCAAGCATTTTCCAAAAGATTAGAACGCGCTGACCCCCCCAAAAAAAGCCACCCTTAATTAAAAACCGATAAAAATAGCATATATGTGTCCAAAACTGCCAAAAGGCGTGAGAATTTCTTTTTCAAAATATTTTTTAAAATTCCTTAAAAATGTACCAAGCATTATCCACAAGGTTAGAACTGGCGCGACTTCTCAAAAAGACCACCCTTAATTAAAAAACGAATAAAAAAGCATATAAGTGCCACTAATTAAGAGAAGGCGTGCAAATTTTTATCTCAAAATATTTTTAAAAATTCTTAAAAAATATACCTAACTATTTCCTTAAGGTTAGAATGCTCGCGCGGACTCCTAAATCCCACCCTAATTTAAAATACTGAAAAACACTATATAAGTGTCCAAAATCGAGAGAAGGTGTTCGGCTTTCTTTTTGAAAATATTTTTAAAAATTCACTAAAAATATACAAATCAATTTCCAAAAGGTTAGAATGCCCGCGCGGACCCTCAAAATCCACCCCTAAATAAAAATACTATATATGAGCCCTAAATTACAAGAATGCGTTCGGCTTTTTATCTAATAATATTTTTAAGAATTTCGTAATATTATACCAAACAGTTTCCCATAGGTGCGATGTGGCGCTCGAAATCCCATAAACCACCTCTAATTAAATTTAAATAATATACATAAGTGCTTTATATTATCATTATTTATAGAAGAATTTTAATTAAAAACATTAAAAGAAGTTGAATTTTGAAGTAATTACAAATGTTTGCAGAAATTCAATTATTTTCAAAAGTAGCGAAATTCTTCTGGAAAATTTAATTATTTCCAAAAATTTGAATAAAATTTATGGTAAAATTTCAATTATGTATTTTCAAAAATTGTTATTAATTCAATGATTTTTGACAAATCTACTACTTTAATAAAATTTTCCAAAAGAATTTAATTATTAAAAAAAATTTTAATAAAATTTTATTTTAAAATTTCATTGTTTTTAAATAAATAATAAAACTTGTCCCAGACTTTCAATTATTTTTAATACAATTTTAATAGAATTCTTCGAAAAATGAAATTATTCTTAAAAATTTGATTAAAATTCCTCAAAAAAATTCAATTATTTTAAAAATCTTTGCTACAATTTATTTATTAGAATTTAATTATTATTATCTATAAAGTTTTAATTAAATTTATTCAAAAAATTAAATTATTTTTAAAAATTTTTAATGAAATTCTTTGTAATAATTTCATTTTTTCAAAATAATTTTAATGGAATTCTTCGTTGAAATTTTAATAATGGCAAAATTTCAGTTATTTTTAAAAACTCTTATAAAATTTATTGGAGAAATTAAATTATTTTTAATTAAAATTTTAATTATATTTCCGAAAAATGAACTTATTTTTAAAAATTTTATTAAAATTTGTGAAGAGAATTCAATTATTTAAAAATTTGTTTATTAAATTCTTTATGAAAATTCAATTTCAAGAAACATTCAATCATTTAATAGGATATTTATTTTTTGTATTTAAATAATTTAATTCTATGTATTTTTTTAGTAAATATTGATTTAAAAATGAATTTCAGTTAAGATATTAGATTATTACACAGGCACACAAAAAAAAAAAAAAGTTGTCTGTTCATTGAACCAGACCTACATGTCTTATAGTATTTTGGCCCCCTGAATACGAATATGAAGTCAGAATTGCTCCATCACCCTCTGTTTTTTTTTAAATCGAGATAACTACCCTTAAGTCTAAACTTCAAGAACTAAATTAAAAAAAATGAAATAACTACGGTTTCCTTCGGAGTAGAAAAATATATTTATGCGTTTTCTTCTTTCAACAACTCAGAAATAATGTCAAAATTGCTCCATCACCCCCTGTTTTTTTTAAATCGAAGAAACTACCCTTAAATCAAAAATTCAAGAACTAAATTGAAAAAAATGAAATAACGGCGGTTAACTTCTGAGTAGAAGAATATATTTATGCGTTTTCTTCTTTCAACAACTCAGAAATAATGTTATTTCATTTTTTTTAAATTTAGTTCTTGAATTTTAGATTTAAGGGTAGTTTCTCCGATTTAAAAAAACAGGGGGTGATGGAGCAATTTTGACATTATTTCTAAGTTGTTGAAAGAAGAATACGCATAAATATATTCTTCTACTCAGAAGAAAACCGCGGTTATTTCATTTTTTTAAATTTAGTTCTTGAATTTTAGACTTAAGGGTAGTTTCTTCGATTTAAAAAAAACAGGGGGTGATGGAGCAATTCTGACTTCATATTCGTATTCAGGGGGCCAAAATACTATAAGACATGTAGGTCTGGTTCAATGAACAGACAACTTTTTTTTTGTGTGCCTGTGTTATTGAATATTAAAAGCAATGTAGCGTAAATTTTTAGAAATAATTGAATTTTGAAAAGGTTTCAAATTAAAATTTTGGAAAATTTAAACTTTTCATACTTTTAACTAACAATTCTGAAGAATTAATTTTTTTAACCTTTAAACTGCTACGTGCTGAAAAATCACGCTCAGTGCTACCCCCGGACTGTCAGATCGTTATTCCCTTTTTTCATGGTTTTTTAGTAATTAATAATTTTCTAAAGACAACTATTATAAATATTTTTATTTATTAACATAAAAAAGTCATTTCTATATTATTTTGATTGAATTTTTTTTTATTTTTACACATGTTACAATACAAAATTTAATGAATTTGAAAAAAAAATTTTTTTTGAAAAAGTTGTCACCTAACAGATTTTGATAAAATATGAAGCTACTGAAAAGCTCAAGTTCTTATAATACACTGAAACCTTGGTTATACGGACAACTCGGGTGTGTGTCCGTATAATCCAAATAGGTTACCTTGACGAAAAAGTATAAATATGCAGGACAGTACGAAGATTCTTTTTGCTCTCGGTTGAAATATAGTCGCCTGCTAATTTTTTTTTATATCTTTAGAATTTATTAATATAGTGTAAAATTGATAATTTGAATTTATTAAATTACTTTTGTAGACAAATAAATTAATTAATTAATATTGTCCGATAACTCACTAACAATTTTGAGGTTAGGTTATATCAAGGGGAAAAAGGATCCAGTATTAGGTACGCTACTGACATCATCGAGTCAAGCACGATCCTTCCCTTCACCCCTCATCCCGTTTCAGCGCCATCACATTCCGTATAACCAATTTTCGTATAACCAAGGTTTCAGTGCACTTTGAAAAAAAGTTATAAGCAAAGAAAATTTTTTTAGCGGTCTGACAGACCGACATATCAGTTTAAAGGTTAAAAAAGTTTAATTAAATTTTTCTTTAATTCTTGAAGTTTTTATTTTCTAATATATACTTAATTGAAGAATGTCAGAATAATAATCGAAATTACGTAAAAATTAATATATTGAAAATAATTAAATATTTACGAAGAATTTTATCATTTTTGAAAATAATTGAATTCTTGCTGAGAATTTCATCAATGTTGAAAATAATTGAATTCTTGCGCGAAGAATTTTGTCAATTTTAAAAATAATTAAATTATTTTGAAGAATGTTAATCAAATTTTTGAGAATACTTGAATTCCTGCGAATAATTTTATTATTTATAAAAATAATTAAATTCTTGACAGGATTTTTAAGGAAATTTAGTATTAATTTTTCTCAAAAAGTTCAATGGAATTTTTTTTTAATTGTTTGAAGTTTTTAATTTCTAATTTTTTTCATTGAAGAATGCCAGAAGAATCTAAATTTTAGGTTAAATTGAATTGTAAACAAGTGGATTTCAAAATTCCCAAACAAGAAATTTTTCAAAAATTATTAAAAATAATAGATTTAAAGAAGAATTTGAGTTAAAAATTCTAGAAATGAATAATTGAACTGAAAATAATTTTGAAGAAATTACAGTAATCATATTTTTATAGTATAAACTATAAAATAATGATAGTATCAAGTTCTAATTATTATAAACCATGAAAAAAGCGATCACTTTGAGTCGTTATTTTCTTATTTTATAATAATATTCTTATATACACGGAGAAACTTTTTCTTCTAATATTAAATATATTTGGTTATCTTTATTCTAAAAGTACGTTAGAATGTGAGGATTTTTCGTGCGTTGTGCTAATAATTTTAACATTAATACGAAAATATGTTTGTGAAATAATACGGTAATTCTAACCTTTTTTCTACATATAGATAGAATATATAACAGACATTGTAACGTAACATACCAATTTTGGAAGGACTGCGGGCGGACTTAACCGATTTCGCCCGAGCATCACCGAATTCATCACCTGACGTCGCGAACTAACCCTAATGTTTTCGAAGTTGAAATTTACACGTGTATGAAAGAAAAAAACCTTTTATTAATAAACGTAAATGTCTCCTCATGCCAAATTAAATTCAAGAACTGTTCCTCAATATAACATAATTTTTTTCACGACTTTTACTTATTTACATAATTTGATTAGTAAGTTATTTTAAAAAATGCTCTCTCTCGAAGGCACATATTTTTCCACTCGTTTAATATATAAGGACGATTCAGCTGTGTACTTCTAACGAATCGTGCGATCTTTCGGTTTCCATGACCAATCGTTGTGTCTTTACTTGCGTGTGCGTGTTAATAATATAGGTTAGGTTCTTACGTCGTGTTAAATATATTTACCTACAGTTACAGTGACATACACTAATGCCATCTACCATCAGATCCAAGTATCATTATCGTCTCTATGAGTATCTATAGACAATTAATTTGTTGTGTTTCTTTTTAATTCATGGCTTTCCCAACTTTGCAAAAATTATTATTTTCTTTCTAAAACAACATACTAATTTTCGTTAGTTTCCTTATGAAGAACTGTAAAATATATACTGAATGAGTGTTTTTGATAGTCTCAATAGCAATTTCTATAACCTATGTCGTTTTTCCCTTGAATCTAACCTAACATACTAAAATGTCTCACCAGTTTTAAGAATTAGTGGTATTAAAAGTTTCTACGTGTATGTTATTAAATTTAAAATATTTGAAAATCTTAATTTCTGTAAAAAAATAATAATGATTAAGTATTTAAAATTCCATTTTTTAATAAAAATTGTTTTCAGCATTTGTAGTAATCAAATATTTTTAAAATTTGAAATTTAAATTTTATAAAAACTTAATTAGTTTTTTAAATTCCTAAATTTTTTTAAAATTATTATTTTCAAATATTTTAATGAATTTTCAGACAATTATTTAAATTTTTTTTAATCATATAATATAGATTTAAAAATGATTCAATAATTATTAAAAAATATTTTTAAAAATAGAAAAATTTAAGAAGATTGTTATTAGAAAAACATTTTATTAAACCGAGTTGGTACTGAGACAATGCAGCGACTCTAAAAGCGCGAAGCTGAGCCAAGCTGTGCCGAACGCACTTAAGTTATATTGTGTCCTGTTTCGAGTATAATCGGCAAAGCTCGACTTCTGTCGGCTTCAACGCCTCGACACATTCACATATACATACCGCGAAGTGAAAGGAGAATCGTCAGCGCTTTCAACAATCAACGTGTGCCGCATGGTGGGGGAAGGCTACATTCTCTCTATTCCTTCACGCGGGACTTTCTTGAGCATCGTGCCTCTCGAAGACTCGACAAAATCAAGTCTCCCCACTCCGCTCTGTAACCAGCTGTTCTGGCAGACAGCGGAGGCAAACGGCTCCCACTCTCGCGGTAGAATTACTCCTTCCAACATGCTTACGCACACAATCATATGCCAGACTTTCGCTCTTGTCCGTGAGCCTCTTTTTCGCTTTTCTTTAAACGCTAGCAGAGATGCCATTCGGCGGAGGAAATCGTGTTTCTTATTCCAAACTTTTTTCTTTTTGAAAAAAATCATACTTTGTAATAAACATTGTAATTGTCTAATATAAATCATGCTAGTTCTTTTCATTTCTTTCAATAAAAAATTAAAGTTCTGTTAAAAAGTAGGTATTTTAACAAAAAATCGAAATTATGAAGATTGTTCTATATTTTTATTAAAATTGTGAATTAAAAAATGAGCCGCCAGAAAGTAAAACGACACATAAAATTTCCACAGGCGTTTGAGTTGGCCTCTGATGGTTGAAAAATCGATGGTCATAAAGAAATTTTTTGAAATCACTTCCATAATGGGAATTCGAATCAGCATATTTTTTCTTCTTTAAAAAAATTGATAACTCTTACTATTTTCGAAAAAAATGCAAAAAACTGGATTTTTTGAAAACACATTTTTATTTGAATTTTTGACTTCAACTCGCTCTAAAACATAAAGTTATGAATATTTTCTTTTGATATTTACAGGGAGTATAGTTTAAATTATCCTTAAGATAACAAACTTTGGAAGAAAGTAAAATATTTTATTTAAAAAAAGTTATTAATTTTTTTCATACGCAGTGTCAAAATTGTTACTTACAATGTTCGAGAGCTTCGTTTATCTGAAAAATTTTTAGTGATCGAAAACTTCCAGTGAAGAAAATGTTCATTAAGGTATAATAAATATTTTTGCAAAGTAGTTTTACTCTAGGATTAACCGTTTAGCAAATATTATTGAAAAACTATTTTCTGAAAAACACGCGCGGCTAAACACAAACAACCTTGAGACTTAGCATTGCCAACTCAACACAAATATACGCTAGACTCCTGACTCGTACGCGTTTGTCAGAAAATAGATAGTTTAAAAACTATACTCCTTGTAAATATCAAAAGAAAATATTTATAACTCTATGTTTTCGATCGAGTTGAAGTCAAAAATTCAATTAAAAATGTGTTTTCAAAAAATCCAGTTTTTTGCATTTTTCTTGAAAATGGTAAGAGTTATCAATTTTTTTTATAGAAGAAAAATGATGCGGAATCCAATTTCCAATAAGTGATTTCAAAAATTTTTTTTTATGACGTCTGTGGAAATTTTATGTGTGGTTTTACTTTTCGGCGGCTCAAATTAAGTTTAGGATGGACGGAAAATATTCCAATCTTGTGTATTTTCTATTCATAAACAATATTACATTTTTCGTAATTAAATTATAACATTAAAGAGAGAAGAACAATTTTGCATAGTGCATAGTAAAATATTGTTTTGAAAATAAGAAAAAAGTTTCTGTTATTTGTTCTCTTTAATGACAATTTTTAGAGAAATTATAATAATTTTTTAGAAGTAAAGGAAAAGAAAAAAATTTTTTCATATTCACAATTTTGGCGCAAAATCCTCAGTTTTTTTGTTTTTCATAAATTTGCATGACTTTATTTCTCTCTAATATACATTTACAAAATATTAATAATTTTTCGTTTGCTTATTTGCTTATTTACAAAAATTAGTATCTAAAAATCGGTTAAAAATATTTCTATAACAAAGCAATTATTCCTAAAAATGTTCATTATAATTTTTATTAAAGTTCAATTATCAATATTTTCAATAACATCTTTAACAATATTCGAACAGCTAGAAAAATTCTTATATTAAAATTGTTACAAAAAACAAATTTTAAGAATATTTATTAAAAATTCTGGAAAAATCAAACACTTAAGGCTGAATCCGTTTTAAATCAGGCAGGTCGCCTAATTTCAAGTTATAGTTTTAGCTGTCGCTAAAATATGTTATTGTACATAAAAAATAAAGGGACACGTATTTTTTAATTTTTAAAAAAGACAAATTTATTTCCACAAATTTTTAAATTGTTAACGTTCACGTCAACAATAACGATTCAGGAGTGAGGTTTGCAGGTCCGTGCGAGCATTCTAACCTTTTGGAAATTGCTTGGTATACACGGAAAAAAAGAAATTAGCTGCAGCAGTAAACAGATGTTTGCTGTAAAATCTCTGAAAATTAGCTACCACAGCTAAGAAGTTTGCAGTGGCAGCGAGCATGTTAGCTGTGACAGCAAACATTAGTAAAAATTTAGTCGAGTTTGCTGTCGTAGCGAACTTGTTTGATCTCACAGCGAACTTGTTCGCTGTCCATATTTCAACGAACAAGGTTTGCTGTGGCAGCAAAATGTTCGCTGCCACAGCAAACCCTTTCTATTGCGTGTACATTTTTAGGGAATTTTTAAAAATATTTTCAGAACAAAATCCGAACGCATTCTCGTGATTTGGGGCTTTTCTAAAGGCATTCTTTTTTATTTAAGTAAAAGTTTTGAACACAATTTTTGTTGTAAAAAAATATTAAAATTTAATAAATAAACAAATTATATATTTATAATAAATTTGCAAAAAAGCATGTCCGTGAGAGCATTCTAACCTGTTGGAAATTCATTAGTATATTTTTAGAGACATTTTAAGAATATTTTCAAAAGTAAAGCCGAACGCATTCTCGTGATTTCGGGGATTATAAAATATTTTTAATTAAGGGTGGCTTGTTTTTAGGGGGTCTGCGCGTTCTAACCTTTTGGATAATGCTTGGTACATTTTTGGGGAATTTTTAAAATTATTTTGAGAAAGAAATTCTCACGCCTTTTGGCAGTTTTGGACACTTATATGCTATTTTTATCGGTTTTTAAATAAGGGTGGCTTTTTTTGGGGGGGGGTCCGCGCGTTCTAACCTTTTGGATAATGCTTGGTACATTTTTGGGGAATTTTTAAAAATATTTTGAGAAAGAAATTCTCACGCCTTTTGGCAGTTTTGGACACTTATATGCTATTTTTATCGGTTTTTAATTAAGGGTGGCTTTTTTTTTGGGGGGTCCGCGCGTTCTAACCTTTTGGATAATGCTTGGTACATTTTTGGGGAATTTTTAAAAATATTTTGAGAAAGAAATTCTCACGCCTTTTGGCAGTTTTGGACACTTATATGCTATTTTTATCGGTTTTTAATTAAGGGTGGCTTTTTTTGGGGGGGTCCGCGCGTTCTAACCTTTTGGATAAGGCTTGGTACATTTTTGGGGAATTTTTAAAAATATTTTGATAAAGAAATTCTCACGCCTTTTGGCAGTTTTGGACACTTATATGCTATTTTTATCGGTTTTTAATTAAGGGTGGCTTTTTTTGGGGGGGGTCCGCGCGTTCTAACCTTTTGGATAATGCTTTATACATTTTTGGGGAATTTTTAAAAATATTTTGAGAAAGAAATTCTCACGCCTTTTGGCAGTTTTGGACACTTATATGCTATTTTTATCGGTTTTTAATTAAGGGTGGCTTTTTTGGGGGGGGTCCGCGCGTTCTAACTTTTTGGAAAATGCTTGGTACATTTTTGGGGAATTTTTAAAAATATTTTGAGAAAGAAATTCTCACGCCTTTTGGCAGTTTTGGACACTTATATGCTATTTTTATCGGTTTTTAATTAAGGGTGGCTTTTTTTAGGGGGGGTCCGCGCGTTCTAACCTTGTGAAAATTGTTTAGTATATTTATTGAGAATTTTTAAAAATATTTTGAGTCATAAATTTTCACGCCTTCTATTAGTTTGGGCCCCTTTTGTCTTTTTTTAATCGTCTTTTAATTAGGGGTGGATTTTTTGGGGGGGTCCGCGCGTTCTAACCTTTTGGATAAGGCTTGGTACATTTTTGGGGAATTTTTAAAAATATTTTGATAAAGAAATTCTCACGCCTTTTGGCAGTTTTGGACACTTATATGCTATTTTTATCGGTTTTTAATTAAGGGTGGCTTTTTTGGGGGGGGGGGTCCGCGCGTTCTAACCTTTTGGATAATGCTTGGTACATTTTTGGGGAATTTTTAAAAATATTTTGAGAAAGAAATTCTCACGCCTTTTGGCAGTTTTGGACACTTATATGCTATTTTTATCGGTTTTTAATTAAGGGTGGCTTTTTTGGGGGGGGTCCGCGCGTTCTAACTTTTTGGAAAATGCTTGGTACATTTTTGGGAAAATTTTAAAAATATTTTGAGAAAGAAATTCTCACGCCTTTTGGCAGTTTTGGACACTTATATGCTATTTTTATCGGTTTTTATATAAGGGTGGCTTTTTTTGGGGGGGTCCGCGCGTTCTAACCTTTTGGAAAATGCTTGGTACATTTTTGGGAAAATTTTAAAAATATTTTGAGAAAGAAATTCTCACGCCTTTTTGCAATTTTGGACACTTATATGCTATATTTATCGGTTTTTAATTAAGGGTGGCTTTTTTTAGGGGGGTCCGCGCGTTCTAACCTTTTGTAAAATGCTTGGTACATTTTTAAGGAATTTTTAAAAATATTTTGAGAAAGAAATTCTCACGCCTTTTTGCAATTTTGGACACTTATATGCATTTCATTATAACGTATATGTGTTATTTGGAAAGGGGTGGTTTTTTACCCCCAATATTAAAATTTCGATAATTTTGTGATTGATATTTGTTGTATTTACTACTCTGAACAAGATAATTGCAGAAAAGTTAGGAAATAAAAAAAAAAAATTTCGTTCAAATGAACGTTTAAAACTTTAGGGTCCTGCAATTTTCAATAATCTACTATACCAGATTTGAGGGCTTTTAGGGCTATTTTTGAGCGGTAGTGACAATTTTTGGGCTGGTTTACATTTTCAGAAAAAACAAATTTTTTGTGGAGGTGCCCACTTAAATCAAGTTAGCACCTCCTCTAACCAAAATACAGGAATTTAAAAAAAACCAAAACGCTATATTTTTGGGTTTTTTTAGGGCTCTTCAAAAGTCCATTGTCCGAATTTCAAAAATCATCCCTTTCTTAAAAACAACCCCATTCTTCAAAATAGCGAAATATAAAAAATCCGAGCTTCACATATTTGCGTTATTCTTTCTATTTTTATTCTTTTAAGTTATTCTTAAATAACCTACAATCTTTTATAAATGACCTACCCCTTTTTAAATACCTTTTAAATACCTAAACTTCTTCTACTCATTTATTATTTTTCTATAGGAATTAAAATTTTCAAATTGAAACCTTCTGAAATTCAATAACTTATAATAAATTTAAGATGTCAGAGTGATAAAATCATTCACGCTAAAATGCTTTTAATATTCAATTATAATTTAAAATTTTAAGTGAAAATCATTTTTAATCAATTTTTATTTGAAAATTTGTGGAGAATTAAATTATTTAAATACAAAATAAATAATTTATTAAATAATTGAATATTTTTTCAAATTGAATTTTTATGAAGAATTCTATCAAATTTTTTAAAAATAATTGAATTCCTGTAAAAAATTTTATTTATGATAATAATTAATTTCTTGTGTTAAGAATTTTATTCAAAATTTTTTAAATTATTGAAGTTTTTAGAATTTTTTAAAACTTTTTGAAAATAATTGAATTCCTATGAAATTTTTATTAAAATTTTGTTTAGTGGTTCATACCACTTTACACGCTTGAAAGTGAAGCTATTTTTAGAATTTTTTTTACGATTCCTTTATGGATTATATTGATCTGCATCTTTTTTAGTTCAATAAACAGGGTGTCTATAACTAATCTAAATAAAATTTCCCTGACATTTCCAGGTTTTCCAGGCTTTCTAAAATTTTTTTCCAGGTTTTAAGAATCGACATAATAAAAAATACATTGCTTAAATTTTATTTGATAATACTTATAAATGACGTGGAAGAAGTATTTACAACGTTTGTCATCAACGATTTGAAGAAAAAAACTGTTTTTCACTCAGAAAACAATATTTTACGTTTACAAAATTTTCCTTTTTTAACTTTTTGTTCAAGAAACATTGTAAAAGTTTTATTAAGACAAAAGTTTGAATAGAAAATTATTTTTTTCTTCTAAATCATTGTAAACGTCACCAACGTTATAAATTATGAATATAAAATGAACATTTTAAAAAAAATTATCAGGGCTCGAACCAGTGACACAGTATTTAAAAATACGTACTTTACGGACCAAAAATGAAAAATTACGGACCATTTACGAACAAAAATATAAGCAGTCCGAGTCAAATAAGAAAAAATTTTACTTAAAATTATAAAATAAATTTTTTCATAACTATAAAACATAAAGATATCGATAACTCCGAGTCTTCGACTGGGAGTGATCGATTTCTTCATGTTTTATAATAATTAAAGATAACCGAGTGATAAAATCATTATCAATTCAATTATTATTTTCAACAATTTTTAACTAAAATTCTTCTTTAAATCAATTTTACAAAATTTCAATTATTCATAAATTCTTCAATTAAATACGTATTCGAAAATAAAAACTTCAATTAAAAAAAATTCAATTAACATATTTCAAAAAAATTAATTTCAAAATTTAATTACATATTTATAAAAATTCACGCTATACGGCTTTTAATATTTAATTATTATCCAAAATGTTAACTAAAATTAATTTTTAAATCAATTTTTATTAGAATTCAATTATTTAAATACAAAAATAATTTATTGAATTATTGAATGTTTCTTAACATTTAATTCTCATAAAGAATTTTACCAACAAATTTTTCAATTGATGATGAATTTTAATAAAATTTTTCAGAATAATTACATTTTTCGAAGAATTCGATTAAAATTGGATTAGAAATAATTGAAATTCTTTGATGATTTTTATTATTTATGAAAATAATTGAATAGTTGTTAACAATTTTATAAAAAATTTTCAAAAATAATTGAAGTCCTGAGATATTTGTATTATTCCCGAAAAAATGGAATTCTTACGAAGATTTTTACAAAAAATTTTTAAATAATTAAATTCTGTTTGGAAATTTTGTGAAAATAGTAGATATTGAAAATCATTGAATTGCGAAAAGTTTTTAAAAATAATTCAATTTTACAAAGAATTCTATTATAATTCTTATTATTTATGAAAATAATTGAATTCTTTCGAACGTTTTAATAAGAATTTTTTTAAATAATTGAATTTCCAAGAAAAAATACATTACTTTTAAAAATAATTGAATTCATGTAATGAATATTGTTATTTATGAAAATAATTGAATTTTGCAAAGAATTTTATTAAAATGTAAAAGAATAAATGAATTATTTCAAAAAAATGTAATTAAAATTGTATTTAAAATACTTGATTTATTTCGAACAATTTTATTAAAATATTTGAAAATAATTGAATTCCTGTGAAAAATTCTAATATTTTTGCAAATAATTGAATTCTTCCAAAGAATTTAAAAAAAACATTTTTTTTAAGTAATTGATTTTTGCGAGGAATTGAAATTAAATTTTTAACAATAATTACATTTTTTAGCAATTTCTGTAAAATTGTATTAAAAATAATTAAATTTGTGTGAAAAATTTTATTAGTTTAGAAAATAATTGAATTCTTCATACGAATTTTATAAAAATTGTTTTAAATTAATAATTTTTTCAAAATATAATAAATATTGTGGAAATTTTTTTTTTAATTAATTAGATTCTTCTGGAAAACTTTATTTTTAAAAACTTTACTATTAATTTTTTACTAAAAATTTGTAAAAGTAATTGTGGGCTTTAAAAATATTGTTTAAGAGTATTTCAAGTTACAATGAAAAAAATTCCCTGACTTTCGAAAAAATTCCCTGACATTTCCCGATGCCAGCTGCGTAATTGATTTCTCCGGTTAAAAAAACGAGAACCAGAAAATTCAAGTTGATTTATGTTCAGTAGGACTGTACTAATCGCTCGAACTAGAAGTTTTAATTTTTATGCAAAAATAACAAAATGGCGTCAACTTAAACAAAGATTTTCGAAAATTAAGGTTTTTTTGGCAGTTTTTCGGTTCAAAAAAATAGTAAAATTTTGCCAAGAACTTTATTAAATTTTTTGAATATAATTGAATTTCGGAGAAGATTTTTATTATTTATGAAGATAATTGAAATTTTGACGAGAATTTAAAAAAATTTTTAAACATAATTGAATTTATGCGAAGAAGTTTATAACTTTTAAAATAATTGAATTTCTGGAATCAGTTGTTCTTAAAATTTCTATTTAAATTCATTAAAAATTGAAATTTTCTAAAATTTAAAATTTTAAACCTATCAAGTAATAAACCTTTGAAGTTCAAGATGGTAAACGTAACTCTTTAGAAATCCAATTAATTTTGAAATTTTTAAGTAAAATTATTCATTAAATAATTTCTAAGTAAAAATTTTATGATTGTTGTTCAAGAATTAAGTTATTTAAAAAGAAATTATTGTCAGAAATAGAAAAATTGATGGGTTTGTATTAGAATTCTTGTCAATTTCATAGTTTATTGAGGCAAACAAAAAAGACACCAAATTCAGAATATTCTTATATATTCTAAAAATTTAATTTTTTACAGTACTTTTAATAAAAATCGCTGACTTTTTCCTGATTTCCCTGAGTAATTCTAATTTCCTTGACTTTTCCCTGAATTCCCTAACCTGTGGCAACCCTGATAATGTTGAGAAGATAATGTTAAGTTAAGTTTTAAGAAACTAAAATGCGCAAAAAAGCAAACATCCAAAGGTAAAATTTCATGAGTGGCGGAGACATAGCCAGACAAAGCTTTCTGCTATGACATAGGACTACTGCCTATAATGGTTATAATAAAATTTTCCAACACGGAGGATTAAAGTGACACCACCGTCCCTAAACTATGAATACACTATGCTATAAAGAGAAACATATGATCCGGTAAATAGATATCATAAAGAACCCATAACGCGCGTGCGTTGCATAAAATATATTAGTTAAGTAAAGAGTCATAGGTGTGATGGAAAAGAATAAAAACAAGTATATGAGGATAGGAAAAAAACGAGAAGTGCACGCTGCTAAGCAAGAAAGGAGCTATGCTATAACCACCAACAGACCGGATGACGAGGTCTGGGGTCACGGATGGGCGGTGCAGGACTGGTTTTGGTCCCAGCGTTACAAGAAGAGGAACCTTATCTGGTAGGACATTAAGCTCCATATACCGGGTGTCTTTTCATTATCATCAATGCCAACAGGGGAAAAATTTCGGTTCATTGGATACACATATGAGTACATCCGTTGTGCCAAAAGCCGAAACAAATCTTGTACTTTAAAAGGGACGTATTTAAACCTTTTCTTGGATAAAAAATGTTCCTTTTCGGAGCACGCATTGTACTATGCGACTACTCATGGCAGAGCAATTGATGCACAACAATTTTTTTTGTGAACCTATTCGAGAAATTTACCCACTTTTCGACTGTGGTTTTTTTTACATATTTTGGTGTAATTTGAGCGCAGGAGTCCAAAAAACGTGTTTTTGAGAAATGTCAGTATGTGTGTGTACTCCCTGGTTAAAAGACCGGACAGATTTCGGACTAATCCGAAATTTGTCCGAAACAGTGCGGTTTATGGTCAGGTTTTTGTCACCCGGAATTAATCCGAATAAATCCGAACTCTATACGGTTTGTGAACAACTAGTAAATCCGGAGTTGGTCCGATGAAGTCCGACATAAATCAGTTAATTTTAACTAGTGAATCTGGAATTAGTCCGAAACAGTCAAAATTTAGTCCGGACAATTTAGTGAATGTTAATAAAAAAATAATTATACAAGTTACACATATTAATTATTATTACTTTATGGTACATTCAATATATTTTTCGATTTACCTATCGCAATTTTATTTACATTAACTATCCAACATTATATCGCACCGAAATCGAATACACTAACCACTATACCACGCTCGCATGGGAGTTCAAATTCACAATAGAATTTATCAAGTACCACGATAAGAAATGACAAAAAACTAACGCATAAGTGTTAATTATAATATTAAAAAAGATAACTAATAATAATACTAGTGTAAAGTCAAATTAACTGCAAAAGTAAATATTTTATTTACCATAAGTAAATACCCTGAATAAAAAGTGGGACAGATTTCGGACTAATCCGGAATTTGTCCGCAACAGTACGATTTATTGTGGAGTTTTTCACCCTGAATTAAGTTTGAAATCAATACCGTTTTTATAACTATTGAATCCGTAATTAGTCCGATTTAGTCCGAAGTAAGTCAGATCATATGCGACTAGTAAATGCAGAAGTAATCCGGTTGGTTTAACCAGTGAATCCGCAGCTAATCCGAAACAGTCTGCTTATGGTCAGGTTTTCGTCACTCAGAATTAGTTCGGATAAATCCAAACTCAATAGGTTTGTGTATAACCAGTGAATCCGGAATTAGTACGATCTAGTCGGAAGTTAGTCTGGTAATACGCAACTTGCAAATAGTCCGATTAAGTCCGGAATTTATCTGGTTATGGTCAGGTATTTGTCATACGAAATTATAATTATAGTTTGAATTTATCTGACCAAAATCATTCCGGATTAAGTCTCTGAATTGGATTAAATATGGATTGTTTTAGACTGTCTGTGGATTGTATATATATATATATATATATATATATATATATATATATATATATATATATATATATTTACAAATTCCATATTATTATAAGACTTCTTTTCGGACTGGGGTGTTTTGATCGGATATTATTCGGATTGCCGCTGACTATTACCGGATTCTTTGCATACATATTTTGGATTGTTTAGTATTTGTTTCGGATTATGCCTTTTAATTGAATTATATTCGGATTATTTCAGACAATTTTCAGATACTTAGTATATAGATTTCGGATTGTTTCGGATTATGTCTTTCAATTGGATTAAATCTCAATTGTTGCAGACAATTTCCGAATTCGTTGCATACAGTTTTCGTACTTGTTTCGGAATAGGATTTTGCAACACTTAATTTCAAATTGTTGCGGACTAATATCGGATTTCTTGCTTACAGAGTTCGGATTGCTTCGAAAATTTTACAGTTTAAGTTTTTTTAACTATATTAAATTCGGATTGTTGCGGACTAATTACGGACTCAATTCTTAGACATTTAGGATTACATCGAAGTGTTTTCGGTTTCAGGTTTTCGTTCGGATTAATATCAGACTAACGCGGATCATTTTCGGACCTTTTTCGTACAATTTTCGGACTAATCCGTAATATTCTGTCCGTATTTAATCCGGAATTAGTCCGAAATTTTTACCAGGGCTAACATTACATTAGTCTCAATATCTCAGAACCAGGAAGGTAGACTTCCATTTTTTTAAATTTAGATCTTCCTGGGGGACATGAAATAAAAGTATTTTTACTTTTAAAAATCTAAAATTTTGAAAAATAAAACTTTTTTGATTCACAGCCTAGATTATGCAGCTAATTCGCCATACGCCGCCATTTTGCAATATTTTTAATTTAAAAAAATAATTTTGATAGATTACATTATATATGTGCTTTACTTAAATTCAATAAACTTTACTATTTTTGATAAAAAAATTATTGAAAAAACGTGCGTTTACACGAGTGTCCCTCTTAAAGGCCTTATGTGGCATTTAAACGTAAAACTAATATTCACAATAATATAACATATAAAAGTGAAAAATATCTTACATTATTACTTTTGAAGTGAGTAAAATATTTACATAACAAAGTACAATCAGAGCAAAAATAAAAAGCGTACTATAACTACAATTTTTTTGTAAAATAAAATGTAATCCGTTTTCCTCAAAAAGCCCTCCGCCGATTATTTTCATTTTTTTAAAAAAATAAATCTAAAAACATGTAGTTTTAAAATTCGTAAAGACATTTGCAGTTAATAAACTTTTAATTAAAATTGAATTCAAACTCACCGTGTAAGATTTTTATTAAGACCCTTTTTGACCTGTAGGTCAAAATTACGTCAAACTTAACATAGATTTGACATATGGGTCAAAACTGCCCTTAAAATTAAGATGGTCAAAGAAAGAAAATTTTTGTTTTTCTTCAACTTTTAAGTAATATAAAAAATTATTTAAAAAAATTTTTAATTAAAAAAATTTTTTTTTTATATAAACAAATTAATTTTTTTTTTAATTTGTGCGTGATTAATTAAAATTTTTTCTTCATTTATTTGTACCTGACAATATACGAGCTGTAATTCTGATTTTAGAAAGTAAAAAATTAAAATTATTTTCTTCATTTACTCACACATTTGTACCATTTTGGCATTTTGGCCTGAATTGTCTATCAGCCAACGACATATATACATGTATTCCTAACGCCAACCTAAACTAACGCAGTATAAACATAAACGCACTATACTATTATATTCGCTATATTAAGTATATTCCAAACTGCTCTTATATACTAACTTCTCAAATTCTTTTGCTCTTGCGAGAAACGTAATACATAATAAGAAGTTTATCAATTTGATAAAACTTTAACTTTAAAAATTAATTAAAGCTTTTAAAAAATCAATTATGATCAGGGTCAATTTTATATATGACAAGAAAGTAGTAATTTACTAATATTCTTAAAATTAGTTACTTTATTCTATAATAATAAATTTGAATTTACACAAATTTTTCAATTATATTTAATATAATTGCTTTTCGTCGATGGACGAAAAGCTTCACATTTGACATAAATAATCGTTTAAATAAATGTGGATAGATTTTTTAAAAAATAAATAACATCTTTTACTATATTTAATAAAATTATTAATTATTATTTATATATTTCGAAAAATTTTCTATTTGGTTGTAATTATTAAAGTTTTAATTTCTTTTATTTTCACAGTATTTTAACATTTAAATCTATATCTTTGAAATTAATAATTTATTGTCAATAAAAAATTAATAATTTAATAAAATTAAATATTAATAATTTATATTCATTTGAATTATTTATATGCTTTTATAAATAATTAAATTCAAATTATTTATTAATTTAGGGCATTTTATCATGCATTTAAAAATTAATATAAGTTTGTAAATTTTTTGTTACAAATTTTATTTGCGAAGAAAATTATTACATTAAATTAAAATATAAAAATTACAGGATTAATTAAGCCCAAATTTTAATTATGTAATTAAAATCGTCCTGTAATTTAGTCAAATAAAAAATTGTTTCGACACTTTGACGTCAGGCGTTCACGTAAACACACCACTAAGGCACCACATTTAACAACGCTACAAGTCAGTTCTGTAATCGCTTACCATTCGAACCTTACTAAGAAAGGAACTTAAATTCGGAAGCAAAGTACAGCAGGCTTCGTGACATGTTACAGATGCGTTCTGTAATTTAAGCAGATCTATTTTGAAAAGTAGTAGAACTGCTCTGTAGCTGTAACAAAAGTGGTCTAAAATGGTAGTTTCGTACGAGCAGTACAGAAAAATTTTGTAACCGCTACAAATAAAAATTTCTCCGTGTATATGGGACATTCTTTACCAAGCGGGCCACCCCATCTCTCCATTTTTGTTTTCATTAAAAAAAATTCAAAACCTGTTGGAACAATTAGCTTAAAATGTCTACTTTTGTATACCGTTGGACGATTTTAAAAATCCAAGATGGCGGATGAATGTTTCCTCTAAATAATAATTCAAAAAATAGTTTTTTAAACTCTAATGAATTAGGTGCATCTCTTAAAGCTGGATTCAATATATTCCATAATCTTGCACCTCTAACAATGAAAGACCGTTGCATTATACAAGTTCGATGCGGTAGTATTATTAAGATCAATTTTCTTTCTCGAAGCCTGTAATAATTTTCCTCAACAAATTTGTTGAACTCAAGAAAAAAATTAAATAAGTCAAGAAAAACCTTAGTTTTAAATACTGAGAAGAGTAAATTACCCATAAAAAAATTTACGTCGAGTTGCAACATTTAATAAGCCAGATTTAATTCTATACTGCGTAATATGTTCGAACCGAGGAATATCATAAATGAAACGAATGCAAGCATTTAAGGATTTATTTAAATAATTACTAATATTATCATCATAAACACGGCAACAATAATCAAAGAAAGGAAGAATCAAAGATTTAATTTAACTAACACTAAACGAGTTGATGTGGGAAGCGAGCCTTTATTTCTATTTAATTGTTGTAAAGTACTAAATGTTTTGCGCGATATGTCAAAAACTTGCTCCCTCCAAGACAAGGTTCTATTTTTTATCAACCCAAGATCCTTCACTGCTTCTTTGAATACGATGGGTTTACTCCCCCCCAACAGTGAAGCACCCTGAGGAACCGAACACCACATTTCAGCCTATTCCATTCTGATTCAATGCCATTTCCATCAATAACCCTTTGAAACCTAAAATTAATGTATAACTCGAACCAATCACATACAGATTTTGACAATTGAAATGAACAAAGTTTACGTATTAATAGATTATGATCAACTAGGTACTGTCACGGTGGGTTTTAAACCATTTTAACCTAAAGGTGTTCACACTATAAATGTCTTTCCATATATTGAATCTGGACACTTTTCTTTTTTTTTACTAAAAAATCCAAAATCTTTCATCGAGCCGTTTTTAAAAAAATCGATTTTTAATGTTAAATAATTTAATTTTTGTATATTTATTTAAAGTATGTGCAGAATCGTAATGCAAATTGATACAAAAATTAATTTTTATAAATAAAAGTATTTTGTAGATTTACTACAATTTTTTGTGTACAGAAAATCACTGAAACAATGAAAATCATTAAAGTGCGACTTCTGAAGAGCCTCGCAAAAAATGATTGTTTTCGTACCTCGAATGTTTAAACTTTTTTTGCTAAGTGGTCACTTTTAATGACTCAATAATCTCTGAAAAATGTTAAGGTGACTATGTGCCCCGTTTAGAAAATATAGGCATATAGGGGGTCAAATTTGACCATGTCCAATAAAAAATATTTATCGATTTCACAGTTATACTCGAATATTAATTTTTTAAAAAAACTAAATGGTTCTTTTAACATTATTAGCAGCTGATTACGAATCTAAAGACAAAACTGTAAGAATTCAAAATAGCAGATCTTATTTAACATTTAAATTTTGCAACAATTTATCGGATACACTTGAAACTCGTTACACAAGGCTTTTTGGGGTCGCTAATTACGAATTTTATGTTTGATTTCAGAAATTCAAAATAACGAACAAAATATGGGGGATCAGTTGTTACCGAGCTTTAATGGGTTAAGTGAATTCGTTGAATTTTTTACAAAACTTGTCTACCATATGGGATCTGCTATTTTTAATTTTTGGAATTTTACATCAAATTCGTAATTACTGACCCCAAAAAACCTCCGAGTAACGAATTTCAAGTGAATTTCTTAAATTTTTGCAAAACTTTAGTGTCATAGTAGATACTCCATATTAGATAGGAACATGATTTTGAATTCTTAGTTTGACTTTAGATTCGTAATCAACAGACAAAAATCTTAAAGGAATCAGTATTCGAGTATAAATGTGATATCGATAAATTTTTTTTAATGGACAGGGTCAACAACTTTGACTATTATTTCTTATATTTAATAATTTTTATTTTTTCAGTGATTTTCTCTACACAAAAAATTTTAATAATTTTACAAAATCTTTTTATTTTTAAAAATTAACTTTAGTATCAATTTGCCTTACGATTCTGCACATAATTTAAATAAAAATACAAAAATTAAATTATGTAATCTAAACAATCGATTTTCTTAAAAACGGCTCGATGAAAGATTTTGGTTTTTTTTGGTAAAATACTTAGAAAAGTGTCCAGATTCAATATATGGAAAGACATATACAGTGGGAGCACCTTTAGGTTAAAATGTTTTAAAACCCACCGTGCTGTGATTACCGCGAAAACCAGACTGTAGAGGTTCAAGAAAATTATTCTCCCTTAGAAAATTTGTAAGCTGTTTACACGCAATTTTTTCCAAAGGTTTAGATAAAGTGCAAATTAATGAAATTTCTCTAAAAACTGTAATTCTTTTCGGATTAGACACCTTTGGAATAGGCTTAATATTACTCATCTTTGACATCTTAGGAAAGACTCTTGTCGTAAGAGAGAATTTAAAGATGTGCAGCAATACCGGAAATATAATAGATAAAGCTAATCTAATCATTTTAATAGATATACAATTCGGACCTGATGCATTAGATTTAATACTCGTTATAGATTCAAAAAGTGCATCAGGAGAAATATCAGAGAAAAAAAGTTGCTTTCATTAAAGATATTTGTATTTACTGGATAGTGCTAAAAAGTGGAAGAGGGCACAGGTGGAGGAGTATGCGTAAAAATAGTCTTTACTAAATTGCGAATTTTTGTAAAATTTATCATGATCTGTAATCGTTTTAGTTTGTTTAGCAATTCGACAAAGTGTGTAATGATAACATCTCTTTGATATAAGCGCCCTCAAGTCGTCAGTCATCCATGGGGCGAATCTTTTCCTAATATTAGGTACATGGAGAGGTGCAAATGATTCAAAAGCAGATGTCAAATAAATTCTAAGCTTATATACTTTAATATTAATATCAGATGCAGAATACACACTTGCCCAGTCATAAGTCGAAAGATGAGCAAGAAACTCAGTCTCATGAATATTGTGCAAACTACGAATAAAAACAGCATTATTAGCATTTTGTGACCAATCTCCTTCAAAGTGAAAAATGTTGATCAAATCATGACTGGACAAGAATGATATTCGATGCTGACCAACTGAGAGCACCTTATCCAAATCATCAACCAGCATTACATCAATTCTAGTGTAAGAATTGATTATTTAATGGGTTGAGTCGTGAGGTACCACACATAGTCCAACCGAATATAATATAGAAACAAAATAATTAGTATTAGGAGAAGAAGTATTTAAATTACAATTAAAATCGCCCATTATTAAAATATTGTTAAAAAATTGAACTAAACAAAAGATTTGTTGTGGTCAAAAGTCCGGAGTGCGAGCAATCCTAGAAGTGCTCGGTCACATCGCAGTTTACCCAAGCCCTCATAAGCGAAGTCGGAAATACTAATAAATTATAATTTATTTCTGGCTTTGCCCTAAATTCTGATGCGCCACCTACAAAGTAATGTTTAGAAACTAAAAAAATTTTTTTAGTTTATAAATTTTATAAAAAAGGGTAATTTGAATAAAACCAAAGGGGTCGGCAAACTGCAAAGTGTCTTAGGATTTTCCAGACTTTGACCACAACGTCCACAACATGTTGGTTGACTTACCTCGAAGAATTTGATAGAGGAAGACCTTAATGTGGTCAGGACTAAGGTGCTGCGGACTGACGATGATTTTGTGCAAATCACTTTGAAGAAGCTCCGTAATGACGTATCTGTGTAAGTGAATTGTTAAGAAAAATTGTTTCAATACAAAATTATAAATAGCTATAAAAGAGGTGTCATCGCTGTTGTCTCGCTTGTAACCTTAAGCAGCGAAATGTTATACATTACGAGTCATTTTTATGAACACTTTTCTTCTAATCAATTTCATTCAACATAAGTTCAATTTATTTCTGTTTCTGTACAGATAATTTCAGAGATCACTCACCTTTTATTTTGTATACACTTGTGTACTTACTATTTGTAAACACCACTACTGAGTTGGTTGATTTGTTATCTTATACTCGTGTTGTATTTATTTGATTTTGTTCAGTGTGTTTATCAAGGTCTTAAACGGTTGATCGTTTTTCTATCTCACACACGTTTTCGGTAAAAAAATGTTTATTATAAAATAATAACTTTATAAATTATTATTATTGTTCTTGCATACATTTAATAAATTTTATTTTCTGAAGATGACTTTTTTTATTTTTCTGACTTGGAAGATCAAATCATACATGAATTTAAACCAAGTATAAAGTAAGGAAGTTGAAGCGAATCTCTTCAACACGAATTTTACGTTTTACGTAGATTTCGTAGATTTTACGTAAAATCTCAGATACAGAAGGATCCAGGTTTATTTTTGTCCAAGTATCAATAAAATACAAGAAACTTAAAAAAACTAATAGAAATCATTTGATTTTTCTTCTTCGCTTGACCCCATCATGCCAGAATGCTAAAATGGTTAAAGGATAATGTTAGTGGGAATGGGAAGCAAAGATTGCAAAGTGAGAGACCGAGGTACATACTTGAACCGAACCAGGCGACTTGCATACCACTTCTGGACTGGATCGCGACCTAGTCGGGCAACTTGGGCAAGTGGCAAACAACCTCTACCTGCATTCCATTCTACCCATCGTATCGACCTTATTCCACCATTATCCTATTTCATACTCTGTTTCCATATCTTTATGCCAATCTCACAGCTTTACCAGTCAAAATCGACATTCTTAAATTTATGAAATTACAAAGTATATTTTTCACAAACCTTTTTCAGTATATACAGTAGAATCCGTTTATAATGACTCCGCTTACATTGACGAACCGCTTAAAGTGACATTATTTTGATGAAAAGTTTAGTCTCGTAACAATTTAAATGTTTTTAAGTCTGCTTATAATGACATTGCTTATAGTGAAATACCGCTTATATTGAAGTTTATATTGAAATACTTTGGTTAGTTACACTGCTTATAATGACGAAGCCATAATTACTTATTTGTTTTCAGATTCATTTTATTATGAAAATACTTTAGTCTTACTATATTGACAATGCAAAAAACTCAGTTTAAACCCACAGTCACGATTAAGTTGTACATATGATCAGTAATCTTTCGTTAGTCTTACACAAAAATGCCTCATCATAGCGAACTTTTCAAAATTTAGGCTCTGGATCTTAAAAGGACACTTTTACCACTTAAAATCAATGCTGTATGTGCTCTTTTATTATCTGGAGCCTCAATTGAAGAAAAAGGTGCAATTACATATATTAAATAGATTAAAAAATGGAGAATCTAACTCATCACTTGCAAAAGAATTTGGTGTTGGACATTCCACTATTTTCATGATTTTCAAGAATAAAAACAATGTTGAGAATTCATTTAATTCAAATCAATTCAAATGTTCTAAAATCGAAGCGAATTCGGAAATCAATTAGTGATTTTTTATAATAAGTTTTCAATATTTTATGAATGTCAGGTGTGAATACATATTATTAAATTTAAAATGTCTTACGTGATTGGTTTACTATAGAATTTTATATTATCCGTTTATTGTGACTACCGCTTAGTATGACGAAATTACTCTGCCCCTTCAATGTCATTATAAGCGGATTCTACTGTATTTAATTTTTATTATTTTATAATTTAAATTTAATTTAATACCTTACATTTTTTAACCAAAAATACTGTGTTTGGTCGGAGAGACCCAATTTTATGCGAAGAATTAAAAAGACTGAATTAAGACTCTTAATTACTTGTGGTAGACTTATAGTAAACTTTAAAGAGTATACAGGGTTAAGATGGGCAAAATGCCCTTATGTCTGGATTTTTTAATTGACCCGGTTCATGGGTATTTTAGGGTACTAAAATAAGGTAACTAGGGTCCATATGGGAAAAAGCCCCCTTGGCCCCCTTAAGGAGTCTAAAAATGCGTTTTTTCGAAAATGTTTATTCCTGGCTTATGAGTGGATGAAAAATTCTGAAAAAATTCATGAAGCTAGTGATTGAGCTGTACTTTAAAACTATATTTTTGAACACCCTACACTCTGTTTTTCTTGTTAAAAACAATTCCAAAAGGTTAAAAATAGATGGATTTTTCCAAAAAGTATCCACCATATTGGTTTTTTGAGGTTATGTCAAAACCCTGATCTAATGAGGTAAAATGAACCTCGGATTTGAATTCAGCGACCCCAAAAACAGAGATACACGCAGACTCAGACCCCCAAATCAGTAGCAAAATTTTTTGTGTGACTGTTAGTATTAATTCATTATTATATTAAATGTTTAACTTGCACAGAACAAAATTTTTATTCAGGGAAATAAAAATGTACCTGAATGCAACAACGTTTATAATTCATTAAATTAAAAAAATTCATCTTGATAACTTTAGTTGAATTAAACAAACGTTTCGTTAACGCTATGTACTATTATTATATTAATTTGTTTGATTTAGCCAAAATTTAGTGGTTGCAAATAAATTTTTCTCTGAGTGTAGGCTAATGGAAATAATATATGTATATATCTATGAAACTAAAATGGAATTGTGATTGAAGGTAGATATAATTTAACCAATTAATTTATATGTTCTATGTGTGCATGTAGTAAGAGTCAGGGTATTTAATCAATCGTGTGAGTATACGTATATATTGTGTAGTTCCCAATTAACGACGTTTCAGATACTATAACGAATCTAGTGCTCTGTTCTTGATCACGAATATCCTAGTTACATATAACCACAAATTATTAATGCGCATGACATGGCTATTGATACGTAGATGAAATGTCATTAGCACACCGGCAAACCCTATCTGCTTGGCGCCGAGAATATACAATAAAGAGGGAGAGAGTGAGAATCCTTCTCCCTTGAATTTTCTAATATTTTTTACCAATTACACTATTGCAATATTCAAATATTTACATTTGTTTAATTACAAACAGACTTCCAATACTATTTCTATAACAATAACTTTAGGCAACCGTATCTGTATAAATAAATTTATTTAGAATTTATACAGAAGCCATTAGGCAAAAAAAAGAATTTTGACCATCTTTTATTAATATATTTATGACTTCCAAAAATATTTATTAAAAAATTATTTTATTTAATTATTATTAATATGTGATCTAGTAAGTCCCATAAATTCAAAAGGAAGTTGAAGTGAGATTACTTTCAAGCTTACGTGGCTATGCGGTATGCGTATCCGCTTTGCGTCTTCGAGGTCTAGGGTTTGATCCCCCGGTGTGTGCGATATTTTTCCTCCTTAGTTTAAATTATTTGTATACAATTCTTAAAAGTGTTACATAAAGTATAAGTTTAAATAATTATTAACAATAATAATAAAATTTAGTCATTAATTTAAATAAGTATAATTGTCTATATTAATTAAAGAAAATAAAAAAAATATTTTTTAAAAATAACCTCAAATAGTATAAGGGCTAGAAATAAAACTTTTAGTACCTATTTTGAATAACATTATATTTTACAGAACTTGGTATCTAGGTGTTTTTAAGATCACTGACCGCGAATTCTTTTGTGGGCCTGTATCCAGGATACCTCCACGTGGTGACGGCGGGCAACGGAGTCATTCCGTGACCTGACAGAGTTCGAAAACTCGCAGATACCAAGTTCTGTAAAAATTCAAAAATCTTTTACAAATCCGACCGCCATATTGGATCCGCCATTTTGTATTTTTAAAATCTGCCTCTAAGTTCGTAATCAGAAACCTCAATAAACCCTCCCTCGATAACAACATTGAGGTAAATCCGTAAATATTTATAAAATTTTGTCTCTCACGTAAAATCTGATATGTATTTTGAGGTTAGGCAAAATCCTTACGTGATGGAGCAAAACGGACTTCAGATTCTTTTTCAGCGACCCCAAAAAAATATAATACACCAGGTTTGGTCAAAGGAACCTTTCATCCATTCTTTTGTGGACTTTTGTAATTTATAATTTCTAGTAGAGGTGTGCAAAAAGCTCGAATAGCATGGTCGAGCTCGAGCCGGGCTCGATACTCGAGCCAGGCTCGAGTTTTAGTTACTCAAAAATATTTGAGTGCTCGAAAAATTCAAGTGCTCAAAATTATTTTAGGTTTAATACTGCACGTGTCGGATGGAATTTGGTTCAAGTTCGGATTGATTCTGCTCAGCTCTGCTAGAAAAACGAAAAGCTTGAAATACTCGATCGAGCTTTTTGCACAACTCTAATTTCTAGGTTTGAAATTTATTATTATTTATAATAATGAATATAAACCTACATTATATAGCTTTGTAGGAGTTCAAGTGAGCTTTACATAAAAAGTTTGGGACAATTCTTTAATTTGTCTAAACGATTATATTGAATTTTTAAGTGACAACCCATTGCGCATGTATAAATTCAAAGAAGACCGGCTAATCAGGCACTAAAGAGACTGTCTTGATAATAATTATAAAATTTTGAATTCTAGTGATGCCAATGAAATCCCATATAGAATACAGTTAGACACTCTAGATTAGACCGTTCAGATAAATCCCTTATATATAATACAGTTAGACCGTCCAGATGAGTCTAGGTTGCGTTCGGGTTGCTCATTACAAATCAGATTTCCAAAATTCAGAATGACGAATCCAATATGGTCGACAATAAAACTAAAATTAGTATTAAAAGTATTATAACATATCTGTATTAAATTTATAACAAGTAACAATATGTAACAATCTATCTATTTAAATAAGTGTAAAAACAGTTTTACTTAAGAATATTAAAAAGAAAATAAACTGAAATAATTTGTGGGGAATAGAGTTATAAAGTAAACATAAAAATGTCCTTAATTATCAATTATCACATTCACATATATTTATTCAAGGTATGTATAATTTATTTTCAAACAAGTGAATCCATTTTTTTCTCAAGGGTGAGTGCCGCTTGTAAGGTTGCTCCTTCGTAGTTAATTAAAATAAATAAATGCAATAAAATAAAATGAATAAATACCTAATAAAATAGTAAAATAAATAAACAAAAAGTAATTTTTTCAAATGATAGAAATATTATCATTACGATTAAGAATGTTTTAGATTTGCAAGAAGTAATTTAAGTAATGTAATTAAGAAATAAATTCTTAGAGTTAGTTACAGAATCAATACCTACAGTTCTGAACGTGGGATAAGTAATCATGGTATCAAGGTTCCTTAGGGCTTCTATTCTACCAGTTGAGGTTTCTTTAAAGACATTGCGTGACAGATACATTTTATAATCTGTTATCTATCCTTTAGACTTTTAAGAAATCTGCATAGAGATACCTTTGGTTCCGCACTCGAAAGTTATGTCAGTAGTTAATAATACTTAATATTTTAATTATTAATAAAAATATAATTTAATTATTAAATAATTGTTTAATTAATAAATGGTTAAATTGTTTTATTGTTTCATGCTTTCGTAACACAGAAAAAAACGATAATCTAATTTTAAGAAGCACCTACTTAAATAGGAGCCAAGAATATTCTCTACTTAAATTAAGTGGGGCCACTTAATTTAAGTAGGGAATATTCTTGGCTCCTATTTAAGTAGGTGCTTTTTAAAATTAGATTATCGTTTTCTCTGTGAATGCATGAACCGAGCATCAGTTATCACCTGGGAAGTTTCTTTTAATCCTAAATTAAAAATATTCTCTTCACTTTTCTACGACACAGAAGAGATTAAATTATATTTCAGTCATAAATATTTAAAGCTGTTAAGTAAAGGATACATTTCTTGGAAGAAGTCCAAATGCGGAGGCTGCAATATATCCAATGCAGAAAGGACCTGAAAAAAACAAAGTGTTTCTTGACAAACTGGTCAAGAGCATCATCTTATCGACCTACTCAAAGCGCAGCTCCCTGAACAATATAAATCCAGTCAACTAATTTATTTTAAGAGCCACTTAGATAGAAAGACAATTTTTATGGAAGAAAAAATCTCAACTAAGTCTACCGTGAAAAATTTCCCCATTTGTCCCTGTCTCTAGTGCGGCCCTCGCTAGATTTTTACTAGAACTCTAGTCTGAAAAAACTGGTCGGGCCCCTATGAAAATTATAGTTAGATAATTAAGACTTGGACTTTTTGTGTTTTGGATCTTCAAAGTGTTCGACCTTTTGTCCCTATACCGCAATTTACAACATGAATAAGTGTTTTAAAAAAAAACTAAAAAAAAACAAAAAAAAACAAAAAAAAACTTTTTTTCTTTATCTCAAAAAAAACTTTTTTTCTTTATCTCAAAAAAAAACTTCAGATCGAGAATGTCAAAGCTGTGGCATTAATGGTATTTGAACCATTATGACGTCACAGTTTTAGAACACATACTTTGTACAGACTGTGACGTCATAATATTTCAAATGCCCATAAAATGAGAATATTTTTAAAGCTGTTTATATTTCGGTGCATGCATTCTTTTGATATTATAAAGTGTAAAATTAAGTTTAGAGAATTTTCTTACATTCTCGTGTTTGAAGAAGCACAGCATCTTTAATTCTCTAAAGACCCTTTTACTGCTGACCAGACTTTGAAAGACATTTGGTAATTTCTTCAAAGCTACCCTCCTACCATCTCTGGGATCTGTAACTGCCCTGTAAGCAAAAATGTAAAGAATTAAATTAAATAATTAAATATTATAACTAATAACAACATTTACAAAATTATTTATTTGTAAATGACTTTGTTTATACTATTAATTAATAATATGAATATAATATGTGAATAAGATTTTTAAGTTTCGATAAATATTTATAAAAAATTCAGGATTATTACAGGACCTACATACATTGCAATAATTATTTGCTCACGCAAAGTCGCGCTGAAAATAATGTTCAAAATTTACTATCTACGATACTAGAGGTCCACATATCTGGGAAGCAATGGAGTCATATAGTTTTGATACCATAAATGATTCAGTTCCTATACACAGGGATCGAACCAATAAAAGTACTTAAAAATACGGACTTTACGGACCAAAAATGAAAAATTACGGACCTTTTACGGACCAATTCCTGGGGAAAAAATTATATTTTGTACCGTTGCTTTAAGTCAGATAGTATGAAAAATAATAGAAAAATAAAAAAGAAATATATTGTTTATATTGGAAATAATTTATTTTCTTAAAAAATAGATAACACTTTATAATTTTAAAGTAGAAAAATATTTATCAGATGAATCGAAAAGAAGAGAATTTCTCCGTGTAAAGAAAATACTTATTATATATATATATATATATATATATATATATATATATATATATATATATCTCCCTATATTACAAAAATATATCGCTGTCGCCGCTGTTTCAAGATTCCATCCCCCCTCCTCAAAGGTCAAAGGGCAAACATAACCTCAAAACCCCGTTCCCACTCACAGGTCAAACATAACCTCAAAACCCCCTTCCCACTCACAGGTCAAACATAACCTCAAAACCCCCTTCCCACTCAAGGTCAAAGGGCAAACATAACCTCAAAACCCCGTTCCCACTCACAGGTCAAACATAACCTCAAAACCCCCTTCCCACTCACAGGTCAAACATAACCTTAAAACTCCCTCCCTACTCATAGGTCACATGGCAAATATGACCACAAACCCCCTCCCCACTCATAGGTAACATGACAAATGTAACCTCGAAACCCCCTCAAAACATTACCTTAAACCCTCATTTATATTATAATACAGGATAATCATAACCTCAAAATCTCCCCTCTCCTCTATTCTCACTCACATGTCACACGTCAAATATAACCTCAAAATTGCCCCTCTCTCTTTATTCCCAAGGACAGGACACAGGGCAAGTACACAGTAAAAAGTAAATCTTAATTTAAGAGCTGCCTTAAATTCAACACTGTCTGCTATAATGTTAAAGGATACGAAAAACGTGCGTAAATTTAACATTGACTGTCTTAAAAATGTTGCATCTTAATTTAAGGCAGCTTTCGTGCCTTAAAATAAGATTTTCTTTTTACTGTGTATAACCTCAAAGACCTCTTGCAAGTGAAAGCTATAGTATATTCAAAACAACCTTTTTTTACTTTTATATTAATTATTAATAAATTATAATTATTATAATTAACAATAATAATAAAATTCATAATTTCAACATACAATTTTATGTTATTTATGTTATTTATTTATGAATTTTATGTTTTTTTTAAAACCAATAATTATAATTTTTAAATATTATAAAATACTATTGACGTAAATTATTAAAAAAAGAAGAAGAAAAAACAAGGGGGTTGGCGCGCGAAGCGCGCAGGGGGTCGGAGCCCCCCTAGTATATATATATATATATATATAAAATCTAAATTCTTCTTATTTCTTAAAAAAATCTGAAATTAATTTAGTTTTTTTCGGGAGAACTTCTTTTTCAATAGAATCTACTGCTTTCTTCTGTTTCACGGATTCTTTGCGTGCTTCTTTTACTTCATCGAGCAAAACTTTTGCAACCTCAACTTCAGCAAGTGATTTATTGTCTAATGCTTTCTTTATTTTTTTGTTAACTTCTTCGAAAAGTTGATTTCCAATTTTTCTCTTTGACTCTTGATTTTTTTTCAGTTTTTTTAACTTAATCTCCTCAGTAGCAATACTACTTCGCTCATTAATTAATTTCCTTTTTAGCTTTTCTTCTGCCTTTTTGATATTGTCTTCTTTCTTTCTTTTTTCTTCTTCTTCCTTTCTTTTTCTCTCTTCCTCTAAATACATTTTGTAGCTTGATCTTGCATTTCTTGAGAGATTCATTAACTCCTTAGTTGCTGGAACCAATTGAAGTTTATCAAAATAGGCTGTCATTCCGCTTTTAACCGTCATAGCGGCATTTAAAGTGCGCTCACTCATAGATGCCTTATCATCAGTGAGGTATCTCGCAGAGTCGGAAAAACCTCTTTCTACTTCGGCATTTCCATGTGATAAGCAAAGCACAGCTTTCACTACTCAAGCAATAGTGGGATATTTAATTTCACCTGAAGTTGTTTTCAGATTAAAAAACTGGGACCAATAGATGTCAATACGAACGTTATTTTCAAGCTCTTCCTCGTCTGTTTGAATCAATCGCCATTCGTCTTACAGAAGATCCATATCAATGTCAAATGGAAGAGATCTGGCAAGTTCCATAATTTTTTTACGCTACTCGATTTTTTCCGTTTCCCTGGTTGCAGACAAGTACAAGCCTTTATTACTGCGCTACTTATCGAGCTCTTTTTTATTGAATGCTCACAAGCAGCAACAAAATGTTTTTGCGCATGAATTAAGAAATGAAGCTTAGTTACTTCATTTAACTGTAAAGAAAATAGAAAACATTTTACTTAATTGTACTTTGAAATTCAAGCCTAACGTATTCTTTAAATCTTAATCAGCAAAATTTCGTTGACATTCTACGATAAGTATACGATTGATTCAAATCAATGTATATAAGCTGTTCAGTTAGTGAAGTTTAATTAAAAAATTAGTAAATTTTACTTATTTGTTAGTGCTTATGCGTTGATTTGATCCAATAGAATACTCATTACTTATTCAAATTTAGCCTAGTAGTTTAATATTAATTTTATTAAAAAAACGTTTTTTGCAAATTTATGGACCTGAAAAAATGAATATAATGTATAAATACTTCACCTTAGATAGTTCCTCCGAAATTTCGTCATTTAATATCAAATCTTTAGCTGGTATAAGATGATCTGATGCAAGAATTTTCTCACAGATACCAAGTTCTCTTATAGATGACGCTTTACAAACCTTTCCTATCAAGGTTTTGGCCAATTTTTCAAGTTCGTCGTAAAGGACATGAATCATTGGTTCCTCTTTTTGGAAACTACCTGTAAAACGAGTAAATACTCGAGCACTCAAGCAGACAAATAAGAGTTGACTTCTTAAGTTTTTCTCTTTAAGAAGCTCAACAATACGCACGTAAGATTTTGATTGCAGTAATTTATCTCGCTTTTGAGGAATAAAAGCTAAAAAATATTTTTGTACAGATTCCCACTGTTCCAACAGCCTCATAGCTGCACCTTCGAGTGTAAGCCATCGAGAGCTGACATGTTTTACCACTTCACTGGCAGGGCGTTCCAAATGGCGTTCCACGCGCCGAGGCCCAGACTGGCAAAAACACTGAAATGGCGTTCCTAATAAAACTTTATTTTTTAAGAGTATACACTACTTTTAACTGGTACAAAGCAATATTTCTATAGTTTAGACACCAGGGAACAATATTATTACAATAAAATTTTCAGTTTTTGAGATTTTCAATGTTTCTTCGAACGTTGAAATACTCCATTTTTACCACTTTTCAACAAATGGCGTTCCACTTACTTTCAATTTTTACGCAGTAAAACTCATATTTTTTATTTAAAAAATGTATTTATATACAATAATATAATAACATAATGCAATAATTATAACAATAATAGTAATTGTTATTATTAATAATTATTATATTTTATTTATCAATTATTTATATTTATTTTTTATTTATTACATTATTATTATTATAATATAATATTGTATATAAATACATTTTTTTAAAATAAAAATATGAGTTTTACTGTGTAAAAATTGAAAAAAGTGGAACGCCATTTGTTGAAAAGTGGTAAAAATTGAGTATTTCAACGTTCGAAGAAACATTGAAAATCTCAAAAACTGAAACTTTTATTATGATAATTATGATAATATTATTCCCTGATGTCTAAACTATAGAAATATTGCTTTGTAGAAGTTAAAAGTAGTGTACACTCTTAAAAAATAAAGTTTTATTAGGAACGCCATTTCGGTGTTTTTGCCAGTCTGGGCCTCGGCGCGTGGAACGCCATTTGGAACGCCCTGCCAGGGGCCGTATTCTCGAAAGCATTCGACAATTCTCGCATGTGTAAAATGTCGAATGATTAATGTCGCATGCGACTCTGAAAGTCTATTCTCAATGACCGTTCGAGATAGGTTGTTCGAAAATTTTCGTGTGCGACATTCATACATTGTTGCCGTCGTTTCCAAATACTTATCTGCCAACCATAATTGAGGAGGAAGAGAACTTGACATATGAAAAAAATACAAATAGTTATCCGTTCATTTAAATATTTCAAAATCAATTCAATTTTGCGTTTACAATTTTTATAAACAAATTAACTTTAAGCGGTTTCAGTTTGAAATTTTATAAAATTTTTAACTTTTTAAAAATTTTGATAATTCAAATTCTTTTGAAATTAGTTAAATTTGGAAATATATATTTAATTAATTATTAAAAATAATGAATTTATAGAAGAATTTTAGTTGAAAACTCTGAATACATTGAATTTTGTAGACGTACGTTACAAAATGATTACAAAAATTAAATTATTTTTAAAAATAATAAAATAATGGGAAAATAATAACAATCAAATATTTATTTAAACAGAAGTTACTGATATTATTACGAATAGTTTTACAATTAAATAAATTCGTAAATAAATGTAACAACATTTTTTTGATATTAAAGTTTTTTTTCTTTATTTTTTTAAAAACTTTCAAATTCATTTTCAATTAAAATTTGTAATTGACGAATTTATCAACATTTTTTCCCTTATTTTTAAAAAACTTTTAATATTATTAAAGCATTTGTAAATTGAGAATTTTCTACAAAAATTTTAAGAAACTGGAATATGTAATATTTTTTTTTAAAGAAAAGAATCAGTTTATGAACAATATTGTTATTAAAAAATTAAAATTATGCATAATAAAGGGATATATTTCCTATTTTTGCAAAAAGAAAATTTATTTGTTAATCAAAATTTTTTGTAATTTTATAATTTTACATATTATTTTATTTTAAATCTTGAAAAAGTTCATACTTTCAATTTGTGAAACAATATTTTGTAAAGAAAAAAACAAAAGCATACACAAAAACTAACTTTAAAGTGTGAACAGACAGAAAAAGTGAAACGAAGATTAAATTGAAAAAATTTATATTGTTTACATGATACATTCACAAAAATAACACAAACATGTGAAATTTATCCATTATAAATTGTACATATTATAAATTATTTAGATAAACTTTTATTTCACAAGTTTACTTTTAATTCCTAAACAACACATTTAGGTTATTTTGTATAGTTTTTCTACTTTAGCATGCGGTTCATGCACACTAATACTACTTTAAATTATAAACGTTTATTACAAGGATGACACACAACCTTATTTTTTACTAGCATTTCGTATACGACTTTGCATCTCGAATGGCCAGTACCCACTTGAGATATACCATTCGGAAATTATCGCATACGACATGAAATCTCGCATGCGACAAGCTTTCGAGAATAGCTTTTTCCATCTCGAATGGTCTGTTGCATGCGACATCTAGGGTCATCGATTCGAGAATACGGCCACAGTGAAGTGGTTAATGAAACTATGTTGGGGTAGATTGAGTTCTGCTTGTATTATTTTAAAATCTTCGATTCTCGAGGCCCATCTATCAAAAAAGCCGTGAATTTTAATGATCAACTCAGAAGCATCCTTTCCAAATATGCTGATACCTTTTTCAAACGCATTGTGTAATATATGAATGTTACAAGACCCAATGTCAAGAAGTGGTTTATTTCGATAATTTTTTATCTCTTCATTCATAAGCGCTGTACTTTTTTATTGACATTAGGACCATCCATGCCAAGCATTAACAAATTTGAACGTGACAAATTAGATTTATCAATAGCTTCATTAAGTTTTTCAACTATGATTTCTGCCGTCGCTGATCCGATAAAAAATGTCTGGAGATGATGATGAAGAACTGTGTTATTACATTTAGACCAATATGTCACTTTAATTTGTAATTCTTTAGCAGTAGCACTATTTGTTGTTTCGTCGAATAATAAAGAATAAAAGGCTCCGGCAATATCAGTCAAAAAATTATTTTTAAAAAAGGGTTCTGAAGCCTCAGTTAGGAGATATCTAAATTTTGTGCTTCTTAATAAAAAATCGCCGACTGCTGGTTTTCCAAACATACTGGTAAAAAGTTCACCAATGTTGTTACAGGAATTTGCAAACCAATTATTAACAACACAAATAATCACCCAGCGTAATTCAATACTGAAGGATTTGGAACACAGAATGCAAAAAACATTCTCCTCGTCGTGTTTTTTCGCCCACTGATTAACTAGATATCCGTTTTTATCCTTCTTCTCCAACATTTGGGGATTAAATCGACACTTACCCATCGCTAGCTAAACACAATAAATAATAATTATTATTTTAATAGTGATTTCTCTTAATTGTAAATATACACACGAATTAAATTCATTTTAACGTCAATTTAAATTATTATTTTAAATTTAAATTATTTATTATTAAATTATCATTTAGTCGTTAGGTCTGAAAAAATATTTTAACCTCAATTTAAAAATGTCATTCTTCAAATGTTTAATTTTACTTACCCAGTGTTGTAGACGGAAATCGTAATAAATTATCTTAATCGTTAATAATTATCTCTAAATTATTTAAAATTTACATTTTTATAAAATAAATATCATAAACACACACAAGATTCAAGGGATTTACAAAACAGTCTGAAATAAGTCATAAATGTACAATTACGTGCATAAGAGACAGTAAACTCGATAAAGAATTGAAACGAACAACAGCACTAAATTGTCAGTTTTGGAACTATCTTTTGAAATTTTAGTCATGGTCAGAGTGATAAGATAGAACACCAAACTTCAGATACAATTTCTTAGGTACCCCTACTACTTTTGCGCACGGATATTTCTCAGGCATGCGCAGGGTATAATCAATTTATAATCAATTTGTGGACTTTACGGACCGATTTCAAACAAATTACGGACTTTACGGACCATTTTCTAAAAAAACGGACTTTAAACAAATTTACGGACTTTTACGGGATTTACGGACTTAGTTCGAGCCCTGTATACATGAGGATTTTACGGGCAAAGCTCTAAATAAATCTTTAATAAAACTTAAGTCCGAATTACTCAATCCATACAGTATTTGCAATGGGGTAAAGGAAATGTTAAACTCGACAGACGTAAAATACAACCCTATAAAAAGATTATTGTTCACAATAGTAAAAGAAGAGATAATCTTTTGAATTTTGGTTATAGGGATGACGAACATATATTTTGTTCTGAATCTATTGCATTGAATTGAGTATAATTTCGAAAAAACTTATTTGTTGTTCTTGAAAAATCAGCTAACCGAGATGATGATTTACTTATATTTATAAATTGGATTTTTGATAACGATTTGAATGCTTATAATATCGATCTAGAAACCATCGATAAATTATCAAAATTACTCGAAGTATCATCTCTTGCATTTTATAAACCTTTTTCCAGATGGACTGACTTTAACCCCTCTGAAAATAGGGGTTTTAAACACTTTATTAAAGTAGCAACTCAATCATATACACCTCCTTCTAGAAAAATCATTACAAAATTAAAGGACATCAAGTTCGAAACGTTAAGCAGTAAATTAAAAAATTTTCTAAAAAAACAAGAACACATCTGTTTAACAACTGATTGTTGGACAGATTTCAATACAAAGTCTTTTCTGGTTCTTACAGTTCATTATTCCGAAAATTTAAAAATAGCGTCAGTCAATCTTGGAGCATTCCCCTTAGAAGAGAGACACACTTGGGAGTATTTGGTAGATAAACTTTACAGTCTGTGTATGGAATGAAATATTTCAAAATCTGCAATAGTCGCAATGATAACAGACAACGCTCCTAATATTATTAAAGCTGTTTGCAACAAATAAGTATCCACTCATCACTTCGGATGCTTTGCCCACTCCATTCAATTAGTACCTGAGATGCCTATTAAAAATACTTCAAACGCTAATCTTATTTAAAAAGTTAAAGTTATTGTGACTTTTTGTAAACAAAAGTTTCAACGCAGCAGATCATTTACGACGACTTCAAATGAAGGGAGGAAAAGCTAAAGGTCAACTACTAAAAGTAATACAAGAAGAACATTCCAGGTGGAATACTACTTACTACATGATAGAGCGATTCATTCTAATGTCTCCGATTATAAGTTCGGTTCTGTTTAATATTAAAAATGCTCCAGAAATGTTATTTTCTGTGGAAATGGACATTTCAAAAGATATCATGGAGATTCTGAAGCCAATTGAGCAAATAACAAGATAACTTAGCTCAAAAGACGTTACCTGCACCAAAACTATTCCTATGGTTAAATGATTGACAGCATTTCTTGAACGAAAGATACCTATACAACTTAGAGGGCTTTCAGCCCTAGGAACTCGATTATTGTTAAATAAATAAATAAAATAAATATTATTATTATTATACAACTTTGATAGAAGAAACTTTCCAATTTATGGTTAATTTATGGTCTATTCCTATGGTTAAATGATTGACAGCATTTCTTGAATGAAAGATACCTATACAACTTTGATAGGAGAAACTTTCCAAACTAATTAAAAAACTTCGGTCGAAAATCGATTCAAAGATATAGAAATTGAGAAGGCTATTGGGTCCAAAGCCGCCCTTTTTGATCCTAGATTCAAAAAAATGTATTTTCAGCCACTTAATTTAATAAAAATACAGGTTGATATAAAAACTGAAGTTAAAATCTCCAAACGGTTAAAAGCTGCATAAAAAGTACAGAACTATCAGAGATTTGTACTGATGACAGTCAAAAATCTGATAATCTTTAAGAATTCCACGACCTAATAACTTGTTCTTTATTTAAGCGCGACGAATCAGAACAAGAAATCACACCTGAATTAAATCGGTTTTTACAAGAACCACTAGCTCCTAGAACTGTAAATCCATTAGCATACTGGGAAGAAGTAAAGTACAAGTATCCAAAATATCCGGTAGCTATTTAATATTTAACTATTCCAGCAACCTCGGTTCCCTGACCGTGTCTGGTTGGAACTTTCGTTCTAAGTGGAGCGCATTAGGATTTGTCCTCTTGCGCGGGGTTGCTGAACCTCTATCGGACGCGTACCAAAATGGCGGATAGGTGTGCCTATTAGAAACAGGTGGTATTGAGGAAATCAAATACTCGTCGCGGAGAAAAACCAGCAAAGAAGAAAACATCCACTATGAGCGATTGTAAAAACAAGGAAGAGTACCTGCGAGGTAATACTTCGGCTAAATCCCTCACTGGTTCCGATCGTCAAGCACCTGGCGTGAGGACGGTGGCCAGTGGCCCCAGGAAGCAGGAGTGCAACAACGCGTTGGTTGTACCAAAAGTTGTCTTGGACAGAGTTTTCAGTAATGCTTCTGCGATTGACATTGCAAGCTGCAATGAAGGTCGAGACAAATGCATTAAGCTGCGGGAGGAAAAGGTCAGAAAGATGCTGCAGTCCTGTGAAGTCCAGAAGAATGTCAATATGACAATCAAGGATGGACTCAGAAGCTTAACATCGCTCATACAGGATGTGAACAAGAAGTACACAGCAGCGACAAAAGTAGACGAGAAGTTCTACCAAGGATTAACTTGGTCAGAAGAAGCACGCAAGGACCGAAGGCTAAGACGTGACCGTTTTAATGTATTAATGTTAAAAAACGTTGTCTTGGAGAGTCAGAAACGGAAGAGAAGCGATCCTGAGATTGCGAAGGACACGAAAAGGAAGAAGGAGGAGGGACCTTCTAAAGAACTAAAGGTGAGGGGAGCAAAACGACACCAAAGGCAAATTCAGGCAAGAAAGGAAGAACCACAGTGATGTCAAAGTGATCGTCAAAGTGGATGAAGGAACTACATTCACCAAAGTGCTGGAGAAAGTTCGTGAAGAGGCTGACCTGGAGGCCAGTCAGACAAGAGTTGTGGGAGCTTTACGCACTAAAAAGGGAGACCTCCTTATTAAAAGTGAAGGGTCTTCTAACAAGAAATTGTTCCCCGAAGAGGTGACAAAGGTAATCGATGACCTAGGTAAGGTGCAGATGGCGAACTGTGCTGGAAATTCGCGATATGGACATCCTTACCGAACAGTAAGACGTCAAGGAGGCCCTAGAAAAATTATGTACGGTGCAGGAAGGTGACTTTCATTGGACCAAATAAGCTAGGTATAAAGCTCGCTGTCGTGGTCACCACCCAAGAGGACGCTCATAAACTGGAGGAAATAGGTCACACGTTAAGATTGGTTTCATGTCCTGCAAAATTAGTAGAAGAGTTATGGTCACAAGGTGTCATAGGTGCCTTGACTATGGCCATGTAGGTAGAGATTGGCAAGCGGCCAAACGGCATTGCTGTTTTCAAAACAGCTACGGCACTCTGTTCAAAATTTATCACTTTTTAGAAAAAATGTTTTTTTACTAGTTTCAGATCAAAATTGAAATGCCAATCATGTCCACCATCAACGAATGTACTGCTGCACTGGAATGCGTGTATCTCCTACATTTTTAATTTTTTAAAAAACTATTTCGTATTTACATAGCTTACAATATGTATTAAAAACAATAAAAATGTCTTATCTTAAATATTTTCGTAAAAAAAAATTCTTAAAAAACCGTCCAATTTAAATGCGTTTAGGGTAGCGTAACCCCGTAAATTCTAAGAATTGATTTTTTGAAAAAAAGCAGAAATAAATCAAATCAAATTGCAAAAATAAACATAAGGTTGATTCTGGAATTAACCGTTGTATTTAACTTTCAATTGTTCCTAGAATTTTCTTTGTGAATTGATGCCTAAATTTTTTAAATAAGCTGTATATAAAATTGAACCATAATCTGCAATTAGCGGAAGTAGTTTCTCCAAATAGTTGATGTCCTTGTTTTGAACTACTTGGCCGAAAGATAAGTCTCAGCTTATTCATGTAAATACTGGTGCAAAGCACTTATACTGCTGCTAATTCACAAGTCGATATCTTGTTAAATTTGGGTTACGCGAAATACATACAAAGTGTTGAGGCAATTGTAAAACGTGTCTTGCTGTATACGATAATAAGATGGAATAATTTTTAAAAAAGTTTCCACTAATTATCACCAAACAAAAGGTTTGATAATACCAAATATACCACTTTCAAACAATATTTTTTGATGCCAGAATTAGGAGTTAAATTAGTAATCTAAAATGCCCTAAAAAGAATTTTTCAAAAACCCCAAGGAGAAAATCTAGAAGCTCTCAGTACACTTTTTCTCATAGCGCTGATGACTGTTTAGATAAAAAAAATAAATTTCAGATGTTGAATACTCTTTGCAGATCACTGTGTAGAAAGTAATTACTTCAGAATATTAGGTTAGAACTCTTTTTTGGAAAAATAATAGTGCTATGCAAAGTTAGGACTGTTTTTTCAATGTCTCTTTTTTTTGTTAATCATCAGACCTATTTAAATAATCGTTATAAAAATCTAGAACTATTTCTAAAGTGCCCAGAACTATTGTAAAAATTTTGATTTTTAAAAAAAGTAGTTCGAACATTACATGACTAAAAACTCTGTATATTTTGTATTTTTGAAAATTTTACTCATGTAACTTTTTGGATTTTTAACTTAGAGCAAAATGTCATGAGAATTATAAAACTATTATAAAAATAATCGATTTTGATGTGTACCCCTCCTAGTATGGCGCTCACAATTCTTGACCTACAGACTGTAGTCTTTTTTTATTAATTTTTTGTAAAGATGTAATGAAAATATAGCAAAAAATGATTGGATTTGATCTTCGCAGTGTTTTCAGCGAAAGACTAGAAATTTTTGAGAATTTTGAAAAAAATGTATGACCCCACTGTCTTATGTATTTTCACACGTATTTTCAGGTTAGTCTCAAGATGTGCAAAATATAAAATTGAATAATTTATTGCAAAATAAAATTTACGTGCTACTTGTGAAAAACAATATTCCGCATTTTAAATTTGAGATGCAGGTAATTGTAAAAGTATAACATATAATGCAAGTGCATTATGAAGAGGGGGAGGGCTTTTGTGTGTTTTTTTGTATATGCATCCGACATTGGAGCAGCTGTTCACGCACAGATGGTAGAGAATCTTTCTTGATAATCATTTGTGCTCGCAATACTTGATAAAAATATTATGTTTTGTTAAAAGAATGAGAACAAAAAGATTTTCAATTCTACAATGGAAATAAAAAATATTAAATTCGAAGAATCATCTCATTTTATTTATTACTTTTATTTCCTTTATACAATTCGCAATTTTTATATTCTCAATTTTTTAAAAAACCTAAATATTTTTAATTATTATTAAAATATAATTAAAATTAATATTATTAAAACGGTTACGAAAATGGCCATGTACCACCCCCCTCACGCTCACGTTTTCACCTAGAGAGTTCAAAATAGTTGGTACTGATAGAAATTCTATTTTTTGGAAATTGGAAATTTTATTCTTCAAATTGCAAAATAAGTTTTGTTACGGTAATTTTTTTATTTGAAAAAACCTTTGTATTCTATCATAACTTATAGCTGAGATAAGAATATTTAGCTAGTTTATTTAAAAAAATATAAATATTGTAATGACGTAATAATATAAAAAAAATCCTGTTAATTCAAAATAAACTGTTTTTGTAGAAACAAGAATATGATTGGAAATTATATATTAACCAAAATTGATTAATAGATTTACTTCTAAAATACAAAGCTTCAATAAATGTATATTTCTTAATCATAATTATTATTAATGTAGGAAATTATTTGCTGATTAAGAATTTTAATTAAGGAAGATTTCGACTATATCAGCAATTAGTGACATCTATTAGACGTCAATTGAACTCTTTGGTTTAGAGTCAGGTGTTATTCTTAAGATAATTATTCCGATATGGTTGTCGGTAAATAATTATATTTTTTGAATTTAATTTTTGATCTGAAAAAATAAGCTGCGTAAACGACTGCACTGTGCATCTGTGAGGACTCGAACCAGCAGCTATTAACTGGGGTTCGAGTCCTCACAGATGCACAGTGCAGTCGTTTACGCAGCTTATTTTTTCAGATCAAAAATTAAATTCAAAAAATATAATTATTTACCGACAACTATATCGGAATAATTATCTTAAGAATAACACCTGACTCTAAACCAAAGAGTTCAATTGACGTCTAATAGATGTCACTAATTGCTAATATAGTCGAAATCTTCCTTAATTAAAAAACATAATTATTATTTTTAAAAATTATACATTTTTAAATATGGGAAAAAATTTACTCCATAAAAAAGTGAATTAATATTTTTTAATAATAAAAGCAGAAAATTTTAGTTGATATATAATTTTTAACATTAAGAATCCAAATTTAAACTGAAAAATTGTTTAATTTAATTTCACGTACTGGGTAAAGTGGTGGTGCCTTATTTAATTATATGTTATAAAAAGTTCGTTGTTTAAAAAAATTATATGACAAAATGGATATACGTGTTTTTCTAAATGCAAATACGATGTAAGTAGTTAAGGAAAGTCTGCGCCAATGTGCTTCAAATCATCTAACTTCTAACCCGAAGGCAATCCGAGTTTAGCCAACGCTCAGCTTCGACCACGTTTTCGATACAAAAACCACAGGAATGACTTTGACGAAGTTTTTCCTTCTGATCTTATATTCGAGCACGAAGCCTCGTACGATTTTCAGACTAGGAAAGTGTATTTTGTTTTTGTCAAGTATTCTTTTATTTTCTAGAGTTTTTAAGATTTTAATAACAATTTTTTACAAGAAATAAATTTTAAAATAATTTAAACTATAACAATCAGATGGAACATTTTGTCAATGAACCCAGTGATATCACAAACTCATTTTTCGTCAAAATATCGCCTAAGCTTTTCCTTTATTAGTAAATTAATAAGAAAATTAAATAATAAATATCAAGAAATAGTAATATTAATATTAGATTATAATGATGATGCAATGAGAGAAAAAAATATTATTGAATCAATGACATATTTGTTTGTCGCAATAAACGGCATATTCAATATCGTTCGAATATATAAATACTGTTCGTTTAAGGAGGTTCTCCGGCTGCTACTCTTGAAAAAATCGATTTTCTTCTAATTTTATTTAAATTTTGAGGAAATGTTTCTTCGAGTGCGCTCTAAATGTGGTAGAAATTTCAGAACCCTTTGCCATGCTAAATTTTGAAATATTCAAGTTCAAACTTCAGCTTCTACATGCGATTATTTTGAAAATGAAAAATGCCAACTACGATATCTCGTTTTTTGACATGGCAAAGGGTTCTGAAATTTCTACCACATTTAGAGCGCACTCGAAGAAACATTTCCTCAAAATTTAAATAAAATTGAAAGAAAATCGATTTTTTCAAGAGTAGCAGCCGGAGAACCTCCTTAATAACATTTGCTATTGATTATTGCTATTGAAATGCATTTCGTAGGTATAATTAAAACTGTTATAAATTCAATTTAAGAAATAAACATATCTTTGCTCTTTTACATCTAAATACCTATTTCAAGCTACACTTTCTTGTGGTTTAACACACAACATACATAATCTTCTTTAGACTTAATTTTTATCATTGTTAAATAAAGTGTCCACTTGATTACGGAGGGTAGTACAAATTCACAATTATTGGAATAAAAAAATTACGAACTATACACCCAAATAATATAAGAATTTTATTTACATTTTACATTTAAAGTAGTAAAAGTGAAATATCTTAAAATTATTTATTTAGAAACACACATTTTTGGAGTGATTAATGTAATTATTGAAAGTAATTTATGAAATTATAATTGAAATATGGTTGAGTAAACAGGGACTTTGGATAAATTGGAGAACACGTACAAAGGTAACACAAATGACACAAATATGGAGTATATGCCATATATTCAACATAGAATTCTGAATTGTACTGTAAATTACTACTCCAGTCAGTCCATGGGCACGGATCGTGTTGCCAATCGATCAGTTATAGCCGAAACTCAGTTCACCGGTTCGCACGTTTCCCCACATTCCCTTTTGCAAATCCTAGATATACACGTATACATACATATAGGATGAGAGCGAATCGCCTGTAATTGTCCTCATTTTGCATCACCAATCCATCAATGAACAGAACGTGCGCATTGTTATATATGTTAGAATTTAATTATATTTATGGTCAATATTGTAGTAAACAAATCTTTAGCTTCGTCTTTTAATTTTAAATGTCATTTTTAATTCTTTGTGGAGAATAAATTATAATATGAAATCAATAAATGTTAACAATTTATTTGGGCTGAGATTGCAATTTTGCTATATACATTAGTTTTCTATAAACTACAATTCTCATGAGGAACATAAGAAAAAGTAAACTAAAAATTTTCCTTCGAATATATATGAATTAAATTACCTAGACAGCACCGAAACTTTCATAATTACTTGCGAATTTCGGAGTATTTACTTGCAAAGTTTAGTAAAAATTGTGTTTATTTAAATGTTCAGGAAAGTTGCATGATAAATTTTCGCCTATAATAGATTTACGTGAAAATGTAATTTAAATGTCCAGGAATGTTTCACGCTAAACATTTATTGAAGTGGGACATTTAAATCTTTACACAATTGTAACTAAACTTTGCAAGTAAATCTTTAATAAATTTTTAGGAAAGTTCAGGGCTCGAATCAGTGAAAGTATTTAAAAATACGGACTTTAAGTATGGATCAAAAATAAAAAATTACTGACAAAAATGTAACCAGTCCGAGTCAAATAAGAGAACATTTTACTTAAAACTATAAATTAAATATTTGCATAAATATAAAACATGAAAAAATCAATCACTCCGAATCTTCGACTCGGAGGTTTTGATTTCTTCATGTTTTATAATAATTAAAAATGTCCGAAAGATAAAATCCTTATTTTATATTATAAAAACTATATGAGTACTTCTTCAAAATTATTTTCATCATTCTAATTCAATTATTATTTCTTTAAATCAATTAATTTTCGAAAAAGTCCTCTGACAATTTTCAAATTCATTTGTTTACAATAGTTAATCTTACGAAATTTCAATTATTCGTAAATTCTTCAATTAAATATTATATAGGTACCTAATATTAGAAAATAAAAACTTCAAACAATATAAAAAAAATTCAATTAAACTGTGCCAAAAAAATTAATTTAAAAATTCAATTATTTCTAAAAATCCACGCTATTTTGCTTTTAATATATTTAATTATTATTTAAAATTTTAACTGAAATTCATCTTTAAATCAATTTTTATTAGAAAATTCTACTAGAATTCAATTATTTAAATACAAATAAAATGCAAATAAATAATTTATTGAATAATTGAATATTTCTTAAAATTGAATTCTCATAAAGAATTTTATTAACAAATTTTTAAATAACTGAATTCTTTTGAAGAATTTTAATAAAATTTTTAAGAATAATTACAATTTTCGAGGAACTTGATTAAAATTGTACTAAAAATAATTAAAATTCTGCGATAAGCTTTTTTATATTTATAAAAATAATTGAATTCCTAAAACAAATGTACTAATAATAAAAATACCTAATTGATTTCATCAAAAAGTTTATTATTTATGAAAATAATTAAATGTTGGCGTAAAATTTTATTAAATTTTTCTTTAAATAATTGAATTTTTTTGGGAAATTTATTAAAATAGTAGATTATTGAAAATCATTGAAATGAGGAAAATTTTTGAAAATAATTGCTTTTGGAGAAGAATTTTGTTATTTAGAAAGATAATTTTTATTTTGACGAGATTTTTTTTTAAATTTTAAACATAATTGAACTTTGTAAGAAGAATTTTATTACTTTTGAAAACCATTGAATTTCTGCAATAATTTGTATCTACTTTCTTCAAAATTAAATTGTTTTTTCGTGTTTTTAATTAAAATTCTTCTATAAATACATTATTTATAATAATTTTTGAAAAAGTTCTTTGAAAATTTTCAAATTCATTTGTTTACAATTCAATTTTGAAAAATTTCAATTATTCGAAAACTCTTCAGTTAAATATATGAGAAAATAAAAACTTCAAAAAAATAATTTCAAGTAAAATTGAAACAAACTTTTACAAAAAAATTAATTCTTCTACAGAATTGTTAATTAAAAGTATGAAAAATTAAAATTTTCAAAGATTTTGTTATGAAACTTTTTCAAAATTCAATTATTTTTAAAAACTCACGCTATAATGCTTTTAATATTCAATTATAATATAAAATTTTAAGTGAAATTCATTTTTAAATCAATTTTTATTCGAAAATTCTACCAAAATTCAATTATTTAAATAAAAAAAATAATTTATTGAATAATTTAATTTTTATAAAGAATGTTATCAACAAATTTTTAAATAATTGAATTCTTTTGACGAATTTTAATAAAAGTTTTAAGAATAATTACACTTTTCGAGGAATTTCATTAAAATTGTATTAAAAATAATTATTGAAATTCAGCATTGAATTTTATTATTCATGGAAATAATTAAATGTTTGCGTAAAACTTTATATATTTTTTTAAATAATTGAATTCATTTGGAAAATTTTATTTAAATAGTGGATATTAAAAATCTTTGAATTGAGAAAAAATTTTTAAACTATTTGAATTGATTCGAAGTAGTATATAAAATTTTTTTAAATAATTGAATTTTAGCAAAGAATTTGATAAAAATCATTTTAAATAATTAATTTTTTTCGAAAATTTTTTTGAAAATTGTGTTTGCAAATAATTAAATTCCTGCTAAAATTTTATTAGTTATAAAAAAAATTGAATTCATAAAAAGAATTTTAATATTTACGAAAATAATTGAATCTCTGTAAAAATTTTATATTATTTATGAAAATAATTAAATTATTACGAAAAAATTTATAAAAAATTTGCAAATCATTGAATTCTTGGAAAGAATTTTATCAAAAAATTTGATAATAATTGAATTTGGGAAGAATTTTATTAAAATTTTTCATAATCTTAATTAAATTCTTTTAAAGAATTTCTTTGAGTTTCTTTAAAATAATGGAGTTTCTTTAATAATTTTAATTGAAAGTTTTCAATGTAATTGAATTTTATATAAACAATTTCTTTCAAGTTTTTACAACAATCCTCTTTCTTAATAATTAAAATTAAACATTTAGTTCTTGAATTTTATTCTAAAATTTTTAGAAAATAATTGAATTCTTTTGAAAAATTTCTTTAATTTATTGAATAGAATCGAATTTGCTAAGAATCATTGTATTAAAAATAATTGAATTCCTGAGAAGAATTTTATTTATTTTGAAAAATATTTTAATTCTTGCAATTATTTGTAACTTCTAAAAATTCTCCAAATTATATCGTTAAATTTACAAACTTTTCTTCCTTTTTCAATGAAATTACGGACCATTTATAAAAAAAACTGACTTTTACGGACTTTAAACAAATTTACGGACTTTTATGGGATTTTCGGACCTAGTTCGAGCCCTGTTAACTCAAAACAAAGTCGATATGGTTCAGTTTGAAACTTTGTGACTAAAACTCAACAGTTACCCTATAGCTTGACTGTACTTACGAAGAAAAATTGTGAAGCAATAAAATAAAGTTGTTTTAAACAACCAGCAAGCAAAAAGTAAAAAAATTTTTGACACCTTCCAGAAAGAAGTAGGTAATATAATACTTCTGAAATTGTATATTTTTCCCTGAATTGAATTGACATAATACCGATGTGTCCATGTTGTCAGGGAGATGTAACTCGTCATCTTCAGCCATTTTCGATCGATTATCAAATTCGACATTAATCATTTCCATAATTAGACGTCATAGCATTTCGCGTGTACTGACGTATTTCCTGTAGGTGCGAATTATCTGGCAACATAATGGGTTTTGCATTACAATAGACTTCCAATACGTATACGATATGCACGTATCGATTGCTTGACGTCTTCCTCGCAAATGTAATCATAATGAAATGCTTCATATTATTTTATCCCTTGAGTATTAGAATAACAATTATTTCTCAAGAGTTAATTTAAATTTAAACAAAAATGTAAAGTAGGGTAATAATTTTAATCTTGAAACTTTTAGTGGTTGCTGTGGTTAAGTTAGTTGAGATGGTTGAGATGCTAATTTGTGAACGTGACAAAGTTTGTGTGCACAAGGTTATTATACCAACATTAGTGAGTGATAACTGCTTGTGCGATGTTTGTCACGTAGCAAAAAGTAACTATAATGACTTTTCAACGGTGTGTGGAGTTAAAGTTTTACATCAACTTTATGTATGTATATACAGTATAATTTCATTTATAAATCAGAGTTTTCTCTCTTGTAGTTATACTAATAGTTACGAGAAAGCATTCATGTTGATATAACGGATGCAACTGCCTCGTATACAGTATGCTGCACACGAGTATTAACTGCAATGCAATAATTAGCATAAAGCACGTGGGTACACATACACACACAAACACTGCTTTCCATAAAGTACAGCTATGTGAAGTTGAGAGCCCCATATTAAAATTTTTCAAATTTCTATATTGCATTCGTTTGTCCACGATAAGTCCACGTTTGTCCAACAAAAATTTTTATTTGTCCACCTTTTGTTAACAAGAAAAATGAAAAAAACGCATTTTTAAGACTAAAACCACTAAAAATTTAAAAAACGCTAATTTATCTGTTCTGGATACATGAATCGTTTGTCCACGATAAGTCCACGTTTGTCCAACAAAAATTTTTATTTGTCCACCTTTTGTTAACAAGAAAAATGAAAAAAACGCATTTTTAAGTCTAAAACCACTAAAAATTTAAAAAACGCTAATTTATCTGTTCTGGTTACATAAATCGTTTGTCCACGATAAGTCCACGTTTGTCCAACAAACAATTCCATTCTGTAATCTAATTCAATAAAAAAAATGAAAAAACATTTCTCTTTGAGGCAGTAAACAATCAATTTTAAGAGTTAGAGAATCAAAAACAGAATCTTGATATTTTTTTTAATTCAATTTTTCAAACAGTCAACGACAAGGAAACTGATTTCACTTTTTTGCAATTTTCAAGGTTGGACAATCGTACAGATGGACAATCAATTCTAAGAATTAGACAATCAAAAACAGAATTTTAATCATTTTATTAATTCTCTTTATCAAACAGTGTACGTGAAAGAAATTTTTAATTAAACTGATTGCACTGTTTTGCAATTTTAAAGGTTGGACAATCGTTTTTAACAGATGGACAATCAATTCAGAGAATTGGACAATCACAAACAGAATCTTAATCATTTTTTAAGTCAATTTTTTAAACAGTCAAAGACAAGAAAACCTTCAATCAAACAGATTTCACTTTTTTGCAATATCAAGGTTGGACAATCGTTTTTAACAGATGGACAATCAATTCTATGAATTGGACAATCAAAAACAGAATCTTAATCATTTTTTTAATTCTTTTTATCAAACAGTTTACGTGAAAGAAGTTTTTAATCAAACTGATTGCACTTTTTTGTAATTTTCAAGGTTGGACAATCGTTTTTAACAAATGGACAATCAATTCTAAGAATTGGACAAGCAAAAACAGAATCTTAATGATTTTTTTAACTCTTTTTATCAAACAGTTTACGTGAAAGAAGTTCTTAACCAAACTGATTGCATTTTTTTGCAATTTTAAAGGTTGGACAATCGTTTTTAACAGAAGGACTATCAATTCTAAGAATTAGACAATCACAAACAGTATCTTAATCATTTTTTAATTCGTTTTTTTTAAACAGTTTACGTGAAAGAAATTTTTAATCAAACTGATTGCACCTTTTTGCAATTTTAAAGGTTGGACAATCGTTTTTAACAGAAGGACAATCAATTCTAAGAATTGGACAATCACAAACAGTATCTTAATCATTTTTTAATTCGTTTTTTTAAACAGTTTACGTGAAAGAAATTTTTAATCAAACTGATTGCACCTTTTTGCAATTTTAAAGGTTGGACAATCGTTTTTAATTGATGGACAATCAATTTTAGGTGTTGGACAATCAAAAACAGAATTTTAATCATTTTTATATTCGTTTCTTTAAACAGTTTACGTGAAAGAAATTTTTATTTAAACTGATTGCACTTTTTTGTAATTTTCAAGGTTGGACAATCGTTTTTAACAAATGGACAATCAATTCTAAGAATTGGACAATGAAAACCATTATCTTAATCCTTTTTTAAGTCAATTTTTCAAACAGTTAACGTAAAAGAAATTTTTAATCAAACTGATTGCACTTTTTTGTAATTTTCAAGGTTGGACAATCGTTTTTAACAAATGGACAATCAATTCTAAGAATTGGACAAGCAAAAACAGAATCTTAATGATTTTTTTAACTCTTTTTATCAAACAGTTTACGTGAAAGAAGTTCTTAACCAAACTGATTGCATTTTTTTGCAATTTTAAAGGTTGGACAATCGTTTTTAACAGAAGGACTATCAATTCTAAGAATTAGACAATCACAAACAGTATCTTAATCATTTTTTAATTCGTTTTTTTAAACAGTTTACGTGAAAGAAATTTTTAATCAAACTGATTGCACCTTTTTGCAATTTTAAATGTTAGACAATCGTTTTTAATAGATGGACAATCAATTTTAGAAGTTGAACAAACAAAAACAGAATCTAAATCATTTTTAAATTCGTTTCTTTAAACAGTTTACGTGAAAGAAATTTTTAATTAAACTGATTGCACTTTCTTGCAATTTTAAAGGTGGGACAATCGTTTTTAATTGATGGACAATCAATTTTAGGAGTTGTACAAACAAAAACAGAATCTTAATCATTTTTAAATTCGTTTCTTTAAACAGTTTACGTGAAAGAAATTTTTATTTAAACTGATTGCACTTTTTTGTAATTTTCAAGGTTGGACAATCGTTTTTAACAAATGGACAATCAATTCTAAGAATTGGACAATGAAAAACAGTATCTTAATCCTTTTTTAAGTCAATTTTTCAAACAGTTAATGTAAAAGACATTTTTAATCAAACTGATTGCACTTTTTTGCAATTTTCAAGGTTGGACAATCGTTTTTAACAAATAGACAATCAATTCTAAGAATTGGGCAATCAAAAACAGAATCTTAATCATTTTTTTAATTCTATTTATCAAACAGTTTATGTAAAAGAAGTTCTTAACCAAACTGATTGCATTTTTTTTGCAATTTTAAAGGTTGGACAATCGTTTTTAACAGAAGGACAATCAATTCTAAGAATTGGACAATCACAAACAGTATGCAATCCTTTCCCTTACAAAAATTCAATCGAAATTCACTTTAATTTTGCAGCCAAAAAAATTGACTTAAAAATTGTTAAGTGACAGTTTTTGACAGTCCAAACCTAAAATTGAAGTCCTAGAATTGATTGCAAAAAAGTGAAATCTGTTTAATTAAAAATTTCTTTGACGTTCACAGTTTGAGAAATTGACTTAAAAAATGATTAAGACTCTGTTTTTGATTGTCCAATTCATAGAATTGATTGTCCATCTGTTAAAAACGATTGTTTAACCTTGAAAATTGATAAAAAGTGAAATCTGTTTGATTAAAGGTTTCCTTGACGTTCAAAGTTTGAAAAATTGAATTAAATAAATGATTAAGATTCTGTTTGTGATTGTCCAATTCTTAGAATTGATTGTCCATCTGTTAAAAACGATTGTCCAACCTTGATATTGCAAAAAAGTGAAATTTGTTTGATTGAAGGTTTCCTTGTCTTTGACTGTTTAATAAATTGACTTAAAAAATGATTAAGATTCTGTTTGTGATTGTCCAATTCTCAGAATTGATTGTCTATCTGTTAAAAACGATTGTCCAACCTTTAAAATTGCAAAGAGTGCAATCAGTTTGGTTCAAAATTTCTTTCACGTAAACTGGTTGATAAAGAGAATTAAAAAAATGATTAAGATTCTGTTTATGATTATCCAATTCTTAGAATTGATTGTCCATCTGTTAAAAACGATTGTCCAACCTTGAAAATTGCAAAAAAGTGAAATCAGTTTCCTTGTCGTTGACTGTGTGAAAAGTTGAATTAAAAAAAATATCAAGATTCTGTTGTTAATTCCGTAACTCTTAAAATTGATTGTTTACTGCTTCAAAGAGAAATGTTTTTTCATTTTTTTATTGAATATGATTACAGAATGGAATTGTTTGTTGGACAAACGTGGACTTAAAAAATTCTCTCCACCTTTTAAGTCTAAGTTAAAAACCAAAAAAGTCGAAAATGTAAATTTATCATTATTCAAGTAGTGAAATTGTTTAAACAGTTGGTGTTAATGTTGAATTTGTTATTTCTGACGTTTGTCCAATTTGTAATTTCATTTGTCCACCCATTAAAAAATTTATTCCACCTTTTAAGTCTAAGTTAAAAACAAAAAAATCGAAAATGTAAATTTGTCATTATTCAAGTAGTGAAATTGTTTAAACAATTGGGGTTAATGTTGAATTTGTTATTTCCGACGTTTGTCCAACTTGTAATTTCATTTGTCCACCCATTAAAAAATTTATTCCACACTCTAAGACTAAGTTAGAATCCAAAAAAGTCGAAAATGTGAATTTTTTAGAATTCATCTAGTGAAATTGTTTAAACAATTGGTGTTAATGTTGAATTTGTTATTTCTGACGTTTGTCCAATTTGTAATTTTATTTGTCCACCCATTAAAAAATTTATTCCACCTTTTAAGTCTAAGTTAGAAACCAAAAAAGTCGAAAATGTAAATTTGTCATTATTCAAGTAGTGAAATTGTTTAAACAATTGGTGTTATTGTTGAATTTGTTATTTTCGACGTTTGTCCAACTTGTAATTTCATTTGTCCACCCATTAAAAAATTTATTCCACACTCTAAGATTAAGTTAGAATCCAAAAAAGTCGAAAATGTGAATTTTTTAGAATTCATCTAGTGAAATTGTTTAAACAATTGGTGTTAATGTTGAATTTGTTATTTCTGACGTTTGTCCAACTTATAATTTTATTTGTCCACCCATAAGAAAATTCTTTCCACCCTCTCAGACTGAGTAAGTTACTAACAAAATTAAAAAAAAAAATTTTAATTTTTTTTTTCTTTTTTTTGTTGGACAAATGTGGACCTATCTTGGACAAACGTTGACTGTTTTAAAATTTGACATAATAAAATGTTAAGATTCTGTTTTTGATTGTCCAACTCCTGAAATTGATTGTCCATCTGTTAAAAACGATTGTCCAACCTTGAAAATTGCAAAAAAGTGAAATCAGTTTCCTTGTCGTTGACTGTTTGAAAAATTGAATTAAAAAAAATATCAAGATTCTGTTTTTGATTCTCTAACTCTTAAAATTGATTGTTTACTGCCTCAAAGAGAAATGTTTTTTCATTTTTTTATTGAATTAGATTACAGAATGGAATTGTTTGTTGGACAAACGTGGACTTATCGTGGACAAACGATTTATGTAACCAGAACAGATAAATTAGCGTTTTTTAAATTTTTAGTGGTTTTAGACTTAAAAATGCGTTTTTTTCATTTTTCTTGTTAACAAAAGGTGGACAAATAAAAATTTTTGTTGGACAAACGTGGACTTATCGTGGACAAACGATTCATGTATCCAGAACAGATAAATTAGCGTTTTTTAAATTTTTAGTGGTTTTAGTCTTAAAAATGCGTTTTTTTCATTTTTCTTGTTAACAAAAGGTGGACAAATAAAAATTTTTGTTGGACAAACGTGGACTTATCGTGGACAAACGATTCATGTATCCAGAACAGATAAATTAGCGTTTTTAAAATTTTTAGTGGTTTTAGACTTAAAAATGCGTTTTTTTCATTTTTCTTGTTAACAAAAGGTGGACAAATAAAAATTTTTGTTGGACAAACGTGGACTTATCGTGGACAAACGAATGCAATATAGAAATTTGAAAAATTTTAATATGGGGCTCTCAACTTCACATAGCTATAAAGTACATACTACGTGTTCGGACAGTAGTAGGCTGCGTAATCTTCTCCAATTAAACCTCCAGTGTGATCTCCTCTTTTTAACCAATTGCAAAAAATATCTAGGTACCAATATCATCCATTTGTGATATTTAACAGAACATGAGGCACGTGGATATTTGTTGCCACCTTTTTTTTATTTTTATGAAGCTGAAGCTGGCACCCAGTTATCACAGGGTGGCCACAAGTTTCAGTCTATCAATTTCCCTGACATTTTCCTGACAAAATTATTTTTACAGGAAAATATGAATGTTTACGGAAAATGGGTAAAATTTATTAATTTTAATAATTTCTAAAAATAAAAGTTATAACCCTTCCTGAGTTCAATTAATTTTTACATTTTTCAACTAAACTTTATCTCTGAATCAATTAATTTAAATAATTTACAAATTCTTCTAGAATTCAATTATATTTTTAAAAGATAATAATTTTCAATTTTGAAAAATTTCCAAACAATTTTTTGTTAAAATCTTTTAAAAATAATTAAATTTTTGAAAAATATAAATAAAAATGATCAAATTTTTAAAGAATTTTAATTATAAACAGGACCATGATTTCTCAAAAATTTTAATAAGTTCAAAAAGTAAATTTTCACAAATTTTTATTTAAAATTATTAATAAGTTTTTCAAAATATTTTAATGTAATTTTTCGAAAATAATTGAATTTCTTTAAAAAAATTTTGTAAAATTTAAAAAACTAATTCATTTTTTTTTAAATTTTAATTAAAAATTTTTGAACTTGATAGTTTTCTCCAAAATTTTAAAAAGAATTCTAAAATGTTATTATTTTTGTAAGTATTTGAATTTTTGGAAATATGTAATTGAAAATACTGAAAATATTGAATTTTAAAAAATTAGAATCTAATTTTCATTGTTAAGTTTACCTTTAATGATTTATCATTAAAAATTTTGATATTTCAATTATTTTCAGAATTTGCAATTAAAATTCTTCAAAAATTCATTGTCAAAAATTGTAAATAAATATTTGAAATAAATTAAATATTTGCAATTAAATTTTCCAAAAATTCAACTACTCAAAAAGGTTTTTATTATATAAATATTTGAAAAATTTAATTATATTGAAAAATGATTCACAAACAATTTTTGACAGGTTTGTTTATATACTTAGTTATTTTTCGCATTATAAAAATCAAAATAAATTTCACTTTTTTAAGTATTGAAAATTGTTGTATTTTGTTGCAATGTCGAAAATATTATCAATTTTCTTAATATTTTCCCTGACAAAAAATTTTTCTCCTGACATTTCTCTGACTTTACTGACAAAAAAATTTTTCCATGCCATTTCCCTGACTTTACTGACAAAAAAATTTGTTTCCCTGACATTTCCCTGACTTTAATGACAAAATTTTTGTTTTACTGATATTTCCTTGACTTTACTGACATGTGGCCATCCTGAATTTCAGGAAAAAGTCAGGGATTTTTATTAAAGTACTGGAAAAAATTGAATTTAAAGAAGTTACAAATAATATTGCAGAAATTCAATTATCTTCAAAAGTAATAAAATTCTTCGCAGAAATTCAATTATGTTGAAATTTTTTTTAAAAATTCCCATCAAAATTCAATTGTCTTTAAAAATAATAAAATTCTTCTCCAAATTACAATAATTTTCAAAATATTTATGAAAATAATTGAATTCCTAAAACAAATTTATTATTTATAAAAATAATTGAATTCATAAAGAAGTTTATTATTTATGAAAATAATTAAATGTTTGCGCACAATTTTATTAAAATTTTTTTTAAATAATTCAATTATCTTTAAAAATAATAAAATTCTTCTCCAAATTGCAATTATTTTCAAAAATTTTATTTATATTCTTTGCAAAATTTCAATTATTTTCAAAAATTTTCCAATTTTCTCAATTTAATGATTTTCAATATCTACTACAGTAGGATCTTTGAATAGTGCAGTTCTGAACAGTGTAGTCATTAGTGAGTTGAGTAGACAAGGGGATTCGGGGAGTAAAGGGAAAGGGAACCTGTGACGTCAAATACAGTGCCGTCGCTCATTTGATTATTTAGTATCATTTAGTGGTGCCCGGTATTTAGTAGTGGGGGACCTTTAATTTTCTTGACACGGACCTGAATGTTTTAGTTTTTGGACGCTTCGAACAGTGCACAATATTCCCGACGACTGCACTATTTCAAAAGAATTCAATTATTTAAAAAAAAATGATAAAATTCTAGTCAAACATTAAATTATTTTCATAAATAATAAAAATTTCACAGAAATTCAACTATTTACACATTATTTATAAATTTCTTCGCAATAATTCAGTTATTTTCGCATAAATAATAACATTTTTTACAAAAATTCCATTATTTTCATGAATAATAAAACTCATTATAGAATTTCAATTATTTTTAATACAATTTTAATCGAATTCCTCAAAAAATTTCATAATTCTTGAAAATTTTATTAAAATTTCTCGACAAAAGTCAATTATATCTTGATAAAATTCTTTATGATAATTAAATTTAGAGAAACATTCAATTATTCAGTAAATTATTTATTTTTGTATTCAACTAATTGAATTCTCGTTGAATTTTCCAATAAAAATTGATTTAAAAATTAATATTAATAAATAGGTATATATATATAAAATAGGTATATAAATATAAAAAGCATTATAGCATGAATTTTTAAAAATAATTGATAATTGAATTCTTTCGAAAAATTTTAATAAAATTTTTGAAAATAATTACATTTTTTGAAGAATTTCCTTAAAATTGTATTAAAAATAATTGAAATCCTGTGAAGAATTTTATTATTATTTATTAATTTTATTATTATTTTATTAAAGTAATTGAATTCTTTCAACAAATTATATCAAAATTTTTTTTTAAATAATTGAATTCTTTTGAGAACTTTTATTAAAATAGTAGATTTTGAAATATTTGAATTTTAACGAAGAATGTCATTATATTCGTGAAATGTAATTAAATTCTTGCAAAAAATTTAAGAAACTAATTCCATTTTTCTAGGATTTCATTTTAAATTTTATTATTAAAATAATTGAATTCCTGCAACGAATTTTATTACATTTTATTTAAATAACTTAATTCTTTTGAAAACTTTTATTAAAATAGTAACTTTTAAAATTTATTTTCAATTTCAGCGAAGAATTTCATTATATTTGTGAAATGTAATTTAATTCTTGCCAAAAATTTTTTGAAGATAATTTCATTTTTCGAGAAATTTATTTAAAATTGTATTAAAAATAATTGAAACCCTGTGAAGAATTTTATTATTTATGAAAATAATTGAATTCTAGCAATGAATTTTATTATAATTTTTGTAAATAATTGAATTTTTTTTTTGAAAAATTTTATGGAAATCTAAATTTTTATAAAGCATGAAAATATTCTTATAAGTTGTTAAATTTTAAAAATGTCTGAATTTGAATGTTTTAAAGAATTTTAATAAATAAAAATAATAATTAAATACTTTTTTAAAAATGAAGTTATTGATGTATACGAAAAACTTTACAATTAAAAAAATTCGTAAGTAAATGTAATAGAATGTTTTTTTGAGTATCTAATAATTTTTAGAGTGATTCAGAATATTCTTTAGGGTCAGGGAAAAAGTCAAAATTTTGTCTGAAAATCAGGGAAAAGTCGGGGGAAAACAAAATTAATTTTTTGTGGCAACCCTGTGCAAATTGTAAAATACTTTTACAAAATTTAATATTTATTTTCTCCAGAGATATTTAATAAAGTAATTATAATTTTGAAATTGTGTAATGAAAATATTGTCAGTTATGTATTGGCGTTATTCTTCAGAATAAAAGGGTACAATCGAAGACGGTATCGTAGGCGATTCAACATGAAATGACAAATGTTGATGATGACCGCCAAGCGTTTCTCTCGATGGGGTTGCTATGGTAACGAGGACTCCCTGTACGATAATGCACGCAAGTTTCGACCCCTCCATAACTTGTCCGATCAACTAACTGTATTTTCTCACTATCTTTCTATATTTACAAACGTAGTATTAACAGCGTCGATTAACCAGATAGTTCTGATACTTGATGTAATTACTAAAAAATATTTCCTCTACTAAAATATAAAACAGAATCCGAGACAAAATCTTATGATTTAAGTCAATCTAAAGTTAATAATGCATACTTTTTAGGAATATTTTCTTTAATTAAAACGAGACCAGGGCTTGAACCACTGAAAATATTTTAAAAATGCGGATTTTACGGATCAAAGATAAAAAATTATGGACCATTTACGGACCAATTACTGACAAAAATATAACCAATTCGAGTCAAATAAGAGAACATTTTACCGAGTGATAAAATCATTATCAGTTCAATTATTATTTTCAAGAATTTTTTAATAAAATTCTTCTTTAAATCAATTATTATATTTAATAATTTTCGAAAAAGTTCTTTGACAATTTTCAAATTCATTTGTTTACAATATTCAATTTTACAAAATTTCAATTATTCGTAAATTCTCCAATTTCATATATATTAGAAAATAAAAACTTATAATATAAATTCAATTAGACTTTTTTAAAAAAAAAATTAATATCATAGTTCAATTATTTCAAAAATTCACGCTTTATTACTTTTAATATTCAATTATAATCTAAAATTTTAACTGGAATCCATTTTTAAATCAATTTTCATTAGAAAATTCTACTAGAATTTTCAAAAAAAATTAATTCCACAGAATTGTTAATAATATGAAAAATTCAGACTTTCAAAGTTAGATTTTAATTTGAAACCTTTTCAAAATCCAATTATTTTTAAGAATTCACGCTATAATGCTTTTAATATTCAATTATAATCTAAAATTTTAACTGAAATTCATTATTAAATCAATTTTTATTAGAAAATTCTACTAGAATTCAATTATTTAAATACAAAAAAAACAATTTATTGGATAATTTTATCAATAAATTTCTTATTTATTTGTAGACCTTAATATTTTTTATAAATCCGTTTTAGTAGTTTTGTGGCCTTTGGTCGATTTGTGAGACAGTCGATTTTTTTAACACGCAATATGTGATAATCGACTAAAAAGCGTCTTTTCAATAAATGCAAAGTACTTTTTTTCCAAGATAATTAATTGGATAAGGTAAATGAAATGCATTTTCTTTTAGTACTTTCCTTATATTTTGTGATGCAATATTGCATTGTTCCAATCTACGATTGAAAATAATTTATTTTCCTTTTTCAAAATAGCGCCAATTTCTGGGTATGAGACACAGAATATCACCAATTGAGAGACGACGGTGTCGACACCCATCCGGGCAGCATAAAAGAAACGACTTTGCAGGCATACTATTTAAATGTTGTTTTGATTGTCTTTTTTAAATTTTTGGCCATGTCAAGTGGAAGAAAATCAACCGATTCAGAAGAAATCAATTTTAATGCTCTTGTTGAAGCTATTAAATTGTGTTTATTTGATAGTCATATTTTGTCGAATAAATATTATTATTTAGTATATAATAATATATATTATTAATATATTTTATTATTTATACTAAACATTACGCTTTATGTCAAACTTATTAAATTTTAGCAATTTTTAATGAGTGTCTTACAACTGGAGACATTTTTTATTTGACAAAAGCGATGTGCTCGGAAAATGTATCGTAAAATTTTTTGAGTCCATCTGAACATTATACTTTCTTTTAATAAAAGTTACGTATTTAAGTTACTTTTCGAACGGTATATTTTATTTACATTTTCGTTTACCCATTTAGAATTTATGGGTCAAAAACAAAACCCGTCTCACTAGTGTGTTCCTAGACACACTCCCCTAGATAATGGAAAAAATTGTATTATGCATTTGTAGTCCTGAAAATCCATATTCATGGTGAAATGCATAGAAAATTTAGATGACTTATAAAAACTTTTTGACCTACATTTTTGAAATATATAAAAAAAACTCGTTTTTACTTCAATAAAGACCAAAGGCCACAAATCCACCAAAATGGATTTAACAATAAATTTTTAAATAATTGAATTCTTTTGACGAATTTTAATAAAATTTTTAAGAATAGTTACATTTTTCGAGGAATTTGATAAAAATTGTATTAAAAATAATTGAAATTTTGCGATGAGTTTTATTATTTATGAAAATATTTGAATTCCTAAAAACTATTTTATTTAATACGAAAATAATTGAATCTCTGTAAAAATTTTATTACTTATAAAAATAATTGAATGATTGGGAAGAAATTTATAAAAAGTTTGTAAATAATTGAATTCCTGTGAAATTTTTATTATTTTATGAAAATAATTAAAGGTTTGAGTAGAATTTTATTAAAATTTTTTTAAATAATTGAGTTCTTTGGAAAATTTTATTAAAATAGTAGATTTTAATAATCATTGAATTGAGGAAAATATTTTGAAAATAATTGAAATTTTGTCGAGAATTTTATTGAAATTTTTGTAAATAATTGAATTTCGGAAAAGAATTTAATTATTTCTAAAGATAATTGAAATTTTGTCAAATAACTGACTATATAGTTCCTATATGCAATTCAGATATTAACATCGTCCAAGTAAAACTTTCTTGACTCAGTTAAATTTTTTTCAGTGTAGTAATTCCTTATTTGAAAATATAAAAAATGAACTTTATTATTTCTAAACATACTTATATAGGGTTTTAAAATACAAGAAATATTTAAATTTTTTTAAATGTACAATATATACGCAAGTGGACAAAAGTAAAAAGAGGTCTATATGGACGACCCCATCAAATACAACACAATATTAATATAAAACGATAAGTGTCACGAGTCTGGCGCGCGTTTCGATCAATGACCCTTATTTTATTAATTCCGATAAACCTGACCCTCAACAATTTCTTTCGCAGTTTAATTGGATACAATTAATTTAATGAAATCGTTTATTACATTGTCATTTATTTTAACAAACTAAATAATCGGAGCGTATAAAAATGGCCCTAAAACGAATTTGTTAAAATTTTTATTTCCTAGAATGTTATTCTCCAGAATATCATTTTAGACGGAAAACAAATTTTACGGTGAGAAACAGCTATATTCCAAAATAAATAATATAAAGAATTTTTTTCTATTGGATAGGATTTATGTCACAAAATCGACCTTTTTTGACAGGGCGCTTGGACTAGTTGGATTCATTACAATATATGAACAATATGCTCGCCGCCATATTATTCGTCACTTCCGCCGAAAATACAACTTTTATACCTTTGTTTCTCAATACTTATTTCAAAAATTACTTGTAAAATACGGAGAAGATTCTTTATTAGTACATTTGATACATTTAGGAAAATAAATACGCATTATTTAATTATTTTTGTTTAGAAAATAAAGTATTGTTTTATTACAATATTATATATCAGAAAAAATATGAAAATCTCCTTACAAAGATAATAAACAAAATTGAAAAAACTTAAAGAAGTTGTTAAAACAAATAATTAAGTAACTTTATAATAAATTTAATAAAACTTTAATAATAATTCAATAATTATTTAAAAAAAAGATAGTCACTCGCTATTTTCGACAGATTTGTAATACATAGATAGATAGAGCAAAACATAAATAAGAACAAAAAAATAGGGGGTCAACATAGGACTACCCTTTGGGACCAACTTAGAACCACTGGATTTTTACAAGTTTCAAATTATTACACAAATAAAAAAAATTTAATTAAAAAATCAACATAACCTCTTTTTACAACATTAAATAAAGGAACTAGAACACACCATCTCTGAGAAGAGATTTTTAAAATATTTTATACCACATTTTTCAGAGTAGGTAGTATACGTTTGTGCCAAAACTGGGGTGTTCGGCGAGTGTCAAGTGTGCAATCTAACTGATATTTGTGCTTATTGATCCAAGACACAGTTTTAATCGTCGAGAAGGACCAAAGCGGTGTGGGTCAGGCCAGAAGAAAAGTAAAGAAATAAAGCGGTTGAGGGGTGGGGCCTAAGGAGAGCCAAACCAAGAGAAAACACCTGGCGTCCATAATCCCTGCACTGATGCAGGTAGCTCGACCCGGTTGGGCTCTTCTTGTTCTTTTGTGATGTGTTGTATCTTATACCTCTCGGGCAGTGGTTCCGTGAGGGGAAGCAGTCTTTTCTTCACGGGAATGTATCATATCAATTCATGCTCCCACCTCAGGTGAGCCGAAGCTTTCAAGGAAAAACTTTGTTTAAAACCTATTTCTGAATTTATTTAAGAAATTAGGATATGGCAGAAAACATGAAATCGCTGATTGGGTGGAAAAATATGGCAAAGGTTCGGCTTTGAAAAACATGACATGACGAATTCAAATTAAAAGAATACATATAGGAAGTCTTTAACGTCCGAGTGGTTTTAATAAGACAAAGACATTCAGTTCAGTCTCCTTAGTCTTACTCCCTTTAAAAAAAACTCGTCGACATATTAGTACCGTCGTTGAACATTTTGAAAACCTGCTATCGAATTCTTAATGACCCCAAAACCCCCGAGTAACGGGCATGGTGCAGGAAGCCTACTTCTACTAGGCCTAACTTCTACTCAGAGGAGTGAATTGTCCTCTCAACGGGCTGGCATGGCGATCATATGGTGGGGATGCACTAATTCCCCTCACAGTTCGGAATAAATGCCTACCTCGCCAACCTCCCACGTTCCATAGCAAAACGAAAGTCTTTTTATGTAGAAGAACTCAGGCTCAGTCAAACACAATCCCTATGAAAATTATCACTGACCATTTGTTATCATAAAAATTGTCATCAACATGTGGATATCCTATATTTATATAAATAAACTTTATTTATTTATTGAATAAATCCTAGAGTCACAAAGACTAATTACAGAATTGTCGTTGAAGTAATTACAGTATTATAATAATATAAGAAAAAAACTTATTTTTAGAGATAACTTAAGTAATTATTTTTAATTCTACAGCTTAACCATAATATAACATGGTTGCCACAAAATCTAGATTTCAAAATTCCAGGCTTTTTCCAGGTTTTCCAGGTCAAAAATATTAAAAATTCCAGGTTAAAATTTAGGAATTATTTGTGATGAAAAAACAAGTATTTTACAAAACAGTGTTAACAATATTCATTATTATGTAGTTATAAATTAATGCCCCCTTAAACAGTTAAAATCACAGGCATTTTTATGTCCAAGTGAGACAATAATACTCACTTACCTATATAAGAGTAATTTTTCTGAAAGTGCTACTTTTGATATTCGATTTTTTAATTTATTTTTTTTAAATTATATGGTTTTTCTATTGAAACTACTTTATTTCATACTCAAGAGTAAGAATTTAAGTTGCGCAAAATTAATTTGAAAATATTAAAGTCTTTCTTCTTTGAATTTTACTAAGGCCGATAAGTAAAATTTGAATATTTATAAAAGCAATAATATTCCTCCTTTTTATAAATAATATAAATATACAAAAATTAAACATCAGATCTTTAACTTTATTTTAATGTGCATTAAAATTTTTTTTAGAATATTTTTAATGTATAAAAACATCATTAATAATCATGATGTAATTTTAACTTAAATTTAAGACAAAATTTAAACATTTTTATCACATATAAAACGGAGGTCCAAAAATTTTTAAAATACACATAATGATAGAAAAAACATTGTATTTTCTGGCACTAATTTTAAAAAATTTCTAAGAATTTGAAAAAAAAAACATAAAAATTTAGTTTTCTTATAAAAGTCCTATTGGAGAAATGTTAAAAAGACTTTGGAGATGAAATTATTTTAGTTATTGCATAAATTCAAAAGAATCAGTCATAATTAGAACATTCAAGTCAATTCTAAATTAAATAATTTTTATCTTTAAACGTTGTTCAAAATCTTGAACAAAAAAAAACTAGTATCAAAAAATTTTGACAATCGTAATACTAATAAAGATATAAATTCCTTTTTTTAGAACAATCTTAACAACATTTTTCACAGTTTTAGTCAATAATTAAAAAGAAAAATTAAATTAATTTAAAGAGAACATTAAAGATAACATGGAAAAGGAAAATTGTATGTTAACATTTTTAAAAAAAATAACATGAATGGAATTTTTCTTAATATCTTTCACTAACCAATAAAAAAATTCCAGAAACTTGTTCAAATTCCATGCTATTTCCAGGTTTTCCATACTCTTTTTCAAATTCCATGCTATTTCCAGGTTTTCCAGGTTTTCCAGGTTGTGTGGCAACCATGTATAAAAACATTTTATGCAACTCAGGAGTATAATGGTCACATTATCAACCATCCCAGTAATAAGGGGTGAATTAAAGTGGATTGGAACTTTTATGCCCTTAAATTCCAAATCAATTTCGTTTTTGCCCGCAATCTTAATGAATTCCTTTTTTATTGTTAAGTTGTTCATTTCTATCCAATTCAATTCTCTGTAACCACGTGACCAGAATTTGAATCCACTTTAATGCCCTTTAAAGAATTCAAGTTAATGAAAGGACATTAACTCCGCAATTAATGATTCCCTTAAACAGCATTAAAATCAATTTAGATTCTGAATTGAAACTTAAAAATAGAAAAGGAATTCATTAAGCTTGCGGACAAAAATAGAATTGGTTTGGAATTTAAGGGCATAAAAGTGCCAATCCACTTTAATTCACCCCTTATTACTGGGATGCTTGCCAATGGACGGTGAACCGTTATCATTTCTATATAGTTGGCTTAAGTTCTGGCACGAGAAGAAGGACTCTGTAAAAGTTGTTATCATCTTGATAACAATACTTTAAATATTTTCATCACTTTTTTTAGAATAAAAAATTTTGAGGATAACTGTCTATTAAAGGAAAAAATGGTTGATTTATGATAAAGGCACATCGAACACTCGCAAAGGAACAACAGGAACATAGATATTTGGGATGACAGTCTTGTGAATACAGAAAATAAATAGATTCAGGAAATTTGATAAACTGTCAATCATGATACTCATTGACGATGCAAAAACAAACTTATCGTTTTCGATAGTTAAAAGGGTCGGAAACTCACAACCATGAATTGTATGCGTATATACTCTGATACACTTGTTCTTAATGGACAAAGAGCTATAGACAATCTTGTTATTCCTAAGGATTTTCATCTACTTTATTGAAAGAGCATGCTCCAGCGACTGATGAGATGTTTCAATTAAAAATCTTTTATTATATTTGTATATCATTTATAATATACCTAATTAATTATCACTAGTCGAAACAAAGGAACACCATTTTCCTAAAATATTGAAATCTTTTAATCTTTAAAAATTAAAATTAATGAAAATAGCAATTATTCAAAAATATTAATACAAAAAATTTTTCATATACGTAGCAAAGTTAAGTAAAAAATATAAAAAACGATCTATTATTATTTGCACGATAAATGTTAATTTTTTTTTGAATCAGGGAGTCATGAAAACGTGAAGATTTACTAAAATTAGACATTGCTCAAAATCGCACAAATCCAAGAGACTTTCTCATTTTTTATGAGAATGTAAAAAATTAATTGTCACAATAGCAATGAAATATTCTATTGGCTTTTAAAACAACGCAAAAACGTAAAAGAGATACTATAGGAAGCTGTAAATAAAATGTAAAAGTAAACGACAATCATTGCAACAGAGTTGTGTATAGGACGAAGGGCGAAAAAATTAAAAGAAAAGAAATGAAGAAAATAAAGATAAAATGAAGTTACATTTACAATATTATTTAGAATTTCATTTAGGAAATTTTTGGTATTTGATCCAATACGTCTATTTTAACTCCCTAAATCTGAAACAAATAAAAACTAACTAATCAAATCAATCAAATAAAAAAAGATATGGCCTGAAAAAAGTCGAAATAAATCGGAAGTCGAATTATGTGCACTTCTCTGATAGGCTGAATCGAAGTAGTGTTAAATCTTTACAGTTTTAAAATAAAAAAAATTTTTAAAATACGAACAAAAAATTATATCATAATTATAATATCCTTTTTTTCTACGAAAATATACATAGTTTGAAAATATTGAAAGATATTCAATATTCAATATTCAGCAGTACACTTTGTAAACAAATGTTCCTAACCTCACTAACTTACATACTTAACCAAACAAACCAAAGAATTTCTGTTGTTGAAGTAGCTTAAAATTATATTAAAACAAAAAAAACATATTTATTATTATATACGTTTATAATGAACAAACAATAATAAATAAAAAACAATTATTTGTGGAAAGATGTATTTTTTATATCATTACTAAAAAAATACATAAGGAAACACACGGTAGAGTTGTTTGATTATTTTTTGTTTGTATATTTTGTATAAACTATAGCTTTCGTTTAAAAATAATAATTTTAGTGCTGAGAGTGATTTCGTTTAAAATAGTTAATTTAAAAATAAAAAGAAGTTTAAAAATAAAAATTTAAATAGTTAATTTACTTTTTATTCATAATTAATTTATTTATTATAATATATATATATATAAATAAAAATATATTTTATATATAAATACAAATTAAAATCAAGTAAAATTTGATTTTGTACTGTAACAAAAATTCGAAAATGAATGAAAACCAGAATTAGGAGTATAATATTTGTTTCAAAAATAGACTCCGCAAAAGTGAGTTAATTTAATACTCTACATGTTCAATTAAAAAAGAGATAAGCTTCAATAATATCTCGCGAGTTATTTCGTAATTATACGTATGGTTTTACCTTCTCATAGCATTGATGTAAAAAAAATAAAATTTCAACTATCTACTTACACTCATCAAATGGGAAACTTTGTGAAAATGTTATGTACAGCACTTACCTGTAACAAAAAAAAGGAAATTTGAAAGAGATTATAATTTACTGTACACAATTTAAAATTATTTATTTAACAAAAAAATTCATAAAATTTCTTCGTAGGAATTCAATTATTTTTGAAAATTTTAATTGAATTCGTTGTAAAAATTCAATCATTTTCAAAATTTTTTATAAAATTCTTCGAATCAATTCAACTATTTTAAAAAATTTTTTAAAAATTTCAATTATTTTCAAAAATTTTCCTCAATTCAATAATTTTCATATCTACTAAAATTTTTTAAAAGAATTCAATTATAAAAATTGTAATGAAATTCTGCGCAAACATTTAATTATACCTATTCATAAAATAATTAAAATTTCACAAAGAAATGTATGTGAAGTTGGCCCCCCACTTCACATACATTTAATATAAATATTTTTTTTTAAATTTACGACTATTATAAGGAGGGAAACGATTATAAGCAGGAAAGACGACATCTCTAAGGAAATCGTCAGATTAACAGTGCAGTTAAAATAATGTGTTAATTGTAACATTATCATTGATGCTCGTAGAGAGCTTTACAAAATTAAAGAAAATTTTTGGACTTTGAGATAGCTCAAAATCAAATAATAATAGACGAACTAAAGAGTCAACGAGGTAATAATTTTTAGTTTACGTTGATGATATTTAAATTTTTAGTAGAAATAACCACATTTTAAATGTTTAAAACTACATTTTTTTTGAGATTTAAAATCGATCGCTTTTAGTTTCAAAAAAATTTCGAACGTTCAAATGAATAAAATATTTTTTCAATATGAATATTTTGATAAATTACTCAATGAAATAAAATTGAAAAACATTAAGGGGACACCTAAGTGGAAAAAATGACAAAAAAATCAATTTTTCTAAATTTGATTTTCTAAAAGTAGACTCAATTAGGAATAGAAGAAGACTTTTTAAAACCTTTTCTGAAAAGTAAAAAAATCTGATTACATGATTCTGAATACCATGAGTTTTTAGTATTTTTTCTTTTTTCGTGTCTCCTGTAAAAATGTGTTTTTTCTAATTTTTTAACTTTCGGTACACTTTTCTCCGAATCTACTAAACCGATTTGTAATTTTTTTTTTTACTTTGTTCAGTATGGTTCCAAGAATACGAATAAGAAGTTTAACATCATTTTGAGTTGTACAAACGGAGATATGAGTCAATGAATCAGAGAAAATGGGATTTTTATTTTGCTTTTGGTATAAATATTCATAAAAAAGTTTCTATTGAAGATAACGTTGTATTACTTCTTATTCATTTAATTGATTATATTTGTAATCGAATGAAAAAAGGACGAACGCAATTGGAATAATAGTTTTCGAGAAAAGTGTACCGAAAGTTGACTTTTTTTGCATTGTTTTTAGGTGACTTGGGTGTCCCCTTAATTACAAATTTTGAAACTTTAAAAATTATTTTTCAATTCGTGACTCAATATTGTTTATAATAAAGTTTAAATTTAAAAGCGAAATAAATTTCGTTCATTTGAACGTTCAGAACTTTGGGGACATAGTTATGCATATAATATTATTATCTTGTATTAATCTTGTGATTATCAATTAGACGTATTATACATTTGCAATTATCTCAGGTTTGCGATACCGTCAGAGATATATTGAGATTGTCCCGAACCGTCTAGTCTCTCTAACTGAATATCAAAGATGATATGGGTGAAAATTTCTCAACTGGGCCACCTGAAACGGACTTTTCAAATTTCTAATCTTTTTTTTCATAATCTTTTGTAGTAAGCCTAACTAAAAACATTCCTGAAATGCGTTTTTAAAAAAATTAATTTTTTAATTATTTATTAACAATTGAAAAATTTCTTGCCTTTTCAATAAATTTGCAATTACTCTGTTGCTTGTTAATGAAATTAAATAAAATTTGGTGAGTATATAGAAAAATGATATCTTTTTGAATTACAATAAAAAATTTTAATAAACTTTATTGTTTATGCAAAATAAATTGTTTATTTAATAAACAAATGAAAATTTTAACTATTTCTCATATGTTTAGGATAAAATTTCAAAAAGGACAAGAAACTACACTTTCTCTTCTTTAATTTAAAAAAAAAAAAATCTTAGTACACTTCAAAAATGAGCGAGTTACGCGAATTTGAAGACACGCGTGCAAGCGCTGGACCAGCCGCCACACAGTGGCAAAAAATGAACTTTCTCGTTTTAAATGACTCTGCAGGTCACAATTTTTTACCAAAATGACTTTTCTTTTTTTCTAAATCTTTGTTGATAAATTCTCTATCGATCTCTCAAGCCCGATTTTTTAATTTTTGTTTTTAAACAATTTTTTAATAACAATAAGTATTAAAAAAATCATGAAATTTTATAAAATATCTTTTATAGCCTAATTACTTAAAAAAATTTATTAAAAACCTATTAAAATAAAGTTTGAGTGTTTCTGATGTAAAAAAAGGATATCAATTTATTAAATTGTTTAAACAATTAATTGTTGTTATTTTTTTCATTAACTGTATTTAAGGCTAGAAATTTCTAGTTTTTTTTATAATTGTGCAATTTTTCATAATTAAAACATCTAATAATGATAAAGAATAAAAAAATAATTAATTAAACATTGTTTAAACAACTAATTGTTGTTATTTTGTTCATAAACTCTGTTAAGGGCTAGAAATTTCTACTTTTTTCCACAATTGTGCAATTTTTCATAAGTAAGACATCTAATAATGATAAAAAATAAATTAATTAAACATTATTTAAACAATTATTTGATGTTATTTTTTTAATTAATTGAACTTAGGGCTACAAAATTAGGGGTAGAAACACTAATTTAAAATTTGTTTAAACACGTATTAAAATAATTAAAATTTAATTTTTTGTTTATTCTTTAATGTTTTTGTTACCTTAATTTGTAATTTTGTAACCTAAGTTCAGTTAATGAAAAAAATAACATCAAATAATAGTTTAAATAATGTTTAATTAATTTATTTTTTACCATTATTAGATGTCTTACTTATAAAAAATTGCACAGTTTGTGATAAAACTACAAATTTCTAGCCCTAAGGTCAATTAATGAAAAAAATAACATCAAATAATTGTTTAAACAATGTTTAATTAATTTATTTTTTATCATTATTAGATGTCTTACTTATGAAAAATTGCACAATTATAAAAAAAAACTAGAAATTTCTAGCCTTAAATACAGTTAATGAAAAAAATAACAACAATTAATTGTTTAAACAATTTAATAAATTGATATCCTTTTTTTACATCAGAAACACTTAAACTTTATTTTAATAGGTTTTTAATAAATTTTTTTAAGTAATTAGGCTATAAAAGATATTTTATAAAATTTCATGATTTTTTTAATACTTATTGTTATTAAAAAATTGTTTAAAAACAAAAATTAAAAAATCGGGCTTGAGAGATCGATAGAGAATTTATCAACAAAGATTTAGAAAAAAAGAAAAGTCATTTTGGTAAAAAATTGTGACCTGCAGAGTCATTTAAAACGAGAAAGTTCATTTTTTGCCACTGTGTGGCGGCTGGTCCAGCGCTTGCACGCGTGTCTTCAAATTCGCGTAACTCGCTCATTTTTGAAGTGTACTAAGATTTTTTTTTTTTAAATTAAAGAAGAGAAAGTGTAGTTTCTTGTCCTTTTTGAAATTTTATCCTAAACATATGAGAAATAGTTAAAATTTTCATTTGTTTATTAAATAAACAATTTATTTTGCATAAACAATAAAGTTTATTAAAATTTTTTATTGTAATTCAAAAAGATATCATTTTTCTATATACTCACCAAATTTTATTTAATTTCATTAACAAGCAACAGAGTAATTGCAAATTTATTGAAAAGGCAAGAAATTTTTCAATTGTTAATAAATAATTAAAAAATTAATTTTTTTAAAAACGCATTTCAGGAATATTTTTAGTTAGGTTTACTACAAAAGATTATAAAAAAAAGATTAGGAATTTGAAAAGTCCGTTTTAGGTGGCCCAGTTGAGAAATTTTCACCCATATACATATACCGCAGACCTAAGGACAGACGCCCTTCCACATATTCCAAAATAATTACAGCGTTAATACGCTGGTAAACGGAGAAAAATGAATTTTTTTTTATACAGATAGCTTATTTTTAGCTATGATAGCTAATAATTAGCTTTAACAGCAAAAAAATTAGCTGCGATAGCTAACAATAATTTTTCCAGGTTTTTAAAATTACATTTATATTTTACAAAATTGAATAATTAGTTATTATAATTTTTCCCTAAGAATTAAGATATTCAAAAATTTTAAATTCAAACCTGCTTTTTGAAATTAAACAACTTGTAAAAAATTGTTATAAGACATGAAGAAATCGATCACTTCGAGTCTTCGACTCTAAGCCATCGATATTTTCATGTTTTATAATAATTAAAAATGATAAAATATAATCATAATACAATTCAATTATTGTTTTTTCAGAATTTTTAACTGCAATTCTTCTTTAACTTAATTATTTTTAATAATTTTTGAAAAAAATAATTTTCAAATCCTTTTGTTTACAATTCAATTTTACGAGATTTCATCAACACAATTTTATAAAAAATTCAAACATTCAAAGATTATAATTTGAAACCTTTTCAAAATTCAATGATTTCTAAAAATTCACGCTATAATACTATTTCTCTAAATTTGAAGTAGTAACAATATTTACTAATTGGAATTAATGACTGATTTTTTGCTTTTGAATTAATAAATTTTACTATATTAAATTAGTAGAAACGACTATTTATTAGTAAAATCTGCTAATTCAAAAGCAAAAAGTCAGTCACTAATTTAAATTAGAAAACATTTTTACAAATTCAAATTTAGAGAATTTACAGAATTTAATTATTTAAATACAAAAATAAATAATTTATTGAATTGAATTTATTGAAGAATTAAAAAAAATTCTGAGATGAATTTTATTATTAATGAAAATAATTGAATTCCTAAAAAAAATTTTATTTTTAATAATTTTTGAAAAAGTTCTTTGACAATTTCCAAATTCATTTGTTTATAATACAATTTTCAAAAATTTCAATTATTCGGAAATTTTCCAATTAAATATATATATATATATATATATATATATATATATATATATATATATATATATATATATATATATATATATATATATATATATATATATACACTTTTACGAACTTTTACGGACTTTAAGAAAACTTACGGACCTTTACGGGATTTATTAGGGACCTAGTTCGAGCCCTGTGCATAACATTATTGAGTTAATTATTTTCTTAATAGTGACTCATTTAATTTTTTTAGATTTTTGTTAATTTTTATAAGATAGGCTACAAAATGTTAGTTATATAATTTTGATCGCTTTTGCGTATAATTTAGAGAAAATTTAAACTCTTAATTAAATTTAAAGTTCATAAGGATTTTCCAGTATACATTCAATTTTTTTAATAAAATTTTTTGAAAGCGACATCTGCTGAAACGAGTTTGAGCAGTGTAAGATAAAAAAAGAGCCTGGTGCGATTCAAATCCAGTTTCTGTACACCGCGACGTGTATCTTGTCCAGGTAAGGTGGACTTGGAAGTTAACAGCATTGGAGAAATCTTGTCTGGTCATGGTAACCACTGCTCTTTACAGTAGGCGACGGCGGCGTCGCGACGCTCCGCACATCGATTCCTGGCACCGCCCCTTCCGACGGCCCAGTGACGTCATTCAAGACCTGGGATCCCTATAACACAACATTGTCCTTTTTCTGACTTACAAATGCCCCGATGAAACAATAGAGTTCCATTTCTATCTTTTATGGACGCTGCATGAAGAATTATCTTAATTTCAGATGTTTTGGTATGCATTCTATAGAATATTTTACGTTTCGAAGATGGAAGAAATATTCTAATCAATGTTCAAATACTTAAAACATCTTAGATATCAATAAGATACTTTATAAAACATTTTATTTTAAGATATATGTGACTGTCCACGAGAAAACAGGGCTTAGCTTCAAATGCAAAAATCAAAAGTTGTAAATTGTCAATTACTTTTGACAATACAACGTTTTAAAGATGTTATATTGTATGCATTCCTTCGTTCTGCTTTTTTCAATCACTAGCCCTGTGAAAGCTAAGCCCTGTTTTCTCGTGGACAGTCACATATACGCTCAAAAAAGTTTCTACTGGATTTTACTACTTATCAACTGTCCGATAACTTATCCCAAAGTCGGACCAAATTTAAATAAATATTAGAAAAAGCTTGCACTCCTTTTTGTTGCATCTTAAAATTAGTAGTTTATCTTAAATGACATAGAAAGTGGCGGCCAACCATGGGCACTTGTAACAGCCACAGTTTGGCAAAATTTGGTTAACGAAACTTTAAATTATAGTAATGTAAGATATTGGATGCCTTTCGGCCTTTGCAATCTCCTCAACATCATTACTAAACTTTTCTAACTCACGAACTCTTTGGGGTCCCTTCTTTTGCGGCTGCAGCCGACTTGAATTAGGAATACTCGCATTTGCCTGGACATTCGGTTTGATATATCTCAATCAGCGAAAAACACCAGAGGCTGTAGCGTCCCACAGAGGTCACTCAACCAAGTACTAACCGCACTCTATAATGCTTAACCTCCGTGATCGCAAGCCACGGGATTCGGCCAACCGAGTTATACTTTCAGTCATCACTTTAAATTATATAAAACTATAAAAATTATAATATAAATTCTTTGTAAGGTTCAGGTGTTTGCGCCCCCCAGCGTTAAATATTTATTTTGTAAGTTTAAATTAATTCTATGGTATACAACTATAAAGTGACTTGTAAATATGGTCAATTTTTTATTATATTTACTTTTTGTCTTTCATCGAATAATAATTTCAGGGCTCGAACTAGGTCCGTAAATCCCATAAAGGTCCCGTAAATTTGCTTGAAGTCCGTAAAAGTCATTTTTTTTTTAAAAAAGGTCAGTTAAAGTCCGTAATTTGAAAGAAAAAAGGCGAAAGTTCGTAAATTGTACGATATAATTTGGAGAATTTTAGAGAAATTACAAATGATTTCAGAAATTCAATTATTTTCAAAAGTAATAAAATTCTTCACAGTAATTCAATTATGTTCCAAAATTTTTTAAAATTCTCGTCAAAATTTCAATTATTTTCTCCGAAATTCAATTATTTTCAAAAATTTTAATAAAATTCTTGGCAAAACTTCAAATATTTAAAAAAAAATTTTTCTCAATTCAATGATTTTTAATATCTACTATTTAAATAAAATATTAATAAAATTCTACGCAAACATTTAATTATTTTTCATAAAATAATAAAAATTATAAATCAATTTTTTGAAAAAATAATAAGTTTTTTGGTTTTTGCGAACGGTCTCACAATTTTTTTTGAAGTCTAGGTACATAAATAAACAAACAATTTTTGTGTACATTATTTTAAAATAAAATATGAACTTTTAATAGATTTTTTGAGTTAAAAGTTGAAAAAAAATAGTCATTTTCACAACTTTTGCCCGTTTTTTTGGAAAAAAACTTTTTCAACTTTTAACTCAAACATTCTATTAAAAGTTCATATTTTATTTTCAAATAATGTTCACAACAATGGTTTGTTTATTTATGTAGAAATCAAAAATAATTGTGAGACCGTTCGCGAATTTTAAAATGTCATACAAAAATTTCACGCGGAATTGCCTATATGTATTACAGAATACAAAATATTCTTTTTCCTTCATTCTCTATTAGAATTACTCAAACACTTTATTCTTTGGACATATAAGATATTGTAGGAAATTAAACAATATAAAAAATTAATATAAATAGTTTGGAACATAATCCTTCTATGCAAAATGTTATTCAGAGGGTCCCTAAATTTATATGTGCTTCAGGCCCGTCAAGTCCTTGATCCGGCGCTATATGTACGAATTTTTAACAGACAGAAAAAATATTAGAAATAATTTTTTAGCTTAATTTTGTTTACCCTGAAATATTAATTTTCAAAAATTAAATTTGAGTGATTTTCTATATTAAAGAAATGTCACCTAACAGAAATGTTATGAAACAGAATTTTATTTAGTAGAATTTCTGTTTATATATGTGCTAGAAAAATGTTTATTTGTGCATATACTCTAAAGCTGAATTAGTGAAAATTTTGATGTATTTCAATTAGTGCACAACTTTTTCTTGAATATCAGTTAAATCTTGCATATAAATTGATAAAACAAATCATTTTATTAATTATTTATCAAGTTACTTTGAGTGCAAATGCACTGGTATAGGCAATAGAATAAATATTAAATTTATTTTTAGTTTTTAATTTAATTTATTTAATTTTTATTTTAATATTAATTAATTTACCAGTACTGAGCCAGTATTGCAGCAGTACTGAGCCAGTAACATCAAACCAGTACTGACAAGCGTTATCATTTCGGTTAAATGCTAGTCACGGTGGTCTTGAACAGAGCCGAAAAAAATAAAAGTACCTGGAAACTGTTTGAAGTAATCGTTCCCTTAAGCATTCTAGATACTGAAAATGGTCAAACGAAAATAATTCTCTTAGCTGTTTTTTTGAATGCAAAAAAACAATTTCTCTAAGGGTAAACGAAATATTTGAAAAGTTCACTGTGTAAACACAGTGATTTTGATACGTATAGTAAGATGGAATCATTAACAAAAATCATTATTTAGAATCAACGACATTTTTGAACTTTTTAAAACATGTAACATGTTTCATACAAGAAAAGCTCTTCATTGTTTTACAAAGTTCTTGCAAAATACAAACTATATTAAGTAAAGTTTTGCAAGGATTGCCGGAAAATCCTATATTTCCATACATAATTTCTCGTTTCACGTTACATTTTTTCGCCCACATTTCACTAATGCCTTGAAAATTTTTGTGCATGTTTTCGAACAAATAGTTAACAACTCCAATCAATAAATGTAATTCGGGTGATGGAATCAAATCGATTATCAATTGATCTCTATCAGATGAAATGATTGGTTCATGTGAACAATTGTAAAACTTTTTACAATCTTGTTTTTTGCCACCACTTGCTTTCCAAGCTTCATAATTTGCAAAGCAACTTCCAATTGTCCTTAATTCACCTACAGAATCTAAATTTTCTTTAGGTGCTATACACCATGTGCATGGATAGCTGCTGCTGTGTGACATTAAGCCAACTAAAATGTTTGTTAGTTTTAAGTCGGCTGCAATAGATCCTTGAAAATTTTTTAATTGCAATAAGTCCCATAAGACATACATGTTTTCGTGATTCTCTTCAGAAAATTCAGTTAAACCAATTAATAATAATTTTCCTACTCCGGAGTCCTTAAACACTTTTCCAATATTTTCATCACTGTACGCTCGTCGCTTCGTAGTTTCCCCGGTCACAGAATTATAATTTAAAGACTGTATTGATAACGTAGTTTTGAGAAAACCACCTCCACTATCTGCGCCAAATTTCAAATGAATTTCATCCACTCCACGGCTTCTTTTTACATCATTAATAAGATCCTGAACATTCTTACAAAGTACAACAAATTCTTCAAAAACCGAGATTTGACCTTTCTTCGAGCTGGAGAATTGACATTTTCTCAAATCGAAATGGGAATTAAGTGAATGATTTGAAAGTTTCAATTTTTTATGTAAATTTGGCTCTATTAACTTTTTTTTTGGTTGACATGCGTAGAGAACGAGCAATGCCAAGAGTAACATTTGATGATAACCCAAAATCATTACTTATTTTCGCCATATCCTTAGCAGGTATTAAATATTCTTCATTAGTTTTGGTTGATGAAGAATGAGAACCGACTGTAACTGTGATCGGTTTCTTATTTTCTCTTGATAACGTTGATCATTGATTTTTTTAACGACAATATTTGAGGCAAGTTGTTCTTTATCCTTTTGAGTGAGCGAATTTTCTAAGCTTGATTTCAAACTATTAGTAAGCATCTTTTTTGTACATACATGATTTTCACCTTTTCCACTGATCGATAGACAATCTGCATATTTATAGTTCACTGATTTCTGCTTAGCTGTATGATTTTTTCTTTTAAATTCGTTAGAGCCTTTTTTTGTTGTAAAATTAAAGCTACTTCTATCATTAACGACTCTACACAATTTGCACTTACATAATTCTTCGGACTTGGAGCGAGTATTGTGCGGTAAATTATAATCATAATAATTAGGTAAATTAATCGAACAAGCATTGTTTTTATTTGTATGTAACTTCTTTTTGCAATTTCCTCACAGTGCTTTTGGTAAACGCTCATCGTTGGTTCTATACATGTGTTTATTAACTGCTCCAAAGTACTCGAAATTTCAAACAAATTTGTTTTCTTTCTTTGACACAATAAACAGAGTTTTAAACGATTTTCAGAGTGACAATTTTCGGTACCTAGAATGCTTAACCCTTTCACGCCCATGGGACATATACGTCCCACCTACAAAAACCTCAATATCTTTGAAGAAACTTAATATTTTTGAGTATAATTTAGTGCGTTCTCTTCAGGAAGAATAGGGCTTTAAAAATAAGTCACCTAGATCATGTTAAAAAATTCCTATTGTTTAAAAAAATTCATAAAGTATTGTTAAAAATCATGAATTTTTAAAATATTTTAAAATCGCCTAAAAATTGTTACTCGGGGATTTTCGGGGTCGCTGATTACGAATCCGGTGCTAGTTTTTCAAAATTCAAAGTGGCGGATCTAATATGGCGGACGACAAATGTAAAAATTAAACGGATTGGCATGAAACTTGTTAATCGGGGGTTTTTAGGGTCGCTGATTACGAATATAATATCAGTTTTTTAAAATTAAAAATGGCGGATCTAAGATGGCGGACCATTATTTTTAAACATTTTAATTTCACCTGAAAATTGTTACTCGGGGGTTTTCAGGGCCGCTGAATACGAATCCGGTGTTATATTTTTAAAATTCAAAATGGCAGATCCAATATAGCGGGCGTTATTTTTAAAATCGTTTAGTTTCACCAGAAACTTGTTACTCGGAAGGTTTTCGGGGTCGCTGATTACAAATCCAGTGTTATATTTTTAAAATTCAAAATGGCGGATCCAAGATGGCGGACAATTTTTTTTAAACATTTTAATTTCACCTGAAACTTGTTACTTGGGGGTTTTCTGAGTCGCTGATTACGAATTAAGTGTTAATTTTTAAAAATTAAAAATGGCGGATCCTATACAGTGGACGACAAATGTAAAAATTGTTTGGATTAGAGGGAAACTTGTCACTGAAGGGTTTTTATTGTCTCTGATCACGAATTTGTAGTTTATTTTAAAATTGCGATTGTGTATTTATTTACTTCTGTCAGTAAAAAGTAAAGTATGATTTCATTGTATGCCCTTTCAGGCCTTTACAATCTCCTCAACATCACTATACTAAATTCTTCTAACTCACAAACTCTTCCTCCATATCCTTACTTTTGCGGCTGCAGCCGACTTAGGTTAGGAGTACTCGCATTCGCCTGGACATTCGGCCAGGGGAGAGGAAAACTCCAGAAAACCTACTTCCCAAGTACAACCGGTTTATTGACGTCGAGTCATGAATGAACATTTGGATAGCCATCACAAATGCACAAACATAACCTCGGCATCAAACCTCCCGTTTGATATATATCATCAGTGAAAAACACCGAAACTGTAGCAACTGTACTAACCGCACTCAAAGTGGCTTAACCTCTGTGATCGCAAGCAACGGGATTCCACCAACCGGGCTATACCATCGGTTATTTTTATTTCTGTCAGTAGATGGACTTGTTTCTTTCTACTCTCACTGGATTCGTATTCAGCGACCCTGAAAACCCCCGAGTAACAAGTTTCTGGTAAAACTAAACGATTTAAAAAAATCGTCTGCCATCTTGGATCCGCCATTTTGAATTTTTAAAAAATGATGTTATATTAGTAATCAGCGACCTCAAAAACTCCCGAGTAACAATTTCCAAGCCAATCCGATCAATCTGTAAAAAAGTTGCCCGCCATATTGGATACGCCATTTTGAATTTAAAAAATTTTATAATTCTGATATCAGATTCGTAATCAGCGCCCCCGAAAACTATAAATAACGTTACACTTACAATTTTTTAACTGTCCAGTTATGCCTGGGTGTGAAAGGGTTAAGGGAACGATAACTTCAAACAGTTTCCGGGTACTTTTATTTTTTTCGGCACTGTTCAAGACCACCGTGTAGTACTGGCTCAGCCATGGCGGCCAGTACTGCGACAGTTATCAATTTTTGCTTGGGTATGGATGTAATATAATATCTAAAAATGTATTGAATGAAAGAAATATTTAAAGATATATATATATATATATATATATATACCGTAAGAGTATCTAACTATGAATCACCCCTAAGCGTGAGTGCGAGTGAGCGAACATTGAACGCCGCATAAGAGTGTCCTCTTCGCACTCGTGGACTGATGCATAGTTAGGTATTCTTACTGTATATATATATATATATATAATCGTTTACAAATTTTATATTTCACATATTTCAAACTTACTTTTAATTAAAGACTATAAGATTAGAAAATATTTATTCTGCATAACTTTGAATAAGCTTTTTGGAGGTCATTACAATCGTTGACTGAGTTTATATTCTGTGAAAAATTCAGTTATCTTCTAAAATTTTCGTGAGAAGGTTATGTCTATCCTCGATTCGCAAAGTAAGTACAAAAGTTGTAACTATAAAATTTGCAAATAAAGTACTCTCTAAATCTGAATTAGTAAGTTTCTACTAATGAAATAGTGCAGATTCATTTACCAATTTGAATTAGTAACATTTTTTACTAAATTTTAGTAGTTTTTTCATAATTGCTAGTAGAAATATACCAATGCCATTAGTAAGTAGTATTTTTTACTATTTCAATTTAGAAAGTCAACTTACTATTGAACTAGTAATTTTCTACTAGCAAATAGTAAAAAAACTACTAAAGATTAGTAAGAACTGTTACTAATTCAAATTAGTAAACGAATCCGCACTATTTCATAAGTAGAAACTTACTAATTCAGATTTAGAGAGTAATAAAACTATAAAATTAAATTAAAGTTTTTAGTTAATAAATATTTTTAAAAAATTTTAATTACAATTAATTGTTCCAACTTGTTTACATTTATTTTTTTAGATGAGTGACAGTGATACGAAATCATCAGTCGAGAAGGAAGACAAACGATACGTCGAAATAAGAAAATTAAAAAAAGAAATTAAATTATTAAAAAAAAGACGTCAAGTACGCAAGTTCTTCTTCGGATGAAGGTTAGTGTCAATATAATATGTATTTAATGGATTACAATATTAATAGTCATGACAAGAATTCAATTATTTTTCAAAAATTTAATAAAATTATTTACAACTATTCAATTATATATAAATAACTATAATAATTTTAAAGTTTTTTTCATTCATTTATTCACTTTTTCTGTCCCTCACACTCTGAAGTTGTCTTTTGTTTATACTTTTGTTTTTTGTTAACTTTAGATAGATTGTATATTTTATTATGTTATAATTATTTTTATTTTATAATTAATTCAAAATTTTAATGACAAATAGAAATGATCAGAATTTTTTTCACTTCTTTCAATTATAAAACAAAAATTTTGTTAAATATTATGTTTTGTCAAATTGAAATTCTACAGATTTTTGTCAAATTTTTATTATTTTTGAAAATAATTAAATGTTTGCATAAAATTTTATTAAACTTTTTTTTAAATAATTGAATTCTTTTTGGGAAATTTTATTAAAATAGTAGATATTGAAAATCATTAAAATTAGAAATTTTTTTGAAAATTATTAAAATTAGGACATTTTGTTATTTATAAAGATACTTGGGAATTTTCCGAGAATTTTTTTCAAATTTTAAACATAGTTGAATTTTATAATAAGAATTTTAATTTTTTTGAAAATAATTGAATTTTTGAAATTATTTGAAAATTCTATTATTTTATTTAAAAGTTTTTTCGAAAAAATCTATTTTGTTTTTAAATTAGATTTTTTAATTTATAAATATATTTTAATAAAATTTTTTTTAAATAATTGCACTTTTCGATGAATTCATTTAAAATTGTATGAAAAAATAATTGAAATTTTGCAATGAGTTTTATTATTTATGAAAATAATTAAATGTTTGCATACAATTTATTAAACTTTTTTTTAAATAATTGAATTCTTTTTAGGATATTTTATTAAAATTATAGATATTGAAAATTATTGAAATTAGAAAATTCTCCGAAAATTATAATAATTAGGACAATAATTGTTTTGACGTTTATGAAAATAATTTAACTTTTGAGAAGAATTTTGTTATTTATAAATATAATTGGGATTTTTACTAGAATTTTTGAAAAAATTTGTTTTTGGTTATCTTATAGATCGTATATTATATTATTGTATTATAATTAATTTTATTTTATAGCTAATTCAAAATTGTAACGAAAAATAGAAATCAGAGGCATTTCACGTCAGAAATATCACGATTTGCAAAGGGTCTGCCGATTTTCGCAAAACTTCGTGGGATTATAATTCTATATAAGAGACTTCTTTCCCTCACATTTTTTCAAAAAAAAATTCAAAATTGTTGAAGATACGCCATTTTGAATTTTAACATTAATTTTATAAAATTTTGAATATCTCGAAATATTATTTATGGATTTTTATGAAATTTACACATTTTTCAGGTAAAAGTATGTACTTTAAAATGCAAATAAAGTTATTAAAAAAAATTAATTTTCAAATAAAAAATTTTAAAAAATGTTTTTAAACAATTTTTTGTTTATTTGCTCCTTTCTGACAAAAATGTTATTAATATATTTAGAATCCTTATGAATTCACCTTCAATTTCATAAAAAAAATTGATGGAGACTCAACTGGGTCCGGAGATATTAAAGTTTTTGTAAAAAATAGGCCTAGTTGCAGCAGCAATGCACGACTTCGGTAACGTACTACGCGACTTGTGCATTATGGTGCTATGGCGCGGCGATGCTTTTTTTACAAAAACTTTAATATCTCCGGAACCAGTTGAGTCTCCATCAATTTTTTTTATGAAATTAAAGGTGAATTCATAAGAAATCCAAATATGTTAATAACATTTTTCTCAGAAAGGAGTAAATAAACAAAAAATTTTTTTAAATTTTTTTATTTAAAAATTAATTTTTTTTTAAAACATTATTTGCATTTTTAAGTACATACTTTTACCTGAAAAATGTGTAAATTTCATAAAAATCCATAAACAATATTCAAAATTTTATAAAATTAATGTTAAAATTCAAAATGGCGTATCTTCAACAATTTTGAATTTTTTTTGAAAAAATTTGGGGGAAAGAAGTCTCTTATATAGAACTATAATCCCACGAAGTTTTGAGAAAAACGGCAGACCCTTTGCAAATCGTGATATTTCTGACGTGAAATGCCTCATCATCAAAATTTTTCCCACTTCTTTCAGTTATAAAACCAAAATTTTGTTAAATATTATGTTTTGTCAAATTGAAATTCTACAGATTTTTGTTCCTTACTTCTAAAAAAATTAGGAAATTATTAAACAACTGTGTTTAAGAAATAAAAAATTTATTTACTTTCAATTATTCTTTTTTTGAATCACATTTTTTTTTAAATTATTATGTTTTAGAAAAAGAAGAAAAATATTTGCACAATTTCTATTTTATTCATATTTTTGGAAAACGATTTCCCACAGGAATTAGGACATTCAAAAATTCAAACAAAATAATTGAATTCCTTGTGAAATTTTAAATATTTTATGAATATAATTAAATTAAAATAATTGAAAACTTATACATAAAATTTTTATTATTTATGGAAATAATCTATGGTTGTGGCAACAAAAATTCAAATGTTGCAAGAGATAGTGTTATAATAACCATAAGTGTTGTTGCCTTAAATATTTTTTTTGTTTTCTCAAGAAAATGATGTTGTTGTGGGAACAACATGGTTCTAGCTGGAGTGATGTAGTTGCAATAACTACAGTATTTGTACCCTAACCACAGCTATGGTCACAGCAGCATTGATAAGATGTTGTTGTGGCTACAACATGGTTCTAGGTTGAAGTGATATAGTTGCCAAAACCACAACTATGGTCACTCCAGTGTTTGTATGTTGTTGTGGCAACAACATAGCCTTACTTGCAGTAATGTCAGTGATGGATCCAAGGTCTTTTCTGAATCGTGGGGGTCTAAGCTTCATCCTAATAAATAGAGAATATCTCCTGCTTTCTGCTTTGATTTAAACAAAAATTATGTTTATAAATTTTATGTTTGATTGAAACTTAAAAGTTGATTATAAATAATGTTAAATCAACCATATCTTATGTTTGAATTATAAATATATTATTTGTTTAAATGAACCAAAAGATATGTTTCAAAATAAACTTAAATATGTTTGACTGTGTAGCAAAGATATTTTAAGTTTGATTTAAACAAAATATGTTTGAATCAAATAAGTAATTTTCTCAGTGTAATGCACTTATAATATATATTAATAAACTTTTTTAATATTTTCAGAATTCGAAAAAAAAGAAGAAGAAACATCCTTCTCCAATATAAAAAAAAAATGCCCAGTTTTTAGAAAGTAAGTATATTGATTTTTCAAAAAATCATAAAATAGAAATACTAATATAGGGGAGAGTGGGGCAAATCGGCCATAAATACAGTTTTTTTTACTCTTGTACTAAACGAATCAAACGATTTCATTTTTCAATGCCTTGTTTGAAAGATCATTTAATTGCGCAATTTTTTCCCAGGGGCACCTAAATTTTATCTTTGATTGTTTAGTTGCTGTGTCAACTTTAAAAAAATTTGCAAACGGGCCGGTTTGTCCCACCCCCTTGGGTAAACCGGTCAGTTTGGTTTTTTATCTACAATATTGCATTTGTATAATCTACAACAATAACAACAAACATAAAGGATCATGTGAACAATGGTTGTAAGACTGTAAATAATAATACAGGATTAAATTTTAATTAAATAAATAATTTTTTTTAATAACAAAACAAAAATGTTTGAAATTATCAGGGAAACAATATTAAAGGGTCTAATTCTCAGTGGAAGATAATTATTTGTCATTGAAAGTAAATTTTTTAATAAAAAAAACATTCTAATTAATAATTTTTTTGAAACTCTGATACAATGAAAATATCCTATGGCCGCTTTGCCCCACAGGCTCATTTTGAGAATAAATATTTGTTTGAAAGAAACTCTTTGCAAATTCATCAAAGTTTTTGGTGGTAAATATTCCTGAGGTGTGTACCTTCAAAACCCAAGACCTAATATTTGGAAACATTACACGATTTCCTCAAAAATTACTTAAGAAAAAATTCGTAAAAGTGTAGAAAAAAACTAAAAAAAACTTTAGCTCCCAGCGTTGCACAAACAAAAGTAAAAATTGTCAAATGAAAAAAATAAGGTATACTACACATGGTTATTTCAAGTTTCTAAATAGCACTTTTGACAATTTCGCCATATCGGAGATATTGACACCTGGCCGGTTTACCCACCGGGCCGGTTTGCCCCACTCTCCCCTATATATTGAATTAATTATTAAAAATAATGGATTTATAAAAAAAAAAATTTTGTTTTTTAGAACTGAAGGCTTACAATGAGGAAAAGGAAGAAATCTTCAACGAAATTACGAAAATTGGGGAGAAAATCGAAGAACTAAAGCAAGAAACGTCTAATTGATATAATAAAAAAAACATTATGGCAAATAGGTACTAATTTGAAAAAAAAATCTCCTCAATGGAAATTGAATAAAAATTTAAATATATTAAAAATGTAAATTACACAGATAACTAGAATGTTTTACTTTTATTCTAAATATTTGAATTAATTATTTTAATATAAAAAAAATATTAAAAATTGAAAAAATAGCCTACATTTAATCAAATTAAAAGCGATAAAAAAATTGCTTTTTAAATATTTCTTAAAATTTAAATTTTATATTTGATATAATATTAAATATGACAATAAGACGGTAACAAAAATTTTTAATTTACAAAAAGGTTTCTAAAACCCATAAAAAAAAAATTTTAAATATAATTAAAAAAAATAATTTAAAATTTACAAGAAAGGTTTATTAAAACCTATAAAAAAATTTTAAATTTAAAAAAAAGATTTTTAAATTATTTACAAAAATGGTTTTTAAAACCAAAAAAAAAAATTTTAAATATATTAGAAAAAGATTTTTAAATTTAAGAACAAGGTTATCAAACCAATAAAAAAATTTTTTCTAAAATTATAAAAGCAAATTTTTATATCGCTTTTAATTTAATTAAATGAAGGCTGTTTTATTTTAATTTTCTGGGCATTCTAAAATTTTTTTTGTATATTAAAAAAATTAATTCAAATATTTCTATCAAAAAAAAAGTAAAACATATTCTGTTATCTGTGTCATCAATATAAATGTGTACTTAGAAAAGATAATATTATAATCTACTTGAAAGTATAATTATTTAGAAAATAAATAAGACATAATTTTAAATAATAGTTTTATTGTTCCCTCCTTGTTTTTTTCATTAGGGGAGACTGAAGAAAAATATAAATAATTTTTTTTAATTTAAAGTTTAAAAATAGAGTTTTCACCGTTCATTATAGGTTATTAACTTTTGCGAAGGTTCTAACAATTTTTTTGTATTCTTTATAACTAAATAAACTAATTGTTAATACAAAATTTTTAATTTCCAGCCGGTCATATTAGACTTTTTTAATTTTCAAAAATTAACAAATTCGAGTTTTTACCGTTCAAAACCATTTTTTTAAATTCTTAAAATTTTGACCTTGCCGAAGGTTCTAACAATTTGTTACTAAATTGTAACTAAATAAACAAATTTTTTATATACAATTTTTAATTTCCAGGCGGACATCTTTGAGTTTTTTGGTTTTGAAGTTTTCGTATGAAACGGTGAGAAAATAGCGTTTTCACCGTTCATTATAGGTTATTAACTTTTGTGAAGGTTCAAACAATTTTTTTTGTATTCTTTATTAATAAACAAACAATTTTTCAATACATTATTTTAAGATAAAATATGAACTTTTTATAAATTTTCAGACTTGAAGTTTAAAAAAATTGTCTTTTTCACAAGTTTTGCCCAATTTTTTGAAAAAATAAGGTTTTTGGTTTTCGCGAACGGTCTCAATTTTTTTTGTATTCTACATAAATAAATAAACAATTTTTCTATACATTATTTTAAAATAAAATATGAACTTTTTATAGATTTTTTTAGTTAAAAGTTGAAAAATAGTCATTTTTACAACTTTTTTCCGTTTTTTTGGAAAAAAAAGTTTGTTGGTTTTTGCGAACAGTCTCACAATTTTTTTTGCATTCGAAATTTAAGAAAATTGCCTTTTTTTAAAAGTTTTGCCCGTTTTTTTGGATAAAATAAGTTTTTTGGTTTTCGCGAACGGTCTCACAATTTTTTTTGTATTCTTTATCAATATACAAACAATTTTTCAATACATAATTTTAAAATAAAATATGAACTTTTATTATTTTTTTCATTCGAAGTTTGAAAAAATTGGCTTTTTTTAAGTTTTGCTCGTTTTTTTTTTTGGAAAAAAATTATTTTTTGGCTTTCGCGAACGGTCTCACAATTTTTTATGTATTCTACATAAATAAACAAACAATTTTTCTATACATTATTTTAAAACAAAATAAGAGTTAACAGTTGAAAAATACTAATTTTCACAACTTTTTCCCGTTTTTTTTGGAAAAAAATTATTTTTTGGTTTTTGCGAACGGTCTCACAATTTTTTTTGTATTCTATATAAATAAACAAACAATTTTTCTATACATTATTTTAACCTTTAAAGTGCTAAGTGTTGAAAAATCACACTTAGTGCTAACCCCGGTCTGTCAGACCGCTATTCCCTTTTGACAGTTTTTTAGTCATTTATAATTTTTAAAAGACAACTATTATAAATATTTTTTTACTTTTTAACAAAAAAAGTCATTTCTGTATTATGCATTTATTTATTTTATATATGCAGTCTATGAGAACTGTCAGTAGAACTAGCTGCGCGTCAAGTTGCGCAGACGTTACTCATGGGAATATACTGGAATATACTTTCACTTAAAGCTAACCCCGGTCTCACAGACCGCTATACTTCAAATATTTATTTAATTACAAAATTTAGCGAATAAAAATTTTTGAAAAAGTTGTCTCCTAACAGATTTTTATAAAATATGAAGCTACTAAAAAGTTCAAGTTCTTATTATACCTTGAAAAAAAGTTACAAGCAAAGAAAATTTTAATAGCGGTCTGTCAGACCGGCATAGCACTTTAAAGGTTAAAATAAAATATGAACTTTTATTATTTTTTTCATTCGAAGTTTGGAAAAATTTCCTTTTTTTAAGTTTTGTCCGTTTTTTTTGAAAAAAATTATTTTTTGGTTTTCGCGAACGGTCTCACAATTTTTTTTGTATTCTTTATCAATATACAAACAACTTTTGTATACATTATTTTAAAATAAAATATGAACTTTTTATAGATTTTTGGAGTTAAAAGTTGAAAAATAGTCATTTTCACAACTTTTCGCCGTTTTTTGGAAAAAGAATAAGTTTTTTTGGTTTTCGCAAACGGTCTCACAATTTTTTTTGTATTCTACATAAATAAACAAACAATTTTTCTGTACATTATTTTAAAATAAAATATGAACTTTTAATTAATTTTTAAAGTTACATAAGTGTTGAAAAAATATCATATTGAGTATTGTCACTGTAATTTTAGAATTTTTGAAGGACGACGCACAGAAAGTACATAAATTGGTTCCCTGTCAAATTTGTTAATATTTATTGATTATATTTGTTCCAAATGACTTTATCTCAAACATAAATCCAAAACAAATTTGACCGGGAACCAAATTCTGTACTTTTTGTGCGGGGTCCTTTCTAAAAAATATTTTTTTTGTAGTTATTAAGTATTGGGGATAGTGCTTTTTTTGAAAATATATAAAATTGTGGTTTTTGTAGTTAAACAGGCCTGCAAACGGCAATAGTCAGCGAGTAAGGGGAAAGGAGTGGGGGACATCACCTTGCGGGCTTTCCTTCTTTCTCTTTGTCCCTCGGCTTGCTTCACAAGCCTTATGTTGGTATGGTGGGGGCTGCTACCTGTTTCCCCTTACTCACTGTCTGCTCCCGTGTGCCGGCCTGTATTAGAGTAATCTGATATTACGCTTTAAATATTCATTAATTTTTTTGAATGTTATTAAAAATTTTTTAAAAAATCAATTTCTATATATATATTTAAATAATTATTCCAACTTGTTTACATTTATTTTTTTAGATGAGTGAAAGTGATAAGAAATCATCATCAGTTGAGAAGGAAGACAAACGTGACGCTGAAATTAGAAAATTAAAAAAAATTTAAATCAATAAAAAAAGACGTCAAATACTCAAGTTCTTCTTCGGATGAAGGTTAGTGGAAATATATGTATTTAATGGATTACATTATTAATAGTCATCACAAGAATTCAATTATTTTTCAAAAATTTAATAAAATTATTTGCAACTATTCAATTATTTATAATAAATTATAAAATTCATCGCAGGATTTAAATTGTTTTTAATACGATATACTTCCGACTTAAAACTAAGTTTCAAGACGATTGTCGGTTCGAGCGATTCGGAAGTACACCCTTTTAAAAATTCTAAACGGCGGGTCCAAAATGGCGGACACAATTTTTAAAATTTATTTCGATTTTCATCAATTTCAATACCTAGGGGTATTTTGGGTCGCTGAATTCAAATTTCATATTCACTTTTAGAAATTTAAAATGGAGAATCCAAAATACGTAATTTACAAAAAAGGTTTTTAAAACCTATAAAAAATTTTTTTTTTTAAATTATAAAAGCAAGTTTTTTTATCGCTTTCAATTTAATTAAATGAAGGCTGTTTTATTTTCATTTTCTGGACATTCCAAAAATTTTTTTGTATATTTAAAAAAATTAATTCAAATATTTCTTTCAAAAAACAAATGTAAAACATATTCTGTTATCTGTGTCATCAATACAAATGTGTATTAAAGAAAAAATAATATAATCTGCCTTTTATTATAATTATTTAAAAAATAAATAACAAACAATTTTAAATCATAGTTTTATTGTCCCCTCCTTGTTTTTTTCATTAGGGGAGACTGAGGAGAAATATAAATTATTTTTTTTAATTTAGCGTTCAAAAAGGTCAATACTTATAATTTTCTACATTTAGCTTAAACTTAATTTTTAATCGTAAAAATTACTTTTCTCTTATTCTGGTCACATTTTGAACATTTATTATGGGATTCAATGCAGTTTTCATGTAGTCAAAAATTTCAAATCCAATCTTCAATTAATGTCGTTTGATTGTAACTTTTTACTCAACCTACAAATAGATCTCCATCTCTGGTGTCAATTAGATCAATTATTTTGTTCTTAGACATTTTTAATTTGTTTTTCTTTCATATTTCTTAAGTATCTAACATTAACATAAAAAATTTTAAATAAAAGTCATGAATGGCCATCTTACCCAATAATTCATGACAAAAGTAAACATCAAAATATTTTGATGATTCTTGATTTTTTTTCTTAAATTGTTCAATATATTTATTCGAAAAGTTTTGCATATTATTCATGTTTTAAACAATAAGAGACTTTTATTTTTGTATAGCAAAATATTAATAAATTTCTTAGTTATGAACAAATATTTTATATGAGTTAAAAAAATCGATCTTTAGCGTGGACACGATAACAAATGCCAGGATAATCTGAAATCAAAAAGCAAAAAAGATTTTGTTATTAGAGTCCTTTCTCTCGGGGGTGGACGAAAGATTTTCAAAAAAATTGAATTTTTGATTTTTTAGAGAATTATTTAAATTTGAACTAGTGATTTTTGTTTTAAAAAATCGACTATTTTTTGTTGTAAAATGTGTTCCAATAATTTAAAAAAAAATCCTTCGTCCACCCCGAGAGAAAGTATTCTAATAACAAAATCTTTTTTGTTTTTTGATATCAGATGATCCTGGCTTCTGTAATCGTGTCCACAGAAAATATCCAAATTTTTAAAATAATAATTTATAACGATGAAATTGATTAATATTTTGTAATTAAAAAAAATAAATGGTTATTTTTAATAACGTTACAATCAATATGCAAAATTTTTTGAATAAAAATATTAAACCCCTCCAAAGAAAAAAAGGGCTTTTTTTTGGCCTCATGACTGTATATGCTCCCTTAAATAAATAATATAATTTTTCCTTTCATTTTTTGTTTAAATCGAAGCGTTGGTTATGCACTATACTCAATGAAACTTGAAATTAAAAAATCCGTTAATTATATAACTATAGGGCAGTTTGAAAAAAGTGAATATGTTGAATTTCAGCATAGAAACTTCAAAGATCATTTGATTGCGTATATTTTCCATTATAGGTAACAACTGATCCATAATTAGTAAAGCGTTATTGAGGGTTTTGCTTATTCGCGCACGAAACGCATTGTACAAATCTAAATAGAGCCGATAATAGACAGCAATAATGTTGAAAATCCTTGCTTCAATGGGTTGCAATATAATAGTCTAGAGTTGTGCCAATATGTCTTCGTTATATACAATACCGTCTATACATACAGTTGGTAGTTATATTCAGTACAATGCATCCAAGTTGCAACTCCCCTTACACGGTAATGATGCGTTAAATAACATTTCACTGCCCTAAAGACTAATTTCAATGTATTAACCCATTAACGCCCAAAACCAGAAAATTATTTCAACAATTTCAAGCTATGTTATTATGAATAAAACGTTTTATATTTTATATGTATCTTTTAGGTCTTCAGTGTTCTCCTTTCGATTCCAGTGTCAAAAGTGAATTTTATACAACTATATAACTTCAAATTCATGTTCCGCAAGTCTGAAATATCGTGGTTATCAAGTTTTATTAAAGAATCGAATGGTTTTTTTTGTCCGACATTTTTAACTTTTTATTAAATTACAAACTGTAAAAGAAATTTTTGCTTCTTCTTCTTCTTCTAAATGCTTTCAGAAAAATATTTGTTTAAAATTAAGATTAAATAAAAGAAATTCTGAAACAGGTAATGAACAAAGCAACACTTGTTTTCACAAAATTTTATTAAATTAAAAATAAGTAAAACTTATTTGGGTGATTCTTCTGAAAGTGGCATTTTTGATATCTTGATTAACTTTACCAAATCTACTCTCTAATAATTAACAATTTCCCCAGTAAAAATTTATCACTTATAATTAAATTTTGGCTTAAACGAAATTGTCTTTTGACACAAGAATGTGTCTATTTGTTTATAAATTTATTTAGAAAACATTCATTTCAAATAATGGTTGAAAATAATGCCAAGTTGATTTGAATTTTCCATCAAGTAACGTCATCAGTAGAAGACAGTATAAATTGACGAGAAGAATTTTTTGTCTTCTACATGATGAGAGAAAAATGATGATTTTTTGTGGTTGAATTTGAAGCACTTAATTAAATTTCGTGCCTGAGAAAAGGGATCGTCCTTCGCGTAATACATCATTTCTCCCTAAGTTGGCGCGCAAAGACATTAGACGCTGAAGTACTCAGTAGTCTCATAACAGTATCCACCCTCGCTCACCAGAGCGTAATAGGTAATCAGGGCTATTGACTTTTCGAAAGTATCTCGCATGTAGACTTCCTTTCATTTTCTTCTCTCCACTATCAACTTTTTCATCTATTTAAAAATTTGAAGTCCAAAAATCGTATTTTTAAAAAATGTCCGGATGTGTGTTTGTGTACTAATATTACATTTGCCTTAAATCTCAGAACCAGAAAAAAGCTAAAGGGTCCAATTTTTATTTAATTTTAGATCTCCCCGGGGACATGAAATGAGAGTATTTTCAGCCCATTTCATAAAAACTATATTTTTAAAAATTTTTAATTTTGTGAAAAAATGAACAAAAAGTTTTGAACGTTCAAATGAACGAAATATTTTTTGTTAAAAATATTTTCATAGATTATTGATTACAATTCAAATTAAAAACTCAAATTTTACATTTAGAAACATTATAATTAATTTGCTTAATAGTGACGCAAAATTATAGTAATAAAAATTTAATTTGAAGAAGAAATAAATAAATTTCGTTCGTTTGAACGTTCAAAACTTTAACCTCCTGTGAAAAAACGTTTTGTCCATAACTTTAAAAAAATGTTAAGACACCTATAAATGTTTTCTTTGATTTTGTACAGATTTTTCATATGCATCTTTTGACCCCTTATTGAACACTTTTTGTCCAAGTTAGCCAGAGTTATTCAACTTTTAAAAATCTAAAATTTTGAAAATCAAGACTTTTTGAAAATTTTGTTAAAAAATGTATAATAAGTTTTAGCAGTGATGAAGATATTTATTCCATCTTAGAAAAGTACCATGATCTGTGACAACACCAATTATAAAACAGATATAAATAACAATCGTTTATTTTTATAAATAATATTAAAGAAAGTGGTATTGTGTTGATACTGACGATTAAAACTAAATATTCGAATATACAATTCGATGTTTATACGCATTGATGATAGTGGGAAATTTTTTTCTTGAAGAGAGGGACTCTGGCCTGCCTTAACCTTTTTATCGAGCCTGGCCAAGAACGAGATTGCCGTTTGCCGCTTACGCCAGAGTGAGTCTAGTTGACCAAGTAGAGGGGAGGATGCGGGTAAAAGAAGATATTATAAGAAGAAAGAGATGGGAAAAGCGAACTATAGAAGAACAAGAAGGCCAGTGGCCGTCACGGTCTTGCTCTTGCCGCAGGCACAAATCGAAACTCTTGGGTTTGTCTTCGCTCTGTAATATAAATAAAATAATCCCAAAAGCGAACTTTAGTTATTAGAATTCGAATCATGCTTTTTAAGTCTACAACTTATATTATCACGAACGCTTTCCAGGCCGTCCTGCTTTTCTACTTATAAGTAAAGTTTGTCAGAATTTTATACACTGCCGTCCATAAGTGAGTAGACATCCCTTTTTTCAAGGTCCGTCAAGCTAGAACCTCCACAATAAAATTTTAAGTAATCAACTATACCAGATTTTAGGGCTATTTTTTGGCGGTAATGCCAATTTTTGGGCTCCTTTGCATTTTCAGAAAAAAAAATTTTTTGGTGGAGGTGCCCACTTGAATCAAGCTAACACCTCCTCTAAACAAAATACAGGAATTTAAAAAAAGTAAAGACGCTATATTTTTGGGCTTTTTTAGGGCTCTTCAAAAATATATTTTCCGAATTTCAAAAATCATCCCTTTCCTAAAAACAACCCCTTTCTTCAAAATAGCGAAATATAAAAAATCAAAATTTCACATATTTGCGATATTTATAAATAAATAAAAATAAATTGGCTATAAATCTTGCCAATTTTCAAATCCTTTTACCCTTTTTCATTCTTTCATTACCTAATTTGTCCCAATATTTTTGGGCTCTTCTGAAACACTAGCCCAATTTTCAGGCTTTATTTGAAAAACTAATTTTAACTTCAAAGGTATAAAACTTTTGCTAATTTTCAAAACTTTTTACTCTATTTTATTCTTTTACCTTCTAATTTCTTCCAATATTTTTGGGCTCTTCTAAAACGCTAGCCCAATTTTCGGGCTTCATTTAAAAAACTAATTTCAACTCCAAAGGTATAAAACTTTTGCTAATTTTCAAAACTTTTTACTCTATTTTTTATTCTTTTATCTCCTAATTTGTCCCAATATTTTTGGGCTCTTCTAAAACGCTAGCCCAATTTTCGGGCTTCATTTAATAAACTATTTTTAACTCCTAAGCTATAAATCTTGCCAATTTTCAAATCCTTTTACTCTTTTTCATTCTTTCATTACCTAATTTGTCCCAATATTTTTGGGCTCTTCCCAGTGGGAAATTTCCAACCGGCGCGGATCCTCGCCTGTACCGACGCCGGAGTAGTGGTACTGGCTGGGAACCGCCTGCCTACCGCCCGAGAACTGGTATTCTACCAAAAGATGACTTGGCCAGGAGCTGGCTGGCCATCCGTCTCGGAACTGGCATTCTACCGCCCGGTAACCGGCCGCGAAGAGCCGTTCCGTGTATAATTCAACCGGCTTGGACCCGGCACTGTACCGACTGCGGATCTTTCATTTCCTAGCCAGATGTGCGCTGGCAATGCTGGCATTCTACCGACTGACAACCGGGTCGGATCCAAATGATAATTTCAACAAATATCAATAAAAAAATAATAATTAATTGCAAAAGATAAATACGGATGACAATTCATTGACAGTTCACTTCACACATTTTTTTATTTCTTTATACACTTAAACGCAATTTTTTATTACATACACATTTGAAAAATCCTAACGCTTGGGGGTACGAACCTACGCCTAACCGAATATTTACGCACCGAAATCTCGCACGCTAACCACTATGCTACGCTCGCATGGAACTCTCAAACCTTAAATGCTTTCAAGTCTCACTAGCTGAAATAAAAATTGTAAAATTACTACGCGGCAATAGGCAATTTGGAATTACGAACTGATGTAATACCGGTATATTTTCAATACTTTACTGAATGTGTATTTATGAATATTTCAATATTTCGTTTTAAAAAAAATGTTATATTTTTATTATTATGTTTTTTAATATTTTATTACATAATATATCGAATAATATGAACATAACTTCACTGCAAAACAATTTATAACATATAAGTAATAGTATTAAATTGAATAAAATTTTAATGCACAACACATTTTTTTAATTATTTAATTTGCAGAAAAGTGTCAATAAATAATTACTTAATATATTGTTTAAATTAAAAAGAGATTATTAATTAATTAATAATAAATTAATTAATAATAATCTCTTTTTTATATATTGTATTTAATATGTTATTTATTGTAGGCATTATAATATATTGATCACATTTTCTTTCAAGTTAAATATATTTTACTTCTTTCAAATTAATATATTATTTATTAAAAATTATTTATTTAATTGCACATTAATAAAGTTGGATTTTTATAAATATAATGAAAAAATTAAGTTTCTTATATTCTTCCTTTGCATGAATACTATTAATTTATTTATTGGTTAACTAATAATAATATTATAATAAATGCAATTAGTTATTGTAATAATTAATTATAATAATAAAATAAATTTATGATTATACTGATAATGTAAACTATAACAATAAATGACGAGATCCGCAGTCAGATCCGCCCCAAC